>CM060066.1:9964248-10555499 GCA_030533445.1 Cyprinodon diabolis
ATTTCTCGCTGCCTCCTTCTGTTGAAAGAGCTTATATTCAGTCACATAGCGTTCTTGTATTACAACTAAAGCTACTGGTGTTAATTATTAGAAAGTATTAATCCCTCACAGCTGTAAGTCTGTCAAACGAATCACTCATATTCTACAAAACTAAGTCTGAATAAGCGTATTCCCCCATGTAACCACGGATACATCATTTCATATTAGAGCGACGTAATGATCTTTATTCTTTCAACAAGTGACAGCAATTAGTAGGAGGCTGTCATTTCCATTTTCACATTCTTCTTCTTTCTTTATTCCACCTTCTCTCTCTGGTATTGTGTTCCAGTCTAGTGCCGTTGGTGGTGGAGGAGAGACGAAGCGAGGCCTTAACTGGAGGCCCCTTCATGTGTCATTGCGGATCGTCTCAGAGGTGACACGATATGAAGGCGGCAGGACAGCTGATTAACACCAGGCTCCAATCTGAAACTCTTAATTACATTTTTTTTTTCTCCTCAGCTCTGAGACGGGCTTCTGTCTCCCCGCAGTACATACTGATGGGCCTACATGGGGGGGGGGGGACCTGCTCAGTGACTGATAACACATCACCAGCGGTTGCAGGTGCACCCAGCTAGAAGCTGCGGACGCACTAAAAGCATCAGTAGTGAGCCGAGCATAATTAAAATTGCAATAAGTTGTCCTTTCAGGGACATTTCGCCATCCATCAAGCACTTGATCCATTGGCACAATCCAGATCGCTGATGGCTCAGCTGCTGCTTACGCTGCTTTAGCCGACACTTAAATGTGCTTCTGATGCCACCCTGCACACATCATTACGCTCTCCACCTGCCACATCGACCACCGTCTGAGGGGAAACACTTTCACTCCAGAAAGTGTCAAGAACTTTGTAACTACGCCATAAATAACACAAGAAATCTTATTTAACTTAAAATAAACAAAAAAGGGGGGAATTGCATTATACAGATCCTTTGGTGAAATTCTGCTTTTTGTTAAAAAAATCTTAGTGCTGAATTTTCCAGTGCAGCAATGTTTCAAAGAGGCGGGGCTGGTCTCTGGAAGTGGAACCTCAGAGATTCCTGTATTCCCAGCTCATCACGAGGCGCCGTCACGGGTCACGGGCAGAAGGTTTCACTTTGTGCTAACAGCAGAAGGTTGACAAACAAACCCAGCTGGTGCCATGTTCTTCACGGCATTATTCTGTCTGACATGTAGAGCCTCCTCACGGCTTTTAAAACATGTCCTGCAGGTCCAGAGATCCATGCACCGATGCTGATGCATTTATAAAAAAAAAGACTTTCACTGTTGCCCCCTTCCCTCTATTTTTCTTTTTTGGGTGGGGTTGCTAGTGGAGCAGGTCACTCACTTATAGAAGATATTAGTCCTTGATACAGCAGGTCCATCCCAAACTTTAATACCTTTACTGGACGCCCCTCCCCTCCTCTCATCTTATTTTTGAATCAATAAATCTGTAAATGCTAAATATGACTGTGCAAAATCTTGAGTCATGCTGCATTTATTTCAGTTTTGCTTCCATTAGCTCAGATTTTGTTGTAATCTTTAAATGACATGTAGAAAGTCCTTTAATCAGAACTCTCATATTTTGTTGAGCTTAACCTAATTAGAATAGAATAAGAAATCCCTTTATTGTCCAACAACGGGGAAATTCTGGTTTTGTTTTACAAGGTGCTATAAAAGCAAATAAAAGCCCAGCACACACTCAACATACAAATGTTTAAAGCAGCAAAAGCCAATGCATTCATTCTGTACAGCAATATAAACACATTATTTCACCCATTATCAAAGGTACATATAAAAAGCAATATTTAGAGGAAACATGGAGATTGATATTTATTTTTAAGGTTTATTAAGGAGGTGACATGCAAGAATTAAGAATTATAGTAGGAAATGTATTTATTCATAAAAAAAAAATACCCTCCAAAAAATAAAAACTCTAAATACTATTTACTTTTTGAGTAAAAATGAGACACAAATTTGCCCATAATCTAGAAAAAAAGTCAAATTATGTTGGAAAAGTAAAAGATATCTGTTCAACCTTAAGAACTGAGGACTTGATACCTAATAACCTCCCTTTAGGCTTTCGGAAACCAGCTTTAAATTTTGAAATAAAATGCGACAAACTAGCTTTACAAATTTAAACAGAACCTCATCTATGTTTTAACAGACATAATGTGATAGTGCAATGCTACATATCTGCACTGAATTCCAAAGGTATCAAACAGCTCTCATATCAGACTGACATTACCTTTGAAAGTATGATTTCCAGTCACACATTGCATATAAATTCTGCTTCATTCTCTCTCTATTCTCCTATTCTGCAGAATCTCTTAGTTCAATCTCTAACCTTCTGCTCTCTGCTTTTCCTCACAGTATCTTTGCCTTGTCTGTTCCTGTTTGGCTGTGATGCCATCCTGGAAAGAAACATCAGCTGTGCTGCTTCCATCAACACCCTTGTTTATAGATGCTGCAGATCGGCCTGTTTTCCAGTGTGGTCCTGTTTCTCTGACCGTGACTGAGTGGATGTGCTCTCTTCATCCTCTGGCATGGGAGCTGGCTCGGAGTTCGTCTGCCTGGCTGTGTGTTTCCTGGACGGGGCCGCCTTTTACAGCTGCTTTTTGTGTTTCTGCTTCTGTCTCCTTGAACCCCAGTCGGCCTCGGCAGATGGGCGCTCACACTGAGCCTGGTTCTGCTGGAGGTTTCTTCCTGTTAAAAGGGAGTTTTTCCTCTCCACTGTCGCTACAAGCATGCTTAGTGTGAGGGATTGTATTTGAGTCAATGAGTCGATGCAATCAACTGGTTTTCCTTAGATAGAAAACTTTGTATCAATTTGACTGTATGATCTGGTTGAACAGTAAAGTGCCTTGAGATGACATGTGTTGTGAATTTGGCGCTATAGAAATAAACTGAATTGAATTGAATTGAAAATAAATTACAAACGCCACAGCATGATCTTATCATCCGCCGGGGCCGATGATAAGATCATGCTGTGTCTTCTCATACACTTCGTAGACACTTTTTCTCTCATGACCCTTGGCCATTTTCAAAGAACCACTGTGAAAAAGGTGAGCTTCGATGACTGTCTGAAACCGTAGCTCACCACAGATATACTCCTGAAATGCGCATGAAAAAGATAGCTAACTGCACATAGGATGGCCTTATGTAAACATATCACCAGAATGATTGAGAATTAAGAGGACCACTTATTCAGATGATCCACCCAGAAAAAGAACTTCGTCCTCTATACCTTTAATGGTTTCTAATCAATTTACTTAAAGAGCCATTTCAGAATTTTTTTACAATGCTGCCAACTGTGGCCAAAACACATGCATGGAGTTGCCATTCATATCTTAGTTGAGCTGGATGCCAGTTGTTTCTGAGTATCAACAAAATCCATCTTGAATATAATGCTTTGTTTGCTAGGTTAACCTATTCAAAATGGACGTGCTTGACCTCACATCCGCGAAACCGCGCGTCAAACTTTCAACCCGGTGTAAATTTAGAAAAATACTGAGGTGACAGTCTACTCATTAAACAATGTTTTAGTTTTAACGGGTCAAATAAAACGAGTGTTCCAAAGATATTCTTCAATAAAAACTTACAAAATGTCTCTTTAAAAAGCAATGACTAGTTTACTGAATGTTAAGTCATTTATAACATTTCTACTATATTTCATCACAATTATTAAACAAAGACATGGACGTTTTAAGCTCTATGGGACGTCTGTTGATCTTAAAAGAAAAAAGACCCATCTATAAAAATTTAGCAGTTCACTAAGAGTGAAATATAGAAGTTCTTCGTATGACAATTGGCAGTACTGGGAAAAAACAAAGATTAAGGAAGAGCCTCCTTCCCTGGAAAGAAATTTGATTTTATGTTCAATAAACATGGGTCTAAAAGCATCCAATGCATAGCTGACAGGATAAAAACAATTTTATTTCAAGTTTCTAGTCCACTTTGCCTTCACTTGCCCCTGTTATGCCATTGCTGTCTTTTGCTCTCTTTTATTTTCTCATGTTCTGTTCATGTACAGCACTTTCATTCATTTTACTAAAAAGTGATAAACAAATAAACTGGCCTCTCCTTTATAAAGCTGTTTCAAATTTACAAATATTACTAATTAACCTTTGATATATGAGCCTGTTCCAGCAGTGCTCACTGCCGTGCAAAACAAATATCCAGTTGATTTTCCAAGCTAAAACTAACATAAATCAGTTGTTATTATAAAACATAAGGAGATACTTGACCCTAAAACTTGTCATCCCAAAGAAAAACACATTATTTACAGAAATCTGACTTTCATCAATGTTTTAAACAGAACAATCAATTAGCAAAAATTAATTTTAGGCTCTTCCCACATGAAATGTCTTGGTGTGATTTCTTTAGCTCATGCATGACACTGAATGATTCGGTTTTATCACATGGGAGAGTGATAAAAAGACTTTTCAAACAACCGTTATATATCTTGCCAGGCTTCAGTGCAGCAGCAATAGGCTCTTCATAAACCAATTAGATGAAGAAAAGGTCACGCAACAGCCTTGGAGAAAAAGAGATAAAAGCCTGATTGTGTTGGCTCAGTTGCTAATTTTGACCATCACATTTTCCTCTTATTCAGCTAGGAACAGACCAAAGATGGGGCTGTGTGCTCATTTTGTTAGTTTTTAAAAAGACGTTCATAAAAAAGCGCAAACTTGATCAAAATGGACAACTCATGCCTAGACCTCCGAGTTCATAGGATGCTGAACAGGTATAAATCTAATCTATAATAGAGGTTTTAAGAATAACAACAGGAGAGATGAGCTGATCATCAATGGAAAAGAGAGGATTTCAAATTATTGACTGTATTAAAAATTCTAGTGATAGATAAAATATGGAACCACTGCAGATTGTTCATATGTTTTTCCTTCATGAGGTACAATCATTTTAATCATGCTGTATTACAAGGAAAAATGGAAACTTTAATATTTATCAAAGACTTTGTTTAATTAGAGCAATTTACATAAACTAATCACATGCATTTGCTCTAAAAACAGAAATTTTTATCTGTTAGATCGGACTGTAAATAAGTAACTTTTATCACCTTTGAGCTACAGGTTGCAGGAACATTTGTGGTTTTTGTCTGGATAAGATTAAAATAGAAACAACAACAGTCTAAACTAGGATCTCATCAATACAGTTGCATTCAAAAGCTGCTTTGTTCAGTTTCTAGGTTTCTGATTATTTTGCTTCATATTTTCTTTCTAGAATCAGAAAGGTTGAGCTATTGTTAGGATTATTTTCTATTATTCATGTTTGTGCTTTTTAAATCCTAATATATCTTGCCTCTTAATTGTCAAGACTAATGCTTATCTAATTAGTACATTTATTGTATCAGGATGAAATGCAATCATCTTTATTAAGGACGTAACAATGATTAAAGCTGGGCATAAGCTCTACGATTTTTTTGCTCTTTTCGGGCCGACTTCCCAGTCGTGCGAGAATTTTTTGATTGGGCCGACTTTCAGCCTGATCGTGGGTTATGCATTGTGTAAAGTACAGGGGATAAAGATGGGCGATCAGCCTCTCATGACCACTTCCCGATCAGGAATCGTAGGTTCAGGAGAAAATCAAACATGTTTGAAATTCAGTCGGCCGTCATGGGAAAATCGCAAACAAGGACTTTTCTTCTTCCTCTCAGACAAAAACACAGAAGCATGTCGGGGGTGCGAGTGAAATGGAGTTCTTTCTGTAAAATTGACAGACCGTAGTAGCCACGTTTGCTCAGCCATGTCTTTGTCCAAATCCAACATTTTCTTTTTCTGTGCAATCTGATGTCTCTGCATTGCACAGGTAAAAAAAATGGCGACCACTATGAGTGAAAAATGACAGAATATAGAACTTTTGAACTAATTATAAGGTTTTACCTATATCAAACAGCAATTTGAAGTTATCAGGAAAACTGCAACATATTTAGACCAACATGTTAAACTATTAGTCATTAATAACTTTGAGGTTAGAGTTAGATACTCACTGATAGGGTTATTGTTGGTGTTATAGCTCATAGAAAGGGTTAAAATAGATTGAAAGTCAAAGGAAGTCAACAGATCACTATATATAGCTAGAGGAGGATATGTGGGTGGGGTTGGCGATGGTTTTAGCCTTGGAACTTTGAGTGGAGGCTATTTTCTCAGACCTTGACAGCCTTCTGACAGAAACGCAGGTTAGCTTGGCTGGCTTTCACCACACCCTTTAATAAAAGCAATAATCATTTCAAAGTAGCATTTTGTTTTTAACCCAGGTTATTCTTCTTGTATATGAAATTTCTTTCATGATAGAAAAAAAAAGTATAGGAGGGCAAACTATTATTTTATTCAGCTCTGGACGTTTTTGGAAATGAAGGCTGATAATGCACTGGGCTTACTAAAAGGCATGCAAAATATTTTTTTGTGCAATTACAAGAAAAAAATAATAATGTGTGCTTAAAGTAATACTTTATATTAATATTTGATGTTTTATTAGGAAAATCAGCTGTACTTTTTCATGCATGAGCATTTTCATATGATAATATATCTGTTCTCCTGGCAATATTTGATTTTAGTCTTTAAATGCTTTGTCCTGTGCAATAATTATTCAGCGGCACCAACACTCAGTCTGATGATGAGTCATTTTTGGCCTCAGGGTAAGAAAAGAAAACTCACCCCTCAACTCCTGCAGTTACAGATTACTTAAGTTTAATGCTTAAATATATAAAGAAATAACAAAATCTTGATATAAGTTATGATAGAGATACCTGATTTTAGATTTCTATATATTATTCTCCATGAAAAATTTTCAGCAACCATTTGAAAAGGAGAGATGTTTGTTTTATCTCTCACCAATACACAGTGGATACAGCTTAAATATCTCTCTGCTTTGCTAGACAAGACAAGGAACATGAACAAAAAAAGCGCGCAGCAGGACGATGTTCTGTTGCCAGTGGAGATGTTGTTGTTGCATCGCATGAAAACCAGACAGATGCAGATAAAGGAGAATAGTGTAGGAACAAAGCATGTATGTGATCTTTTTTTAAGGAATACAATTGACCTAGACCAGAGAACAACCTCTGAATGCAAAACAAAATGCGTAGCATCTACATATGGATCCATTTTAGTGCATAGTGTGCACAATCTTGTTTTAGAAGCCTTTGCAGAGCTCAGAATGAAATTGTTAAAAGTGAACTTTCCCTGTGTGGAGTGGTAATAAAGCTGCCTCACCTTGCTGCTGCTCTCTTTGTGTCTATAGCAGCACATCTTCACTATAAATAGTGCCTCTAAGAGAAGCCAGGTAATAAATGTGTTCGGATTTGGGAATGAAGAATAATGCCTGTGCAGTTAAGTCTCCCTGATGGGCGGCTATATCACAGAACCTGAGCTCTCATCATCAAACTTGGAGGATTATAAGGCCTCAACATGCAGCGGCCAACTGTCTATACTTTTTAAATAAGGTGTAATTCGGCATCATTAAAATTCTCAGCCAGTTAAAAGAAGACATATCTGCACTTTGTTCCATCTCTCCGTCAATTCTACCCTTCCCATCCCTCCTGGATATTTTCCTGCCCCCTATCTCCATCGCCTGCCCTCATTTCTCTCATGCTGTCTAAAAGTTAAGGCTTTTCATTGACTCTCAGACTCTGAGGACCACTGTAGTTGAGTCTTCCAATCCTGATGCTGACATCCCTTCTCAATTAAATCCAGCACCTTGGCTGCAGACCCTGACGGCTTGGGTGGTCAATTAAAAGCACATTTTTGTCATCTCTAACAGTGATCATGACTTGATAGAAAAGCTAGACTTTTCTGATTAATATAACAGGAATTTCATCTTCAAAAAGCAAATCTGCTTAGAGTTTTTAAAAAGTTTATCTTGGATAAAAAGACATTTGTAATCAAGAAAAAACACATTTTAATCAAGATGAAAATGTCATTGTACCTACAGTGAAATAAGTAACCCAAAGGAACAAAAAGGGAAAGGAAAGGAAAGGAAAGGGAAGGAAGGAAGGAAGGAAGGAAGGAAGGAAGGAAGGAAGGAAGGAAGGAAGGAAGGAAGGAAGGAAGGAAAGAAGGAAGGAAGGAAGGAAGGAAGGAAGGAAGGAAATTTCTTGTTCACAGGATTTTATGAATTAGATTTTTTTCAAATTGCGTTTTGCAGATCACAGTCTCTTAACTTCTGGGGGCGGGTTTTCCTCTGGGGGGAGGAGGGAAGATTCATTTCCATTGGTCTGCATAGAGGATGAGATTGTAATTGGTCTACGTCCGCATCAAAAGAAAGCATTTGTTTTTGGCTTGAAGTGAAAAGAATAGCGTCTTTTCAAGTCTGGGTAATCTAAAGCTCTTTATACTACATTCAACCTTTCAAACACTGATGGTGGCAAGCTACATTGTTACCACAGTGCAAAAAAAAGAAATCTAAATAAACTATTTTCCCTTAAAATAAGTGCATTGTTTCTTGAATTAAGTAGATAAATGAAACACTTTGCCAGTAGATAAGAAAAATCAACCGTTATCTCTTATTTCAAGTGCATAATATCTAACTATATTTAAGATTGAAAATGTTCATTCCATTGGCAGATCATCTGATTTACTAACTCAAATTAAGGGTAAATAGACTCATTTTAAGTCATTTTTACTCATTTTTAGATTGTTTTTGCCGCGTATACCCTGGGGCACACTGACAGATGTTATACTGCTGTATTAAGGGTCCACTGGGCCCTCTGACCACCAACAGTAAACAATGCAGGTGATGTTTCTTGTCAAAGGACACACCGATTGAAACAGATGGGGTTTAAACCAGCAACCCTTTGATTACAGGACATATGTTTAAAGAAGTTCAGATGTTGTAAATGGATATATGCATGTTACAAAACATGTTATCTAAAAAAATTACAATACTCATGTATCATTTAGAGAAAGCATAATTATAATACAATAATCTATTATGACTCTATTGATAAGAAGTTAATGTTGTATTCATCTAAATAGTATAACAGCCGGCAGATTCTTATATAAAGCTTCACATCTTTGCCAAAACCCAGGGTTTTAGGATATTTTTAAAGATTTTGTGTGAAAGTATCAAGTGTTAAATCTGGTTTTTAGGGGCTTTTATAACCAATGTGGCAGCTATCTTTTTAGCTAAAACAAGCAAGAAAAAAGATGCATAATGTTTAGACAACAAGGAGCTTGTTGGGGTTGCTGCTGTCAGAACCTACATGTGTTGGAAGAGGAGGTTTACAAAGAAACAAACAGATTCTCTCTTTAAAGACAAATATATTGTCAAGGAAATGGAGAACAAAAACCAACAATCTCTCTTAAATTACATTTTACCTTCAGGTAGTACAGAAATGAGAGCTAAAAGTCTGGCTGTTGGCCCAAAGGGACTTGTTGAACTATGGTAAACAGAAGAGAGTTATGTCTTCAGGAGCAGACAAACAGCATTCAATATGGTGCTGGGAGCAGAACATGAATCCTGGTGTTTTTATGTGGCACTAGAGACTGAAAGCACTACATGTTGGATATAAATCCAAGGCAACAAGACTTAATGTAGATGCTGAGAATCAATTAATCAAATCTGCAGAGGTTTATAAAAAAAAGAGAAAGAAAAAACTGACATTGTGGCCGGAATTGTGTCCTTTGTTCCTCTGAGCTGAAACCAGGCTGCAGTGCTCCTAAAATCAATGCTCTGTTGAAGCTTTCCTTTCTAAGACAGTTCAGCTTGGCAATGCTGCAGAGTGGCTCGTATGTCAAATCTATTCAAAGTTCTTCTTTTTTCTTTTTTTCTTTCAGGGTAAAAGATGCATTTTCTATAACATCTAACCATACTTTTTTAGGGCGTTTTTTTTCGTCTGTTTACTGGTGCTCGCCTTATTCATCCAACGCACTTCATGTATTGAGATGCTGTTTGTTTACAGACGGATCTTTGTGGATGCTGCCTTTTCAGTTCAATGGCAGCAGTAAATTGAACTAAATAAAAACACTGCTTCCTAATTATATTTTGTTGCACCAAACCGCATAGAGAGATTATGTCTAAATAATATAACATTGACACTGTCAAAGCCCACAGACACATGGATTTAATATACAATCCAGACTTCTGAATGCATTCAGGTAATAATGATACATATGTATGTGAAAAAAAAGACACCTTATCTTTACTTCTCATTTTCACTGTCTGACATTACCTGAGGCTAAACCAGTCCTGTTTTAGGTCAGCCAGTAAAATTAGTAGTTTCTTCAAAATAAGAAGTTTACATACCCCAAGGTTCATATTCCATACTTTAATTTCTAAGCTTTTTAAGCATCTGTGTAAAGCAGACACTTCAAAGTCCGGTCTCTCTCCAGGATAGGATACATAGCAGTCCTCGCCGCACAGGACTGCATACGGTTTGGGTGTTCTGTCTTTGGGAGGAACCAGTTTTTGTCTGAGTGTGTTGTTGGGTATATTGAAACAACAACAAAAATGAGATGAGGGTAAAAGCAGCAGGTAACTAAACTTTCTTTATGTCCTTTTTTCTGCTACCTTGTTTATAGTTTGCCACTACAAGTGATTAAAACCTGCTCACAAGTTTGACAAGTTATTCACCAGATGCTCTTTCTGACACAACCAAGAGTCAAACCTTGGTCCCCTGCAGAGTCAAAGATGTCAACTACTTTACCAATGGGACTATATTTAGTAAATAAGTGAAACAGCCTATCCAAGGCGAACTCTAGTCTATCCAATGATAAGGATGGTCTATTTGTACTAGGGGTGGGTATTGGCAAAGAAGTAATTAATCGATTCAAATCACGATTCACATGCCACGATGCGATTCTATCACAATGCATCACAATACTTGAAATATTGCGATGCATTGCGATATTTTCGCTGAACACTGTAAGAAAAAGATACAGCCCTTACCAGTGGCTGACTGGCTGGGTATGATCTGGATAGTGTCTTCAATTGATACATAACTGAAAGCGACTGAATTCATACATAGCTGTATTTATTGAAATGACTTTTGGAGGTGTTGCCATGAAAAAAAATACTGGACAGAAATATTACTATTACTGGTGTGGACACACTGACAAAAAGACCTTAGGATTCATCAAACTTAAAATAACAAAACAAGGATAATCAGTACGTTTACATGGCCTCATTGGTCCTTTTGCAAATTACGTGCATCAAATAAATTTCATTCTTACCTTCTTTGTTTTTAAAGCCAGAATGCATCCAAGCATCTGACTTGAAATGTGATGGAGCCGGGGGGCAAATTTTCTCAGTCTCCTCCATATTTTGTTTACGAATGAGTCGTCTCATTATCCCGCATCCGGAAATGCTTGTGACACAAAGCAGTGGGCGTCAACACATCCGCAGCGACATCTGCTGGACTGGAAGTTGTATTCCACTTGATTTGGCTGATGTGCGCCAACCATGAATGTATTTTGTATTATTTTGCACACCCTTAATTTGTACAAATGGATATGAGGAGAGGATAGGGACGAACCATGCTAATCAATCAATCAATTACCAGTGCTGGCTTATTAATAATCCTGTAACATTAATAGTTTTAGTTATGGCACATATACCACGCCAAAGTAGGTAAAAGCAGTATTTCTCCTTTGATAAATGGAAATCTGACAAAAAAGGAAAGCCTGGCCTATAAAAAGGCCTATAAAAAGGATATTAGTGCAAATATGGGATTTCTTTCTTTGTAATCGCTTTCATTTGAATGGCATAATAGTAATACTTTTGTCCTTATTGTGTTCCATGTCTTTTGTTAAATTCTGTCTAATACATCTTTAAGTCAAGGGATGCGCTGTGCTGCAGTGCTTTAATATCTGCAGTAAGGAAGTTTGTTTGAGGAAGATGTTGAACAAACAACTCAGGTGTGTGTTCACATGCTTTTAAGAAGCACACACTCTAAAGGTAGGATCAGCACATCATTAAGTAATTCCCTAAGAACCTGAAGCCTCTTGTATTTCAAAGATGGGCAGCTGTCCCACAATCCATAATACACTTGATGAATTAAATGGCAGGCTGCCCATTAAGAACAGCAAAAAAAAAGAAGAAAGTCCTTCGATGGAAAATTCCAAAGTTTATATATTGGATATAAAAAGAACGCTCTCAGGTTGTTAGTCATGGTGTATAGGTGGAATATAGGACAGATGAGTTGGAATAAAGATAGTGTTAGTTGAAATATGGCACATGGTGAATAAAATAGCAAAGCACTAAATGATATCACTCTGCAACATCAAACCACCATTAAGATGGGTTTTATAAAATATAAAAGAACTAGGGCTGCAACTAATATAAATATATTATTTCTGAAATGATTAATCTATTGATTATTTCTTTGATTAATTAATTACTAATCATTTAGCAAATGGTTCCTTAAAGCAGATTTTTTAAAGAATCTGTTCACACGTCTCTTTTGTGGTGTAATGCTATGTGATGTCTTTTACTTTGAAAAGCAACAGAATATAGAGCGGGGGTTTTCCGGTCCCTCACGGCTGTTTGTAATTTAAGTGTATGTGAGACAGAAGCTGCAGCGCTGTGTGAGATACTTATCAGTAAATAAAAGAACAACTTGACATGGTGTCAGAAGTGGGATGCTGCGCATGAATGGAGAAAGATAAAGAAAAGGGCTAAGAGGAGAAATCGTGCATTAAGCGGATTAAAAGAAAGTTTTGCAAGTAGCTCTGGTAACGAGACGAGAGACAACCAGGCAGAAATGGGGCGACCCACGGCAAGCGCAACGTTCACCATACAACCTCCGGAGCCATTTGATTTCACCAAGCCACAAGAATGGGAACGGTGGATTAGGAGATTCGACCGCTTTCGGCTTGCAAGTAACCTAAACGCATGCCAGAGGAAAACAAGGTAAATACGCTGGTTTTTTGCATGGGCGATGAAGCCTAAGATGTGCTAAAGGGGCTACCGCTAACTGCAGATGCTAGGAACAACTATGCAGACGTGAAAGCAGGCTTTGATGCATTTTTTGGTACCTAAAAAGAACGTCATATATGAGAGAGCCAATTGCCAGGAGAATGGCAGGAGAGTGGATTCCTTCATCACTGCTCTATACAACTTAGCTGAACATTGTAGTTGGATTGAGAAACGCCTCCTTGTCCGAAAAGTTACAGCTAGACAGAGACCTCACGCTCCAAACTACCATAGAAAAGACGAGGCTAGTGGAGGAAATCAGACGACAGCAGTCGGACCTGAGGGGAGAAAATAGTGGATGCTCCAATGTCGATGCTGTGCATGCTACACCTGCTGGCTACAGAAAGCAGAGGTTTCCGTCCAAGCTGCTACAAGCACAGCCACCAGGCAGATACAAACCGGCACAAGTGCAGCAAAGTACAAGGGCCTGCTATTGATGTGGGAAAATGCCGGTACATAGAAAAGCAGAATGCCCTGCTACTGATGCTGTGTGTCATCGCTGTGGAAAGAAAGGACATTACAGTAATGTATGTAGGAACAGTGTAACTTCTCTGAATGCTGTTACAGCAGATGAAGAGGAAAGTTTTTTTCTTGGTGCTGTGGATGCTGGAAAAGATCCATGGACAGTGCAACTTCAAGTCAGAGATAAAAAAGTGTGCTTTAAGATAGACACAGGTGCTGATGTCACTGCCCTGCCAGTCGAGGTGTACCGTGACATTGCTGGGGGGCTAGATGTGATGCACCTGGCGACATCGACGCGCCCACTGTTTGGACCTGGTGGCAATATACTCAATGTCCTGGGCGTAGCTAGAGAGACACTGCATAGAGGCGAAATGACGGCTGAAGAGGATATTTATGTTGTTAAAGATCTGCACACTGCACTGCTGGGTCGCCCTGCTATTCAACAGCTTCAACTTGTAAGCAGGGTCAACAGCATCACCATGGATACGGTGAAACGACAGTATCCAAAGCTGTGCAGCGGGCTAGGGCTTCTGCGGAGTCCATATGCACTTAAACTAAAACCAGGCGCAGTGCCCTTTTCTCTTTCAACACCTCGCAGGGTCCCTCTGCCACTCATGGGAAAAGTGAAGGAGGAGATAGATCGCATGGAGAAAATGGGCGTGATCACCAAGATCGAGGAGCCGACTGAGTGGTGCACTGGGATGGTGGTAGAGTCTGCCAAATACACCACCTTCATCACGCCTTTTGGGCGCTACTACTTTAACCGGCTACCCTTTGGCATAGCTTTGGCCCCAGAGCATTTCCAGAGGATGATGATGACGGAGGTGATTGCAGGCCTAGATGGGGTACTGTGTCATATGGATGATGTGCTGGTATGGGGACGGACACGGGAAGAGCATGTAAGGCGACTGCATGCAGTGCTTCAGAAAGCACAAGAGGCTGGCATTACACTCAACATGGACAAATGTGCACTCACACGCCACACAGTTAAATTCCTGGGTCACGTGATCTCAGCAAACGGCGTGAAACCAGATCCAGAGAAGACGAGAGCAGTACAAGAGATCGATCCACCTAAAAATGTCAGTGAACTCAGGAGTTTCCTGGGTATGGTCAATCAGCTGGGGCGCTTCATACCTCACCTGGCTGAAAAGCACAAGGTTCTACGAGACATGCTGTCCAAGAAAAATCACTGGTACTGGGGTAAGGAACAACAGGCCGCCTTCGATCAACTAAAAGCTGAATTGTCGTCCCCACCAGTGCTCACATTATATAACCCAAACAGTGCAGTGAAAATATCAGCCGATGCCTCTTCTTTCGGCCTAGGTGCGGTCCTGCTGCGGCAGACTAGTGACAGGTGGTCACCTGTGGCGTATGCATCACGGTCCATGACATGGACGGAGCAACGCTACGCCCAAATAGAGAAGGAGGCACTGGCAGCGACGTGGGCTTGTGAAAGGTTCAGCTGTTTCATCCTGGGAAAACAATTTGAACTTGAAACCGACCACAAGCCGCTGGTGAGTCTGCTGGGAGGCAAACCGTTGGATGAGCTCCCGCCCAGGATCCAAAGATTCAGGATGCGGCTTCTGAGGTATGACTATATAGTCAAACATGTCCCTGGTAAAAGTCTATGGATGGCTGACACCTTATCTCATGCTCACAACGTCCACAGAGGTGGTGCTGCAGTTAAAATCCATGTTTGCCCGCCATGGCATTTGTGAATTCTTTAAAAGTGACAATGGGCCCTAGTTCTCAGGTAGCTACTTTAGAGAGTTTGCAGCCAAGTATGGCTTTGTACACATCACAAGCAGCCCCAAGTTTCCTCAGAGTAATGGGGAGGCCGAAAAAGCTGTACAAACTGTGAAAAGCCTGTTAACGAAAGCGTCAGACCCATACCTCGCCTTACTGGCCTATAGAGCAACCCCCCTGCAGAATGGATATAGCCCAGCTGAGCTGTTGATGGGACGCTGCCTCCGTACTACTGTCCCCGCTCTTCCGACCCTGCTGAACCCCGTTTTGCCAGACTATAGTGAATTGGGGGCCAAAGAAGAGGAGAAGAGGAGGAAGGATGCTGGATACTTTAATAAGCGCTACGGGGCAAGGATCCTGCGCCCACTCTTACCTGGAGAGGATGTGTGGGTCACTGATGTGCGAGTCCAGGGAACAGTGATATCACAACATAGCACTCCTCACTCCTACATTGTTCAGGTGCCCCGAGGCACTCTGAGAAGAAACCGATACCATTTGGTGCCACTGCAGACCAACAACGGATTGGTCGATGCTAAACCACAGGTGGGTGAAGAGCCGCCTACTCCAGAGGCCCCACTTGCGACATCAGCACCTACCATTACAGGCACCATGCGGACCAGGGCCGGGAGAGAGGTCAGACCACCGAAGAGACTGGTAACCCTATGAGACTTTGAAAAAAAAAATCTGACTAAAAAAAAAAAAAAAAAAGAAATGTGATTGTACTTTGTTCTTAAGATGTGAATGCTGTAATTGATCTGCTTTAAGATACTTTAGTAGGAACCGGATATTCAAAGTAAGTATTTGTTAAAGAGAAAAAAAAAACAAGTAGTTTAGTTAAGTGTTTTTTTTATGTTCATGTGTGAATCAGGGACAGAACAGGTCCTCCAGCAAAAGGACAGATAAACTTTTAAGACCTGCTGGGACAAAGGCAGTCTACCCTTTTGTCCCAAAGAAAGGGAGATGTGGTGTAATGCTATGTGATGTCTTTTACTTTGAAAAGCAACAGAATATAGAGCTGGGGTTTTACGGTACCTCACGGCTGTTTGTAATTTAAGTGTATGTGAGACAGAAGCTGCAGCGCTGTGTGAGATACTTATCAGTAAATAAAAGAACAACTTGACATCTTTTACAATGTTAGTATAATTAATGCTCTAAGTGGATCACTCTGTCTGCTAAAGGCATGTTTTAGAGCGGTGATGGGCAATTTCCAGTTCCTGAGGGCCGCTATCCTGCAGCTTTAAGATTTGTCCTTGGTCAAACACACCTGAATCAAATGGCTGAATTACCAACTCACTATGCTGTCAGTTTCTTCAGTCCTGTTAATGATCTATATACTTGTTTCAGGTGTTTTCGAACAAGGGCACATCTAAAAGTTCCAGGATAGTGGCCCTCAGGAACTGGAATTGCCCACCCCTGTTTTAGAGTCTCTGTACTCCTGTTAACAATTAATCGATTACTAAAATGAGTTGACAGTTATTTCAATAATTGATTAATCATGATTAATAGGATTAATTGTTTCAGCCCTAAAATGAACACTGTTAGAAGTTGATTGATTTTAATAAAAATTGTTAAAGAGGTATGAGGTTTAGGTTACAAAAAATAAGTGGCTGCATTATCCTCGATTCATGCTATTCCTTAGCTAAGAAAGAGAATTTAAATCCAGAAAACTCCAAAAAGAAAACCATTTTGAGGACCTATATTTAGGGTGGGAGTTTATCTCTCAGCACTGTATATTGAAAAAAAGTTATAGCTGCATGCTCACTCTTGCAGGACATTGTATCTATCCAAACTTTAGTACCGAAAAAAAAATGATTGGTCAGCATCCAGACTGGGTGCCTGAAAAAGGAATAAAAGGGTATTACCTTTGAAATATAACCCAATGCAAATTTCACTTCTAAAGGCCAAATAAAGCTTTATTAGTTTGTTTTTTCTTTGCTGTCAAATGCCTCTCGAGCTTCTTTACCTCCCCTGCCCTCAGCACAGTCACATACAAACACAATCACTGGATCAATTTCTCTGGATTGGATTGATGGTGTGTGAGACTTCTGCTGACTAAGGTGTTGCCAAATATATTGAGTTAGTGGGAAATTATGCTTTGGTGCCACTCTATCTGCAAAGGAGATGCACTTTGTCAATCCGGATCTTTAGCTGGTGTCACTGATGCGCCACCCAGAGACTCTCAACAACCCCAAGCTTCTAAAGGAGACGTCGCTGGTGTCACTGCATAAGTGATAAATGCATCTAAATGTAGTTATTTAGATCAATAACAGGAGGATTCTACATTTGCTGAATAAATTTTTAGTCCCAAGGTGTTGAAAATTTGACTCCTGTGACTCTGATTAAGAGAGAATAAAACAGGTGACAGTGGCAGAAACGTGGAGGCGAAGGGGTGGGTCTAAACACTACTGTTAGTGTGTGGTCAGGGTGATGAAACAAAGGAAAGCAGAATTTCTTTCTTCCTTCATGCCCGTTCATTTCCATATGTCCCCCCTGCTCCCTTTCCCATCCATCACATTTCACTCTGGGCAAGACAGCTGTCTGGAGCTGAAGCATATTCACAGTTCAGCAGTCCATCAAATTGCACCAAATACAGTAATTCTTCAGTCAAGCTTCAGCAGGGGGTGAAGGGGAGGGAGGCATGAAGTGTCAAAGAAGCAGAGCAGTGTTTGTCAATCTGCTCACCTTAACCATCTCAGGCCCTGACATGCTAACTTTATATGCATGAAAAGAAAAAGGCCAAATGTCATTACTCTGACTCCGCAACAACAGAATGGAGAAAGAACCATAATGTCAAGATCAAAGTTTGCCCCAAATACATAAACAGTTTCTTTCAGCTATTAGAAAGAAGCAGAATATGAACAGGTACAAAGATTATTGAGGAGAGAAACAGTATATCGACTTGATTTTATGAAATCAATATTTTATTAAGTATTAAACCAGCTTTCCGACATTAATTGTTCCAATCTAAAGTAATTAAGTTGTTTAAACCCAGATTGCTGTCACACAGTAATGAGCAAGGCTGCGTTTTCCCATTGTACGGCCAAATGCCACGAGGTTGTGAAGTACGAACGGATAACAGGACCTCATTAAGCGCACAGGGGGAGGTATAAAGGTCAGATGGGTTGTAAAGACTCATATCAGGTCTTCATGGATAAGGTCTCTGCACAATGTTAGGTCAAACCTGTTTATAGCATGTGCCATCTGCTCTTCACCCTAATAAATATCGCCTTGTTTAGTCAAGATGACATAAGTTAGCCTATGTGGTTGAGAAGCTGCCAAGGACTGGTTCATTTTTTCCTGTTTGCATTCAATATCAAAAGTAATGCAGAAATTCTCGAATTAAGATTTTTTAAAAAAGCATTGAGAAACAAACTTGGCTTGTTTAAAAACATTCCTTAGAAAAATAACTTTCCACAAATTGTGTGTGATGTTCTTTTAATTTCAAATACAACCGGGCATTCATCTTTAACCAGCATTGTTTATATGAAAAGGGGGGTTTAAATGTTGTAAATGTGGGACAGAGGACTCTTTTTCTTAGTGTTGCATTTCTGTGGAGCCTGAGGTGTTTTATTTTGGCCTTTTGGAAGAAAAGTTGTTACTGCATTTCAATATGCTTATCCGTGTGGAAACCTCACATAACAGCCTCAAGCTCAGTGCAAAGCATTAAAACTGATGGTACATATATGCACTTATCAATGAAACAAATGCCAAAAAAGAAAAAAAATATTTCTATTTGGCAATTTTCTAAAGTTAAATGGTTAAAAAAATAACAGATAAATAATATTGAAATTTAACTTTTGCAAAAAGCTGCTTTATATTCACTATGTCATATTTTTGAATGAGATTTGTACCCTTTGGTTTGATTGTTGGTTCTTCTCTTGACCGTGGCTTGTTAACCCACAAAGTGAGTGCACTTTATCTGATTCATGGACCTGGCACCAGTCCATTTGCTGTACATTTTTATATCGAGGCAGGCTTCACTCAAATCCGCTTTTTTGAAAAGTGCCTCTGCTCTGCATTCACTCAGTATGGTTAAGACCAACCTGTGAAACTCCTGACAGCAACTGGTTCCCATATATATGTGTGCATATTAGCATTTACGCACATTATGTCAATTACTGGGCTGTATATATTAACTTAGCAATCAAAACATAGCAATTAAACATTACATGCACCTGAATACAATAGCAGCCATTCAAAATTACCCCTCCCAGTCAAACACCAGCAGAATGGCAGCAGACTTTCCTGTCACTCCAAGCAAAATCCCCTCCAACTTCCAGCCACTGGCCTTCTCCTGGGCATGCATATTTTTTTACTCTCCCTTACTCCATCCTTTCACTGAATTACAGGGTCTGATCAGGAGATAATGCTTTTCTTTATATCTTAATGTTCACAAATCATGACAGAAAGAATATTTTAGTACAAAGACTGATGTTTAAAAAGGAATTCAAGGGGGACCAGCGAAGGACCCATCAAGGATAGTTGAAGCGTGGTCTGCACTATGTTATTCCATGCCACAATGCAAGAGGGACAATCATGAACTAGCTGTGGGTCTAGATATGTCCGAGGCGGTGAGAAAGTGGAAAAACCCAAGGGGAAAGTTTGTGTGACAAAAGAGGGGAATGAGGGTGAAAAAGAGGGATCCAGGTGGAAAAAAGGTCCCAGCATTCTCGCACACCTCGCTCTTCTAGCTGGTCCATTTTCACGAGCCGTTTTCCGCAATGGCGGTCATACAAACAAAACAAGCTGGTAAGGTACCAAACAGGAAATACGCATAGTGTAGAGTGGAGTTAGATTTAACCAATCAGAAGCTTCCTGTCTGCTGCACTTTCTGCAGTCACCTACAATTTTGGAGAGGAGCTCCAATGTGTCTGAGGAAGGAGCGGGGGAACATCTGCGTTAACTGCAACACACATGCAGACGACCTGGTTTCTTACCATAAATCATAATAATGGGTTTTTAAATTTCACTTCAAATAACTCAGGCTTTCACCTCTTTTCCAGTCTTCTGGGAGTTTGTTCCAGATCAGCGGAGCATAGGAACTAAATGCTGCTTCTCCATGTTTGGTTCTAGTTCAGGGTGGACAGAAAAGGCTCGAGCTAGAAGACCTGATTGGTCCGGGAGGTTTATACACTGACAACAAATCTGTTATGGATTGAGGTGCTGATCTATTCATTGATTTCTAGACTATCAGAAGGATTTTAAAGTCTATTCTCTGAGCAACAGGGAGCTATCTTGAGAAACGAGTGGTTTTGGAGAGGGTGCCCACCGAGGGAAGCTTGAATGAGGCACTTCATCAGGGGATCTTCCAGGTTGAAATTTTGCTTAAGCTTCATATATTTTTCATATATTATTCATTTAAAATGTGTTTAGTTTGGTTTATTCACATGATTTTCATTAGTCTGATGTCCTTTTTTAGAAAAGTTCAAATCAAAGGGTGAAGAGTCAATTTATATATAATCCAATAATACCTTTGGATTAAAGGTATTCCTGAAAAGGCAGGAAAGTGATCACCACAACTTTAATTGCTTCATGGCCTGAGCTAAGTGACCCAAATCAATAATGTGTTTTAGTCACATTCTGAAATCCTGTTTCTATTTAAAGAAATAAGGGAGTGAATTATTTTTGCAGGTTCAGCTGTGAAAGACAAGTAAAAGCAGCTAATAATACATCAAGATGCAGAGACTACAGAGGGAAGAAACAACTTTAGGCATATATCTGACCAAAAAGAGCAGACACTAAACTTACTGCTGGGTTTAGAAAAATGCTGATAAGATAATGGGCTATTTTTAAATGGAAATATTTTATATTGCCTGCTGTGATGACCTATAACAACTAACAATAGCATACACCCTCCTAGATTGTAAAAGTACAAAGAAAAGCAGACTCACAGAAAAGTTATAAAGACATTCTTTGAAAAAGAAAAGTGGTATTAAGAAGCTGTTTCTACAGCTTCTTAATACCACATTTGTCTATTTTGAGAAAATAAGCAAACAATAAAACCCCTGAAACCTCCTAAATGTCAAACGTTTCCATGACAGGTAAAGCTCAGATAAACTTGTGATTAAAAATTAACTGCCACTTCATTGTTTTGCAGCATTAGAACTAATTGAATGTGCATACATCTACACAGGTGCAATTATTTCATTTCCCAGAATTACTCTGACTTTCATGGCTTTCTTTTAAAGACAATGCTTGCTTTTTCCTGTGACGACACAAACAAGGAATTAAACATTAACGAAACGAGACGGGGCGAAGGTTCATTCTTTAATCATGGAAAGATTATAGCCACAACTTTAAGATCCAAACAGTCACAGCTAGCCAATACACACTCACCCAATGACTTTGATTAATAATAATGTAATAAATATACATAAAAACAATTATTGTAATTGTAGAATTACAATCTTTGGAAATATATTAATATGGTTTTTAGATTTGCAGGATAAATATTTAATCTTTAAAGACGTGTAAAGCTGTTTCGTTCGTCGTCAGATTTGGGACATATTTCTATCCTGGGACGCAAAAATCTTTGCCCATTGACTCTTGTTAAAAGTTGTACATGTGCAGTAGCTTCTTAGTAATGCAAAAGTATAGGACGGCTAGGGGCGCAACTCTCCTGTGCTCTGATCTCACCCCGAGATGACAGGAACTGCCGTCACAGTTGTAGTGGGGCTGATGGACAGGTCGAGTCGCGGAAGTGAAGTCCCTTAAAGCAAACTTACCAAGAAAAGCTGGCGGTAAAACCGTTTGGACCTGATCAGCCGAACATCAAAATTAATAAGCGGTCCAAAACCAGATGGTGACGGTACACTCTTTCTTTTTCCAGGACCTGGTTTGGCTATAAGGCTTGGCTAACTGCATGTAGCGAGGCTAGCGCTTTATCCTGCTTTCCCTGCCTCCTTCTTCAAACATCAGGATCTGCCCTAGCGTAGATAAAGACAGGTAGGACTGATTTAAAGCACTTTTTAGAAAAGGCAAAGAAGAATAAACAATCTGGAATTCACATGGAAAATAATAGAATATAGTGTACATTTTCTAGATGTTTGTTAATCTGCATAGTTTCTCTTAAACAAACACACTCTCAGAAAATAAATAGTTTGGGTGTGTTTTGATGGCACAATGGTTAGCGCACACAATACATGTACAGAGGCCTTAGTCCTGGACCCGGCCGACCCGGGTTCAAGTCTGACCTCTTTGCCGCATGTCTGTCTCTCATTCCCCCTTTCCTGTCAGCCTACTGTCCAAAAAACAAGCCACTAGTACCGTAAAAATAAATAAGTAGTTTATATATAGTAAAAAAATATGAACGTGACAAATAGCTTCCCCATTATTACACAAACAGAGCATCAGAAGGGCCACATTTAGGTACAAAAAGTAAACCTGTGCATGGAATTATGTTTTGTTGTATACTGGTGTGATAACTTAGTATACGTTTTGAATTTATACCCCCCCCCCGGAGAAAACTCCACCAGCTGCAACTGCATCCAAATGATTAATTTTTCAAAAACTTTACAGGCACAGAAATACTAGAATTCTGCAGAATAAGTATTAAGTAATAAGTATATAATAAGTATTAATTTTACTGAACAAAATGCATATTTATAGTGTAACATTTATACATAAATACATATTTACTTGTGTGTATGATGCCAACGTCGACATGAAAGGATTCTGCAACAGAAGTATAAGTTAAAGTTAGGTGAGACAGAGCTAAGGTGATGCTAAAAGCTAGTAGATCCAC
Source organism: Cyprinodon diabolis (assembly GCA_030533445.1). NCBI lineage: Eukaryota > Metazoa > Chordata > Actinopteri > Cyprinodontiformes > Cyprinodontidae > Cyprinodon > Cyprinodon diabolis. Next base: position 9,987,146 of record CM060066.1, read on the forward strand.
AATAGAGCTGAAAAATGCCTAGAATGAAACTGGTTGCAGCTTCTGTGGCAACACATATTACCATAGAACATTGATTTGATTTTATGTCTTCAGAATAGGGGACAGCATCAGTTCTGCATGGGCACGGGCCCCTATTGGCCCCTGTCAAAGAATACCCATGAAATATATTAACCAGAAAGGCCTAATGGTCAGTTGTTTAGAAGTTTAAAAGGTCCTACTTGGTAACTATAGCAATGTAAATAGTTGGTTTAGGAACTCGATTATAAAGACCTGAAGATAAATAGTTGGAAACTATTAAATAATTAATTTAACTAATAATTAATTAATTTAAATAATTAATTTAACAAAAAATCTGGGTGTGGTAGTGGCTGACGGACGTACACAGGCTTTGGTCCTCGATACAGCCATCAAAGATTCGAGTCCCGGCCTGGTGAGCTTTAACATGTCTTCCTCCTCTATATGATTCCTTTTTTGTCAGCCTGCTTTCTGAAATAAAAGCTACTAAAGCATAAAAAATGGGGGTTACAGTGTTCAACAAAAAAAATCCATGCTGAACAGCTGCCCATACTGCAGTTCCTCACATTACTGTTTCACGTTGCAACCTGCAGCCCAATAAACATGAGAAGGTATGGAGCCTTACCAGACTGAATTAAGGCCTGTGTATGTCAGTCTGGCTGGCCAGGCTACCCAGAATATGCATTACAACGTGTTCATTGGTGCCAAGTTAGCTCGTATGGATGCAACTTTTTTCTAAGATGTTTATGAAAATATACCGTGTCCATCTTCTGTGGACTAGGCCAAGAAGTCTTCAATTAGTCATACAGCCTGTTTGTGTGCGAGGCATAGAGAGCTTAACAAAATGTCACTGACAAGTGTGGAGTGAGAATGTGCTGGATCTCTGCACCAGTAACCTGGACAAATGAGTTAGTCTGCCCATTTATTTGAAAATCAAGTTTATAATTAATTGAGCTACTCGATACTTCTGAAGAACTTCTAAAAATACAGTCAGTATTTGATAGACAAAGTTAGGTTGCAATCTTAAAAAATTAGAATTCGTTTGAAAATATCTGTATAATTCTTTGCCAAGATCCAAACAAATACCTTGGAGATTCTACGGTTGGAGGATATGCTTGATTTCACTTAATGAAATCTCAGCAGTTACTTAATTGAAAACATTTCATACTAACCAGGGGAGATCTTCAGAAGTGTTGTCTCCTGAAGCATAAACCAAGCTGACTGTTTTTAAAAGGTGTTCCTTTTGAAGGTTTTGACCAATTATTTCTCTCTGAAGGTAATTCTACTGTGTGCTCACACTGGAACTAAATTCAAATCCAGCACAAAAAAAGGAACTAGGTATATTGTTTGATCATTCTTAAAATTCATTTTTAAAATCAATGAAGCTGTTAACATAGATGGGTAAAACCTTCTTATCTGTTTGTAGAGATCAATATGATCTAAATGGTTGGACAGTCTCTCCGCACTTCAGTCCTCAACACAAAGGAAGGGATGATCAATCTTTTAAAACCTATTAGTCAAACTTGAATGTATGTAATTGAATTTGAATCTGTCCATGGGATTCCACTGTATCTGATTAATGTTATGATTCATTTATGGATATGAAATGAAAATTTTAAGAGGCTGGAAATGACAGTTATTTTCAGTCACTGCTGCATGAAAACATGCAAATCATTTAAGTAATTCTTGTCCTGTATGAGACTCTAAAGATTAGCTAATGATTTAGCCTGTAGCTGGCTCTCTGGCTGTGGAAAATTGAATTGTGTGTTGTTTTTCTTATTGAACCAGTTTAGAACCAGTCCCGGTACCAGTATAGATTAAAACCTAAGGTGCTTTGGTGTAAAATAGCGAAAGGTTAATGATGCTGATGTGATGATGCTGCAGACAGAAATAAGACAGAAACCAAAATTGAATGAACCCAGAAAAAAAGTTTTACTTGAAAAAAAAAGGGCATACATTAGTCATCAAGCATTTAGAGAGTTGTAGGTTCTATTCCAGATTCATCTGCCCAAGGTTTATCTGAGACTAGGGAAGGCAAGTCATGTTTATATCGTAATAGTAATTGTGTAAAAGTAACTCAGGCACCAGTTTACATTTTCTCTATGAACTGAATAGTGTGTATAAACTGTTAATTTAAACTGAATTTTATATGGGGTAAATGAATTGTCATTAAAACATGAGTAGGTGTCTGAATTTGTAAATGTAAGTCGATAAATTTAAGAAATTTTTTTGTTCGTTATAATATTGTGCATACATCTGACATATGTTTTATCTGTAAAAATATAACTTTAGAAGTTCAAATTACAATTTTTCTTGCAAAATTACAAATAATAATCTAATATTTACAGAGTACAGATCTACACCCCATAATAAAGCTGTTACACTCCTTAACAGTTGGTGGCAGTGCTGCACCAAAAAGTTTTCTACCAACCAGCATTTAAGAAAAATAAGAGGAAGAACACAAAAAGTGAATCATTAATCAAATATATCTTTGCTGATATTCTGTTTTCAATACATGTAAAATATAACATTTACTCAATTGTTCGGTTGTCATCTTCTTCCTTGTATTGTTACAGGTGGTTGGCAAAAAAAGTTGTGTCTTTGTTTGAGAGAAAAATGGAAGAAAATAACTCCATAGAATTGTCCCCACCCAACCATCGTGAATGTTTAATTTTCTCAATGAAACCCTTTTGATATTTCTTTTTTTCTTTCTGCAGTTAGTGATTAGATAATTTACCCACTATTTAGTCTCTTACCCAGTTATTTAGTTTCTTCCTTTTTTTTATTTCCCTAATTTTGAGTTTCTGTTTAAAACCATATTACAATAAAATAGGGTCAAATGCAAATACTTGGTACTTTTTTCTTAATATTTCATTAGGAGTGTAATTTAAAAGTTTTAGCAAACAAGTTAAGGCATTAATCTATCAAATAAAACCAACAGTGCACGGTTAACATAAGTGGATCTAAACTGGTTTTCATGACACAGTAATTTCCTGTAATTTTCTCTCTGAAGCAGGATCCAATGTTATATCAGTACTATTAATCAGAGCCAGTGAGAACCATGTAAATAATTATGTGTAACATAATGATGAAATAGAAAAATGGTCGGGTCATATTTCACACACACTTAAACAGAAACCATGCATCTCACTATCCAATCATTAAGGGCCCTTTTAACTACACTATTAAAAATTAAAATGATTCAGAAAATTAGAAGTGTGCTCTGCATTTTTGCTTTAATCATCATAATCATGATCGTTTGGTCTTGTAATTAATTAATCAAACATCATTATTTATACATGAATTTGCCAACTAAATCTTGCAATTATCTGGGAATTTGCATATCCTTTCAGGGGTGGGTGTGACATGAATGGCACGATCATGAAAGCTGCTCAGAATATATTTATATATATATTTTATCAATGTATACCAAAAATAATTTTTTTTCTGTGGAATATTGTTTTTTCTTGGAACCTTGTTTTGCTCACTCAGGAACACTGTTGACAAAACTGTGATTTTAAAACTCACTTCCACATCTGTTCACTAAGTTTGCAGATGTTGGAGATTGTTGGTCTAACCTCTGCACATCTGGGTGCAAACCCAACATCGAAGCTCCTGAACCACATGCATGGAGTCTCAGCAGCCTACAGCCCTATTATCAGTCAAAAGCCCATTTCCTGTGAGGCGGAAAATGCCAGGCACTTTTTAAAACCTCTAATAAGCCATGCTGCATCATTTTAGCCTTAACGCTGCACATTTTGTCCCGTAATTTCCTGCACGATGAGTGGTATCATCGGTCTCCGGGTTAAAGTGGGTTCTAACCAACTTAGGCTAAAAAAGGACAATTTCTACTCACATTTCAACATATTACTTCATTAGAAAATATATTTGTATTTATTAAACCAGCAAAGTCTAGTTGACTGTGTAATCAATGACTGCCTTTAGAAGTTTCTCTCCTGTTGGAATGCTAAATCCATCAGCTGATTTATTTTTTTAAAACAATGTCAAATCTGATTTATACATGCACAGAGACATGGAGGCTCCATGGTAACAAGAAAAAAAAAAAACAGTCCAATTTGGTTGGCTTATGAAAATGTACCCTGAAACCAGACCAGCACCTGAGTACATTCAAGCAGACCTGTCTGGCAGACTTCCCTGGCTCAGCTCCCTTTTCTTCGCAGAATGCTGAATAGCCACGGAGCTAACCTTGACCGTGGATGCCACTGTGGGCGGCTGATGGAGGTGCGGGGGATTGCAAGAGGAAGAGGTCAGGAACTGCCCCTCTGGTACTAAATGGATAATTCAACTCTATTCCACTAAAACAACTACTGGAGCCAAGAGGCAGCAGAGTTTGTACAATGCCTAGCGCCATCAACAACTTAAAAAGCTCCGTCACCTTTTGAATATGAATGTGAGCAGCCGGTCTGCATGAATACCACCTAGCCCCTCTGTCTCTTTGATTACTTATTTCTAGCGCTCCCTGCCTGCGGCTTGATATAATCCATCATCTTCTGCTCCGACTGAGACTCTGCAGACGTCTCTGTGCACTGTACATTTTCCCATGAAAAATGTTGTCCTCCCTGTCTCTCACTCTTTATACTCATGTTCCTTAAACCTCCTATTATTTATAGACCGGTTTCAGAAAAGGACATTCACGCCTTAAGTATACGAACACACAGTAATCAGATGCAACAATTTTCCAACATTCACTATTGCCATCCTCTAACAAAAGATTCTATGTGTTATAAGATCTGAAAAAAGCTTAGCATAGTGGAAGGAAAAGGGTCTTTTACAAAGATGAATCTGAAAAGTGTGGATTGCTTTTGTTGTTCAACTAAGTCAGTTTTTGTAACCCCCCACCCCCCCACAACTTTAATATTACAATTCTTATGGATGTCTCTCAAAACTTTTAACATTTTGAACATTTTATTCTTGCAGATCCAATACCATGAACTCCCCAATGTGTCGTAACCATGAGTTTATGCTCCTTCTCTTGTTTTTACGCTCCTGTAAATCCTAGAGTCCTGCAACGGGTTGGGGACCCGCAGGTCACCCGCTTAAATGCTCTTTTGCGGGTGAAAAATACATAAATAAAAATAAACGGGTTTGGGCTGATATTTTTTTAGTGCGGGCGGGAAGTTGGTGATTTTTTTTTATGCATGTGTGTTGTTATGGACAAAAGAAATGTTATATTAATCAGGCACTGGGGTCACCCTTGTTGTAGCTTAAAGCCCTGCCGGCAGTGGCGGCTTCCCTCCAAAAAGGCCACAGTCAGTGCATACACGTCTACTGCAGTGTTAATGGCGCTATTCTGCAGCGCAGCGTACGATAGCCTATTACTTGATGTGTTAACGGGTCGGGTTGCGGGTTAAATATCAACGGGTCGGGTCGGGTTCGGTTTTGAATTGAAGATATCCGCGGGTGACGGGTCGGGTTCGGTAATCATCCTAACGGGTTCGGGCGGGTGCTGGTTGGTAAAACTCGACCCTTGCAGGACTAGTATATCCTACTCTCTGTGGACCTGTTTCTGTGCATCATGCCAACTTTTGTCACTTTGAGGCCTGTGATTGGCTATTTTCCAGGAGACTCTGCCTCTTTAGATAGTACCATTTCCTTCCTAGCAGCAGCCAGGAACGTTTGCAAAGCATCTTCACTCTAATAGCTGTTCACTTAAGAGTTAAAAAGTGGTTTAGTGAAGTCATCCTTAAATAACTTAGTTTAACACAGTCATAACTGTGTTGGTAACTGTGTAGCAATATCCTCTAAAAGGATTAATAATCAATTTGGAACCATGTATGAGCTAAGCTAATGTTAGCATCACTGTTTATATTATGGAAAGAGAGTAAATTAACATTTTTGCATACAATGAGTTTTCAGGCACTGTTAAACATTTTTTTCTTCTATGTCCAGCATTGCAATTATTTAAAAAAATCCAGTTAATGACAAAGATGGCTTTGGGGTATGTAGTAGGAATTCAACTCTTGAAGTATATTGGGAACCATGGGTCTCTTTGCTGATGAACAATCTGGGCTTTTGGTACACCAAGTGTATGAAAGGGTAGGAATAGGACCCCCTCCCGATCCCTCACAAACACACACAAGAAAATATAAAACATAATAAGTATTAATATATTCATATAATAAGTATATTCTAAATTTAAATATATTTCAACCGAGCAAAGTTTGAACACAGATACTCTCATGCAATTCTTCTTTTTCCTCCAACTTTCTGTAAGTACACTCTGTTCTACTAAGAGCCGTTGTGAGCAGTGAATTCACTGTGAGAATAATAAAATTAATTAATTAGCTCAAAAGATAAATGAATTAATGAAGGTAAAACTGTATAGAAATTATAAAACTCCATCAAATTTTCCAGACTCAAAGACCTCTTTATTTAGCTGCAATAGGCAAACAGATCAATATCTAGTCTATTTTTGGAAAACAAAAGTGCCATTATTCACTCAGACATCAAACAGGCAGGAAACAATTTATATTTTATTATAAACAGTTTAATTCTTCAAGATTTGGTCTCTAAAATTGAGTTTTTGCATATTATATTCATTGTTATTAAGAGTTTACTGTGGATAATTCTACTTCAAACACATTGTGGCCTCAGGATGAGGAAGGATTAGTTTACACTGCCATCTATCTGTAATTGCTTTGTGTTCCTTTATCCTATTATAATGGAGTTTTTTGTTTCCTTAATACACTTTGTAATTATTTGCTTTATTTGTTTTCACTGACGCTCTGTAGTCCTCTGATGTGTGCTGCAAACAAACATTGCACTGTAGTAAAATAATGGCAGCCAGCGGACTGTTCAGGTGACTAGAACACCGAACGAGGTTCAGGCTGCAGCATTAATGATCAATACTCCGTGTTTCTGCAGCATCCCAGCTCAGTGTTTCTCGTTACCTCTGCCACAGATTCCCCAAACTGAGCATTGAAAATGTGCGATAAAAGCAGACCGAAGTGTTGCGGCAGCCAGACAGCAGAGCTGCCAAAACATTCATTTAGGAAAATCATTAAACCGCCTTCGAAGGCCTTATTGAGGCAACTTGTTTCTCTCCTGCCTCTGAGGGAGAATTTATTCTTCTAGCAGCCAAACAGCTTTGTTAAGATTCACTCTTGTTGTAAAGTCAAATGAAGGATAAAGAAACAATCCTTCTTATGTAGCTCATTAGAGGAGAAGATGAGCCGGGTGCTCTCAGCAGAGTGCGACCCATCAGCTGTCAAACACCTGCTTTCCTTGTCTGGAAGGAAGCCTCGAAAAAACAGAGCGCAACCAGTTGGTGTGACTGTAAAACATCCAAAACAATAACATCAAGAGGAATAGGGAGCATCATTACGGCTCCTCCTGAAGAGCACAGCATCGTGAAGCAGCTCGGAGACGCAGCTGAGATGAAAAGGAGCTTCTCTGCCTTAAAACCTGAAATAAACAACTGATGAATGCTCGACTTTCATACAGTAACAGACTGTATGTGCTGCTGTTCCACATGTCAGGTGCTCCAGGAACTTCCCCTCCCTCTTTGTCAACCTGAGGGGAAAAAAAAAAAAAAAAAAAAAAGCTTGGCTCATGAGACATTTATAAACTCTAAAGGTGTGAGGAGAAATGTTCTAATCGGGGTAAATCTTTTCCCAGGAGCACTTTTTAAAAAAATAATCCACCAGTTTTTTCTATTTTCTGTCAGATTAGCTGAGATGAAAGATGCTCGGCTTTATCTGATGTCAACAAACATTTCCAGTCAAGGAGGAATTGATTTTTGGTTAGTTCTCCTAAACATGATTCAAGAGTTAAGATTCTTCTAACCCAGTCTGCATAGCCACAGATTGGGTTAAAACTGGCAGATATGTATGGTGTGTTCACGTTTGTAGAGCTGATTTCAAGCTGTGATGCAATAACTGTACAGAAGTGTATGACCAGTCATAAATTCAGCCTGCAGTTAGAGAGCAAACATGCAGCAAAAACTATAAGGATCCATCAAACGCTGCATGCAGAACAACAGACCCTTAACTCTCAGGAGCCTCATTGGGGATTTTAAAAAGCAATCAATGGAACATGATTTATTGGTTTCTATGCTGGGACAAAATGTTAACTTCAATACCTTCTTATCAAACTTCTATCTCAGGTCATTTTATAAGCTGAGGTGTAATCTGTTTAAAAATAAGATGACATATCTGAGGATTGGACATGTTTTAACTCTAACTGTACTATTGTGTTTTATTTACAGGTTAAGGGGATGTTAGAGAACAATTATGGAAAAGATCTTGTTCCAGTATCTAAAGCTTATTGCAAACTATTTATGCTTCAGTGTATCAACTATTTCCTTGATAATCTTCCAGCACAAAACTGAACACTATTTTAAATTGAATATAGGAATTCAAGGGTTGCTCAGTGGCGCAGCGGGTAGCACTGCTGCCTTGCAGCAAGAAGGTTCTGGGTTCTTTCTGCATGGAGTTTGAATGTTTCTTGAGAAAAAATCTCTATGTTTAACACAAGAGACATGCATCCTCAGTTCAAAGGCACACCGTGTTTTGTCATGGTTTGGAAAAAAGCCCTGAACTAAAAGTTATAAAAAAGCAGCCCAGGTGTAAACAGAAACTTTAGATCTAGAGAAGCAGTGGTTGGAGAAAAAGATCTGTCACAGTTAGACTGTGGCTCCTCTGGGTAATTTCAAACTCTTTTCCTGAAAGACAAACAGCAACTCACAGTATTGACATAAACATAAACTATACTTTAAATCAGCGATTCTGTAACTGAGACTTTTATTTAATAGATTTCTCAAACAGGTTCTCATTATTTTCACGCCAGCCTGTTTTGTACATGAATATATTTCCTGTGACTGATCACTGTTTTCTTCTTAAAGAAAACAACTACATGAGAAAATGATTTTTTTTAATAAGCCTATCAGATTCACATCTAAACAAATTTATCTTTGAGGTTCTAACATGACAGGGAATGGATGTGCAAACTAAATGTCCTACTGTAACTGACAAACAGCAGATTATCATATTCAATCTTGATTTAGAACAAAGAAAAGAAAAATAGCTGAAATACACTTCAGTAAGAAAATGTAGAAAGTTCAATTACTCTGTATAACACTTTCCTTCTTGTTAAACTCAGGCCTTAAATCACACACACAGCTTTGCTTTAGAGGAAAGCTCATTTTGTCAGAAAAGTAAATGATCTTCTCGGTTCCCTGCTTTCCCCTTGTTTCACCAAGCAAAGGGACTCACTCTTAATCTCCTCATGAAATGAGACCATAAACAATGAAAAATTCACCAGACATCTTCCATTTCGTTCCAGTGGAAAAGGTTGAAGTTGGCCTTGGGCAAAGCTGTTAGTGCTTCATGCTCCAGCAATCTGGCAACTACTTCTGCAGGGGAACTTTCAAGCAGTGGGAGAAAGGTTGTGCATCTTTTCACGCAGCAAAATGTGCTTTCTGTTTCTCTTCTTAGTTTCTTTATCAAAACCAATCTGTGCTGTACAGAAAGGGGGAAGCGCAGGTAAAATGTAGGTTTATTCAAGGCACATGCATAATTAAGAGACGTCTTTTTTCTGACTGATCTTGAGGTCGGCTTATGAATAAATCATTGATGTTGGGATGGCAACAAACTGCCACTAATACTAAATAACAGTAAAGCTGCTGCTCAAAGGAAGAGAAAACAATATTTGAGCTGATACATTCAAACCTGTTAAATTTCTAATGGTGTTTTTGTTCTTAATGTTTCCTCTGGATTTGCAAAGCAGCTTGAACTGAACACATAAAGATATATCCAAGCCACAGAGCTCATTTAAAGCAAGTTATTATTTTTTTTTTAAACACAGTTCATTAAAGTTTATCACGTTTGGAAAATTATTAGCAAAAATATCAAGCAAATGGTTCTTGAAAATCTGACAATTTCCCCCCCTTAGTTCCTTTTTGTGAAGCCACAGCACAGCAGGTATATTTTCCCCTATTTTTTTCATCATGCATCAAAATTACCATAAGCTTTCAGCGATTGGTATTTTTCTTCTCTATGCAGCCTATATGACACATTTTACAGTAAGTTTACATTCAGAATTCTGCCAAAAGAGTGCAAGCGTAAACAAATTATCATACGCAAAGCTTTAGTTAAAACACTGTTGTAAACAGCTTTAAATGTGCATTCTCAACGTTTTATGGCTGCAAATTTATCTATATTGTTTTGTCTTGAAAAGACTAAAGACATTTCAAATAATCGAGAAGCAAGAAAACTTTACACAAGTTAGGTAAACGTTGCTAACGGTCAACAATGGGGGTGAAGTTGCTTGAGTGCCCAAATGCAGTGATCAGTTCTTGTTGATTTAATAGGGCAACTGAGGCAGACATCCAAAAATACAAAGAACCAAAAAATCCACTCACATGGGGAGCCAGAGACGAGGAAGCAATAAGGGACCAGAAGTTGGGAATCATCTTGTACACAGAGGATACTGAGGGTTGAGCATTAGGGGCGACAGTGGCGTTGGATGTAGGAGTTTGCCCTGAAATCGAAGGGTTGACGGTTCAAGCCCCGACTCTGACTTTCAGTGTTGTTGTGTCCTTGGGCAAGACACTTCACCTGCATTGTCTACTGATGGTGGTCAGAGGGCCTGGTGGCGCCAGTGTACGGCAGCCCTGCTTCTGTCAGTGAGCCCCAGGGCAGCTGTGGCTACAATGTAGCTTGCCACCATCAGTGTGTGAATGGGTGAATAAATGTAGTGTAAAGCGCTTTGGTCAAGTCTCCTAACTTTAATAAAGGCGCTATATAAGTACTTACCATTAACTTTGGATACCTCTGGTCCAAATGATTCCTTCATGCACCCAGTGATTCAAACACTAAGCTGTTGGCTCCATGTTTGTTCCTTGCAGCCTATGACGATCCGCTGGATTCCTTTCGACTTATTGTTTATCTGTCTTTGATGCTTCCAGAACTAATCGTTGAACCCATAAGCTATGTTCTTCGCCTTGGAAAATCAACCCATTTATATCCCTAAAAATGGTAGATCTGCATTTATACAGCAAATATTAAACATTTCCTTTCAGTGTTTAATGTATTCAAAGGTAAAAGTACAGACCATGGAAGTAGTAAAATTCACTCCTCTAAAACTTTAACAATGGGTTTTTTTCTTATTTTTTTCAGCCATCTCGCTGATCTCCTCTGTCATCAGGCTTCCTGTGGAGGATCCCTTTGTTCATTAAGCACCATGCTTCACCACACCCAAGTTTTCCTGGGCACATTTGCTGCTTTTATGTTACTTAGCTCATTTCGTTGCTGGACCATATGTCTTCTTCCAGTTCTCTATAGCGGCATTTCCTACATTACCTTATTATCTCTCTGCTCCGAAAAATATTCTTTTATGATGCTGGTTGTTAAGTCTTCATGCTCTGCAAAGTGCGCACAAAAATATGCATTGTCTACGCTCTGGACATTAAGTTCAGTGATTATACATTTTGAGTATAATACTGGATACTTCTTTTTTTTTTCATTTTTACCAGCAGGTTACATTTCTATTCAAAGACACAACACACATTTTAAAAATATCCCTTTGTAAACGGCACTCCTCAGCTCTAAGAGCTTTCTTATACATCCGACAGGTATATAGATTAGACCCAAGCCTATTGTCTATATAGTAAAAATTGACTGCAGAGATAAACAACACTTTGCTGCAGAAACTCAACTGAAAGTTGCTTTTAAAAAGTGACTACTGTGAATGAATATGTATACATGCATACTTCCTCTATCCTCGTCACAGTTAGAACAAGTTATTTTACTTGTGGTACTTGTGTTTTACCACTAAGTAAAATTATAAATATATATGTTAAAGGCCCAACAGATGATGCTTTTCTGGTGGTTCTGATTGTAGAGCTCATCGGTGTGTTTATGACAAAAGCAGATCTGTTTTTTTATTTAGGGCATCCTCCTGGGGAGAGGTGGGTTGAGCTCCCAAAGCTTTTAGTCAGTCCGAGTAACACTACTTTAGAACATTATTACTCAAATAAAAGTAGAAAGCACTCTTCCAAGAAATTACTCAAGAAAGACTAAAAACCTACTTGGTAAAATGGCTACTTATGTACTGAGTAACAGTTGGCTTGTAATGTGGGCGGATTTACATTTATATCCTGTTTGGCTGGACCGTGCACTTAAACCGAGCCATCAGCTCTCAGGCAGGGAGCCTGCCGGGGACGGAGTGAACGAACCCGACCCGGTGAGGGTATGCTTCCACCCGCCTGCCTTACCCTGCTTCGGTAAGCACAGGGCCGCCGGTGTCAAGGCTACCATCACCGCAAGGGTGTAACTTTGTGATGAAAGTTGTGGAGACACTTGGGTGGTGGCTCATGGACCAACAGTTAAACTTTCATTAGGCTAATATTCCAAAAATGAGCTCAAACATCTATTTATTGAATGCTTTCCAATTGTTGAGAACACAAGAGTACGACAACACACTGATATTTATATTTATAGATATTAGAGAGATGCTTTTCAGTGCATTATATATATCATGCATCCCTAGAAGTACAATTTCAATTCCATCCAGAAAAAAATTGGATATGCTGCATTTTAAATATAGCATAGCATATGCTATGGTAAAGAACATATGGTAAAGAACAAACTGTTTTCTCAAGCTTCTTGCATTATAATACTGACTTGTTTAAACTTACAATTTGTTGCCAATTTTAGCTGAAAAAGCTCCGTATGTCTAACAAACAGATTTTTTGGTAGCATCTCTTATTCTTTCAACCAACCCGTCTCCTAACTTTTACTTAAACATCAAAGTAGCTGCTTGTTAATATTCACTGAGTGCTGCTGTGTGTTTGTCCTCCAACCACATAGCTACTATGTACACAGTGAAATGAGGCCGCAGATCAGATGTCTCAATGATACACCGAGATGCAGGACACGGAAGCAGTGGGAGAGAGGAAAAAAAAAACACTGAGTTGAAATGCTCTGAACACAGACAGCTGCACCTAACCTCTGTTACCTCCGCAGGCTTCCTGCCCATGTCCGCCGGGGTTCCCGGACCAGCCTCGGAGCTGACGGCTCGGTTCGAATGCCCGGTGTGTTTCAACTATTCACTGTAGGCGACCAAAATCCAATTTTGAAATTCCCCCCTGACATTTTTTTTTAGATATGAAAAGTAGGACATGTCTGGGAAAAAGGGGATGTCTGGTCATCCTACATAATGAGAATTTTGATTTATAATCTAAATGATAAATTAGAATTTATCATGATTCAAAACTCCAGAAAGGGTGAATTCACGGAATTCTAAATTTGACTTTTTCTTTTCTCTATTGGGGGACTGATAACTTTGAAGAATATGATTAAATGCGGTTACTGTGAGATGTAAAGTGATATAAATACATTTACATAAATAGTGTGCTGAAGGAGCCTATTTTCATTTTTTTCTTATTATTTTTTCATGAGCAGTATTTATGATTTTTGGGTTATGATTGCTGCGGCATTCAATTGATAAAACTGCATCTGATTTTAAGTCCATATCGCCCAGCCTGTTGCAAATGTTTATTAGAAAGGTCTTCAGGAAAATCTAGTGTGTCTTCAGTGATTATTTTGAAAATGCAGATGTCTCCATTCATTTTCCTGATGGCTCAGTATGATTGGTGCACATTGATCATGAACTGGTTCTGGTCTGTATCTTTTTATCAACTCAAGGGGTGAAAAGACATGAATGCATGATGGGAGGAAACTATTTTTCCCCAAAGCTTAAAGACTGATGAATTCAGATGAAACTCTGAGACAAGTAGCCATTTAACAAAGGAACAAAAATGTCTTTTAATGCCTTTTCTGCAGTCAGAAGTCATATGTTTAGAAAAAAAAGTCCTTTCAGACCAATTGAAAGTTTTCAATCTAAGAAAAAGATATATACATCCAGATTCTTCCATTTATAAACATTTCTATTACAGAAGTAGCAACTTAAAATCATATAATTTATACTCTCTTACTTACTCTTCATCCTTCGATCGTGGGTCTCCAATGCATTCCGCCATTCTTCCTTGTTCTCAGCTTACGCCATGTTCTTCTTCACGTCCTTCTCCCCTGTAATCACTTCTATCTGTTCTATCCACTATAGTAGTGCTTCGGTGGCCTCGTCCCTGTATGGCATGCGCTTGAGCCACAATCATTTTTCAAGACCAGACCAGATGAGGTCCAGCTGATATGACCGAAGTACAGGAACTTTCTTTTGATGATCTTGTCTAGCAGAGTCGGTCTTTCTGTTCCCATTCTTTGTAGCCCCTCCTCATTGCATACCATCTCCGTCCAACTGATTTTGACCATGCACTGGTAGCAAAGCATGTAAGCATGAAAGGATGTAATGTTCTTCTTGGTCTGCTTCGTCAGGGCAAAACACTCTGGGCCATAGCAGTCTAGTGACAACACTAGGCTTACGAGCATTTTCTTTTTGAGCTTCAGTGGAAGCTTATTTCTCATTAGTTGTTTGTAAATCCAGAATGCAGCCTTTGCTCTTCCAATCGCACATTTTACATCGGTTTGGTGATTCAAGGGCTCATCGAAGAAGACACCAAGATAGTTGAACGAGTTGTTGAATTCCATTTCGCGGTTAAGGCTGTTTTGCTGGTGACTACCATGACCTTCACCTTGTCTTTGTGGATCTGGATTGACCACTCCACTCACTACAAATAATGTATAAAAGCTAAATTTATGAGCAAAAAATGCATTTAAATATCTGTATAAACATTTTTTTCTGTTGCTTCAAATTTGACTCCATCAAATGAGAACGTGGACAAACTCTGATTGCATTAAAACATTTCCTATGTAAAATATGTAACCCTTAGTTGAAGTAAAAAAGAAAAAAGAAAGTTACTTAAATGCAGTAATTCCAGCAGGAAATGTGAAAAGAAAAGGTAAAAAAAGCAGGTAATTAATCTCCATCATGTATTTGGACATGCTTGATTCATAAATTTACTCCAGGAGTAATCTCCTGCAGCAGCAGCTCATTTTCTTCAGGATCCGAAGCAGCAGAGTAGCTCTGGAGCAGAGCAGCAGCAGAGTTTGGGGCTAATGAAGCAAAAACTACACTACAATCCATTTGTGTTCCTTTTTAATGAAATGACTAAACTTTGCCTTAGGCCTGAATGTCAGCAGAGAAGTGAAGAATACATTACAGTGACAAAAAAAAAACAACAGAAAAAGCTTGTACGCCTCCACTCATGACACCCCATGCTGCCACCAGTGTGTCGCTGAATTCAAGTGTTTTAAATCCAGTGTGATGAAATTAATATCAACATCCTGCCCTGAGGTTGTACAAAAAAACAACAACATGTGAAACATCCTTTTTTTTCCGCACAAGTTAGAAGAGCAGCCATGCGTTCAGGTGTAACACAGAAACAACTGCAGGTTAATATTTGTAACTCAGTGCAAACATGCTGAAACAATCTGCCATCTTTTATAAAACTAATTTATGGTTCTCAGCATCGGCATCAGTACGTCCTGCACACCGAACGCTTTATCACTGCATGCATTTCTAGACAACCCTAAAGATAATGAACGTGTGCTGAAATGTTGGAATTAGTTTGGAGCTTCTTGGGTTTTTTTTTAAAGTTTTTGTTTTAATTTTTGTGTTCTTATTTTTATAGTGAGCTTTGAGTTGTGGTTTTTGATAACTTTTTAAGATCTTTGCTGTTCAGAGGTTTTCCCTAAGTTTAGGATATCATGTTATGTTTATTAGTTTTTTTATTTGGATCTTGCCATATTAGTTTAGTTTTCTCCTTGGTATTAGTTTGGTGTTTTCTCTTGCCCTCCACTAGTGATGGGTCCAGCAACACCGATGCGTTGGTGCATGAGTGGAGCCCATAGAGCTAAACCCTGTATCAGTGCGGGCGTCGTTTCTAGGAAGTCATGTGACCGATGCAGGAGTTGTTTCCAACTGACTGAAACACTAGACTGTGTTTAAAAACTTATCTATAAATATGATGCATCTGCTAAAAAAAAATGTATCATCATTTGTGGTTTATCATCAAAATTATCAACAATTATGGAGCAGCCTAAAAGGAATAGCAACGTTTCAGCCGTTGCGTTATTTTAATTTTCTCATGGTGTCATCCTTTTCCTCTTAGTTATCACTCAGTTTATCTGAATTAAATGTAATTCCTAATTGATTTTTGATTTATTTACTGTTTTTACTGTAGGTATTGTTTTAAAAATAAATCATAAAAAAAAATGTAAAATCCAAGTCCACAAGCGTCCTCATTTACATTTTCCCCTAAATTTTCACGTTGTATGTTTTCATTTTTATTTTTGGCTGCATCTAAAAATATCCACTATACCAACTTTTTGAATTCAAACATAGATATGAAATAATACAATACTACGTACAATAACTTAAATGATATCATTGGTCATCAAATCAATTCGTTTAGTCTGTCCATTAAGCTGCCTGTAGTGTATTTAAAGGTCCAGCAGGTGTCAGTATTCTGTGAGACAGCATCAATGCAGAATCAATACAGTTTGGCAATGAGTCGAAATGCTTCAAGATGCCTCATTAACCTATCACTACTCTCCACTTTATTTTTTGACACTTCTCTTAGATTCTGTCTTTCCGTTCTTCTGTGTACATTATAACTTAAAAGTAATGACAATTGACAAATAAAATTTCCAAGAAACAATTGATCAAATGTTGGTGATGATCTTCATCTAAATCTGGATTTATAAACTTTTTCAAAGGATTCTTTAACAATTGGCAGAACAAGCAGTTCCCCCCTAAACCAGAGGGAGGCAGACAAAAACACAACATGCCTCGCTTTGAGTCTCAATCTGCTCATCAAAGAAGAAAGCATAGTGAATGAAGGAGAGAGCAGAACAAACACCAGAGGCTGCAGAAAAAAGTTGGATCATATTGGTAAACTTATGAATGGATTTTAAGGACATTGTTACTAAAGGTGTTACTAAAGATGCGCCTCATGTTAACCAAAAATGACCTTGATCATGTGCGAACATTACCTGTAGGTGTAAAGTCACAATATGGGGCTAAATTTGCTGCTTGGTGAAGCTCTGTGCTTTCTTAGCACTTTTCTGGTTTATTCTGGTTTATTTCATGTCTGGTTTAATTGTTTTCAATCTTTCCAGCTGTTTAACATTTTGGTCATGTCCTGCCCTATCTGTCATTATTTTAGCAGGAGCAAAAGACTGACACTAAATAAAGAGAATTGAATTGAAACTTTGCAGGGTTTTTTTAACCCCACCTCACAATGCAGCAGTGATGTCTGTAGCTGTGATGAGCACAGATTCAATGTCGGTGAATGTTTGTGTAAGTCATTGTGTGCTGTAGTTGTAACCGGTACAGGATTACCAGTTACAGCAGCATACAGAACAACAATACAGGATTTCAAATAAAGGAAAGGATTAACCACATAAATTCTCTGCATTTTTCCTTCAGTCAAAGAAAAATACTGAACTAATACCGAACCTAATTTATTCCTGGCTTGTTTTTCTTACTCCACCCACATTCGGTTATTGCAACATCTCAGAAAAGCTTTTCTCTTTTCCATTGTTGCCTGTATTCTCAGCAGTCATCCTGTCCTTTTTCTCTGCTTTCTGGGACTCAGACTCTGTGCTTCACATGCTAATGTAAAGTGAGACTTGCTAAACAAAATCCTTCAGAGTTGATTGCTGCAATTGAAACTTCTTTTCATCATCTTTCTTTTCAAGCAATATCTTCAAATTTAGTTTCAGAATCTGTGCCTACCAATGTAGGTCGGTAATCAAATCAATTCTCAACCTGTTTTACTTTGGTCGCCCCGAAGGCCCTGAATACAAACCCGCCTCATGTTTCACCGGCACAATGATAAATATTCCTACGGGTTTCTTTATGAAAAACATATTTTCTTGCTTTATTCACAGCCATTTTTCCAGGGCTCAACTTGAACAAAAACAAGACTAAAAGTCTTCTTGATTTGCACACAAATTTAAATAAATAAACAAAAGAATTAGTCTGATTTTTTCTCTGAAAATGTTTGTCTGAACCGTGAGCTGATGTTAGCCACGTCCACATCGACACATCGAGTTAAAGAATCCAAACTGTCTTTGTAAATATCTGCTATTGAATGAAGAACGTACAGCAGTAGCCAGTCAAAATGTCCCCACTTTCCTTGATGGGCCCTTGTCTGGTCCCCTCCAATTCCATTTTAAACATCAATCTTTGTTCTAAAATATTCTTTCTGCCATGATTTGTGGATATCAATATCTAAAGAGAAGCGTTATCTCCTGGTCAGACCCTGTTATTCCTGTAAGGATGGAGTCAGAGTAAGAAAAATTATGCACGCCCAGGAGAAGGAGGTCACTCCAGTGGCTGGAGTTGGAGGGAAATGGGCTTCCATTCGGCTGGCGTTTGACGGGGAAGGGCCATTTTAATGGCTGCTACTGTAAGAAATCATCTTTGATCCAGACCTTTTCAGCAGAACCTGAATGTTCCTGTATATTCCTGAAGTTCTGAGTAATTTGGCTAAATAAAGGCTTCAATGCACATCCAGTATAACTTAACTGCATGCAGTATTTCCATTTCTTTCTATATATTATGATCATATATTTAAAGGATGATATATGAGGTTCTATTGTGGAGGATTGTGGCCTAATTTACCAAATAAACTTGAATTAGTTCATTTATAAATTTGTGAACTTAATAAATTTTTTGAAAAAGTGAACTATGAACGTGAGCTAGTTCATTTTCATCTGTGTGAACTGAACTTTTTAACTATCTTGGCTGAGATGTTCAGGTGCTGCTGCCATGTTCATTTAAAAGAAGTAGGGTTAGTAGTTCCATTTAAGGGACCAAAAAGTTGATGCAGCCTTTAGCAGTGCCTCCCAGCTGCGTCTCTCTTCCACTAAAGCATTTAACTACAACACAGATCTCTGGGGTTCCAGTTACCATCCACATTACTGTAAAAACAGAAGATTAGATGGTCTCTTTATACTGCTTGTTGACAGTAGAGCTGGCCTGAGCAGAAGCCCCTGCCATGATGACATTAGAACTGTGTGTTTAGGAACTCCCTGTGGATGTCTGGTAACTGGAATCTAATTATGTTCAGCTCTGCACTCTCCAAACATCGGAGGGACATTTCTCTCCTCTGTCACTTCGCCGCGCTTTCTGGGATTTCATTTCTACCAGGAGAACAAACACAGATGGCACGATGGAACTGATGTGTTTGGGGCTAAATGGGCCATGAACATTTTTCCCCCTCTTCAAAGTGTGTGCGATCCTCCTGGAGAATAATGCGCGCCACCTTCGGTGACACTTTTCACAGCTTCTCCCTTGATTCTGTGCAGCAGAGGCGAATTCACTTAAAGTTCTCTTCAATGAAAGTTTCTCCGAGTCAATAAGCTGGCTGCCAGCATGACATCAGGCTGTAATATCGGATGTAATTTGCTTTTACATATTGTGACTCAACGGGGAGACTTGAACACGGACATATGGACAGAGGCTGTGAGAAAGTCATTCCAATTAGACTCATTCCCTCACCGAGGCCATCAACAGCTCGTCAGCGTGACATTTCATTGCCACGATCTCTGCAGGATAAAGCTGACAACAATGAGCGTGCATTAACACCACCTGTCAGTTCAGCAGCTTTCAAATGGCGGCTTATTGCTAAACGCTTCTGTTGGTAATGATAGGAAACACACTAGGAGAGCATTTACACTTGTGTATCCTATTTGGGCCTGTTTCCATCTTTTTAAAACATTTGGTGTATATTGCACCAGATGGGGGCGAGCAGAAATCCAACAAGAAAGAAAAAAGTGTTATTGGCCTGCTTCTTTAAATTGAAAACTTTTTAGTTTTTCTTTGAAAAGCAGGTTAAGATGAGAAGGAAAACATCCATCATTTTTCTATAACTGCTTCTTTTTTTTGCAGGTTTGTTGAGGGGCTGGATTTTATCTAAGGGGCAATACTGTACGCAAAAAAGATGTGTAAATTAATAGAATTGCTTGCAACACAGATTTGGAAACTAGCTTTTCCCTTTTCTCAGTTATTTTTTTAATAATTTTTAAAAAATATATATTTTAAATGTAATATTTTTCAGATGTCTCTTTTACAGGCCGAGTTTTACGAATTTCATTATTTAGAAGTTGTTTTATAGATCACATTCTCTTGAATTCAAGCCAGATTCAAAAGCTCACTCTTGACCAATAAAAATGTGGTTGCTAACATCCAACAGACCAATAAAAATGCATCCTCACCCCTTACTTACCCATTCTCACCCAGAGGAAAGCTCACCACTAGAACTGAAGAGAAAGTGATCTGGAAAACACGATTTGAAAAGAGTTCCATTCGTTAAAGTCAACCTGAGGAAGAGAAATTTAGAAGAAAACAAAAATATGAAAAAACCGACAAAGTGTTGCTCAAAACCTTTTGTTTTGTCAGTTTTTCAAAGTCTCCTTCTGGATTGCTTTTTTTTTAAATATCAATTCACAAAAATATGTTGTTTTTTTGTAACGATAAGGGAGCAAAATCCACTCCATATTTGTGTAGAGGCGTTAATTATAAAAAGAGTATAGAGACAGAGACAGGTCATCAGTCCAGCCGGACCCCATCTAGATCTATGTGGACTTCAGATTGACCAAACCAGAGCTGAAAAAAGCAGGGACAAATGTTTCAAGATAATAAAAATAGAAATACCTGAATACCTGAACAAAAATATTACTTCATAGTTCTGTTGGGTCTCAGTAACATAATTTCAGTTTTTTTTTTTTCATGAAAGTTCAGAAACCTAATAGCAAACTACCTGATATGAGTTTAGGAGAAGCTGGAAAGAGAACCTATCAGACTGCTTTAGAGGACAATCCAGTTAATCCAGTCATAACAACAATATAATCATATGTTTTTTTGTTTTTTTTGGAAAACCAAAGGACACCCATAGGAAATTTTGCTAAGAAAAACAAAGATGGCCAAAAACGGAGCCTTGAGGTACGCCTTGAGGCAGAGCTGCACTTTTCTGTTTAAATAAATAAAGACATTAATAAGAATGACTCATTTTCAGCAAATCTTTTTGATCATATACAACATGTCATCTTGAACTTATTCAATATGAAATGTTTAAGTGGTAGCCTATTATTCAGATTTGCGTTAAACAATAAGAATAGTAATGTTCTTTTCCTTAGTATGGATGTTGTAAGCTGAAGTTTAAATGCAGAACTTAAAATAAAAAAAAAAGAAATCCAAGGCTCCTTCTTCTTTTTCACTCCTTCCCCTTTATTGTCTTGTCCTTTCATGACTAACTCTGTGCTCGAGAGTCTGACTATGTCACCAGAATCAGATGCATCCTCAGAAGTCGCAACTCCGGTACCTCTGAACAAAAGTTAAGGCTTTGGCTCAGACAGAATGAAAGTTTAAGATATATGTTTTTATGACTTTACTTTGGCAAAGTTAGAAGTTTCTTCCACGGTTCACAAGAGGTTCATGTGTCACAGAAGTGCAACACAGTAGTTAACATAAACCTGAAGGGCAAATGGGCCGTGGAACGGCTGAGATGGCTAAAAAAGGGCCTTCAAAACTACCGCTGGAGTTTCTTTTTCTCCCTTCAAATTTCCTTTTCCATTCAGGCAGAATTGAAGGATTTAAGCTGCCACTGCCCCTGTAGCACTACCTCGCAGCCAAGTTGCTGGGTCTGAACCGTGAGCTGATAGACCGAATATATCCTGGGATTTTCTGTGATTAGGATGTTTTCTGAAGGCTAGCGGCACTTCAAAGAGGCTGCAGATAACAGCTTTCACCTGAAGAGAGGTTTTATTTGGCTGATGAAATGATGATTTCAACTTCCTTAACAACCGCAACAAAAAAAAAGGCTTAAATAGGGAAAAATCCAGAGCACTTATACTTCAACCACACTATACCTTTTAAGATTACATAGCATATCACCTGGCTTGGTTTAAGCCCAACTTCTTCTCATTTCAAAGGCACAATAGAACCAGGAACTTTTCAAGGGTTTCTCTATGGTTGGATCCTCTGTATCCAATAGAGCCTCCTAAAGAGACCATTGGCTCAGAAATCCACAGGGAGGGAGAGGGAATTCAAATCTGTACTATGCAAACTTTCACATGCAAACCTTCCATCCAAATGGGACCATTTCAGCACAAGATATAAGGAGAACCACAAGGTATAAAACCTTTCTTTGTTATATTGCATTAAAAAAGCTACACAGAGTTCTGTTCAAAATAGGCAGGTCAGTCATTCTTTTATATAATCAAACAGTAAATAAATTACTATTACCTTAACAGTTATGAAAACAATGCTTCAGATCTAGTAATTAAACGACATTTGCATGTTTAAAATACTAGGAGGGTCATTTCTGTGAGATTAGCTATTCTGTCAGCACACAGGTGTCAGAAAGGTGCTTCTAATTAAAGGAAAAAGGCAACAAATGGTGCAACAGGCAGCGATGGTGCAATGCACAAAGGAAAATGTGTTAAATGAGTCATCTTAGATATTACTCAGAGGAAGTTTTCCACACTCTAACTTTAAAGTAAATTAGACAAAAAATAATTAAAAATCAAAGAAATAAAGTCCGGCTGAAATAAAATAATAAAACATAAAGCAGAAACATATGGGAGAAACAGTAAAGTCCCATTAAAGAGATAATAGTTTAACCTTAATCCCAAACACTTAGCATTCAGCTCCAAGACTACATACAAAAATAAAATTATTAATTAGTTTGTTTTCATGAAAATGTTATGCTAAAACTAGCTCAGGTGTTTATTTATTTAATTTTCTCCATATCTAGATTTTCCTTTTAGATTAAATAGATGATGATCTACTTCGGTGGTGTAACTTCTACATAACTTGACTGAGGTAAAGGTAGAGGGGACGATCTTTTATTTCCGGGTGGATCATCTAAACAAGTGGTCCTC
Organism: Cyprinodon diabolis; assembly: GCA_030533445.1. Taxonomy (NCBI): domain Eukaryota; kingdom Metazoa; phylum Chordata; class Actinopteri; order Cyprinodontiformes; family Cyprinodontidae; genus Cyprinodon; species Cyprinodon diabolis. The sequence continues at coordinate 10,010,032 of CM060066.1, forward strand.
CTAACTGTCAATCATTCTGGTGATATGTTTACGTAAGGCCGTCCTACATGCTCGTTCCCAGTTAGCTATCTTTTTCTGCGCATGCGCACCTTCGGGCGTATATCTGTGGTGAGCTACGGTTTCAGACAGTCATTGGAACTTAGCTTTCTCATCGCGGTACTTTGAAAATGCCAATGGTCGTAAGAGAAAAAGTGTCTGCGAAGTGATAAATGAAAAAAAGAGAAAGGCCTCAGAAGAGGCAGATATATCCCAGAATGCTTTGCATGGAGAGCTCTCCTCTCCAGTGGCCCGCTGTTGCCATAGGCTGTCGCTACCCAACAGCAGCGACAGATATCGGGTTTGTCGATGTCTGTTTTTGGACATCCCATCTAATTTCCTTTGAGGTCCTGAACCGTTCACTATCATTATTTCATTTACCAGTTGGTTCGCTGTTGTTTTTTAAATGATTGTTCTGATAACAACCCAATCAGAGCAAAGCTTCAGTTTTAGACGGATAATCCTTAAATCCTCTAAGTACACAATACAATGAATTTAAAGGTTGAATACATGACTATGGGCTGCAAAACAGCCCAAACCATGAAGCTATGACCACCATGTTTGACCAAGGGTTAGAAACACCTGCAGGTTGAGGTTCTAGATGAAATTGACATGGGGGGGGGGGGGGGGGGGGGGGGGGGCAAAATAAAATAATAATAATAATAAAAAAGAGTGAATCATTTAGTATATTAAGTGAGCCACAATGTCAGACTCCAGATCTAAAAGATGGAAACTATCTGTTAGATCTATCTGATGTGATCCTATCATAAGAAAAGATTTAGTATTAGAATGCAAAAACTGATCTAAAAAAGTATGCATTTCAAATAAGTGTATTTTTCTTTAATTTGAGCATATAAATAAGGTTGAGATAAGGTGGTCAGTCAGTAGAATTCATATCTTTCCTGATAAAATAAGATAATTAGATATTATGCACTTGGAATAAGATAACAGATTATATTTTCTTATGTTAATCACAGGTAAATTGTCCTACTTACCTGCTCAAATCAAGGGAAAAATACTTATTTCAAAAAATATATTTCAATTTTTGCATGATATTTTTTCAGTTTTGCGTGCTTCAACATTGGGTTTCTCTATACAAAGCTGTGCCATAACTTTGTTCCAAAAGATATTCTAACTCTTGCAAGTAAATATATAAACCCATAAATCATCCTGCCTTTTGGATTTAAAAAGAAGAGGGCTTCTTCTATACTGTATTTTTTTTTCTCCTTTCCAAATCCTCTGAACATTGCACAGCCTGAGAATTTAGGGACTCCACTTCTGAAAGTATTGGCCTTTCTTCTAAGTGTTTTTTTCTTATCGGTACTTGTTTTTACTTTAGCATTGGTTTTAGCTCTAACCTTTTTCATAAGAGCAAGAAAGCTTAATAATCTGCTGATCTGATATCTGCGGTTTGTACATTTGAAGTTAGATTGAAATACCCTAAATAACCAAAAAATCTGACAATTTTTATTATTTATTTTTATAATTTTTATATTTAATGTTCTATAACTGAAACTCAAAAGCATGATCATAATCCTTACTTTTTAGCCATGTTCAGTTTCCCATATACAGCTTGGTATGTGACAGAAGACTTTAAAGAGTAAAATGCAACAGAGTCTGGATGCAAACCGAAGCCGCCTCAAAAAGCAAGTCCCATTCTGGTTGTTTGGTCTGGACTAGGGGTGGGTATTGGAAAAGAAGTCACGATTCGATTCGAATCACGATTCACATGCCACGATGCGATTCTATCACGATGCATCATGATACTTGAAATATTGCGATGCATTGCAATATTTTCTCTGAATACTGTAAGAAAAAGATACAGCCCTTACCAGTGGCTGACTGGCTGGGTGTGATCTGGATAGTGTCTTCAATTGATACATAACTGAAAGCGACTGAATTCATACATAGCTGTATTTATTGAAACGACTTTTGGAGATGTTGCCATGAAAACAAATACTGGACAGAAATATTACTATTACTGGCGTGGACACACTGACAAAAAGATCTTAGGATTCATCAAATTCATTAAAATAACAAAATAAGAATAATCAGTGCCGTTTACATGGCCTCAGTGGTCCTTTAAACCAATAAACCAACCATTAATGTATTTTATTTTTTCGTTTTTTTTTTTTAATAATCGATTCTTGCCTTCAAGAATCGATGCAGTAGATCACAAAAATTAGAATCGCGATGCATCGATATGACGATTATTTTGCACACCCTTAGTCTGGACCATAGTTTCTGGTCTTTATTCACACCTGCACAGCAGGACCAAAAAACAAACTCTGGTTGCTTTAAATTGGACCTAATGTGGAAAATAAAAAGAAAAAAAGGTCTCTATTATATTCTTATTTGTCACCAGTTTTCAATTTAATTAAAAAACAAACAAAAAAAACTGTGTTTGGATTAAAGAAGGTAGATTTCATCAAACATCACTCAGCTCAGGCGATGAAAGAACAAAGCAAACGGTGTTCCATAAAGTACAGAAGCATTAACAAACTTCTACTTGGAAATTATTGCTTTTTCCCTTCAAACTAAAAAGTTAGATCTATTGTACTTTTGTTTTTTATTCTAAATAAAACAACTTTAGGTAAATGTCTTCAATGTCTGTCATTGCTATTGGAAATCCTAAAAGAATCTTCTTAAGTATTAACAGGTCAATGTGAAGTGATCCTTCAGTCTTTGTGATACTGGTTTTCAACCTGATGAAAAATCCTCCTGGAGCTGAATGCTTTAAGCCACTTAGCAATTCCTCTTAGAGCAATACATATGTTTAAGGAAATAGATCAAAAAAAGAAAAAACTAAGTAAAGTGATAAAGCCACTAAGCTCATGTTTCCATTTAATGGACCGAGTCTATGGAATGTCAAAATAAAAGTGGTTCTAAGCTACTAAATATTTGATGAAAAAAAGCATAAAAAATTTCATTTTAATCCAATCCAAAGGTCCCAAAAATTGGAAACATTTTGTGTTTTCAGCAAACTTATGATTGAAGCTTATCAAATGTTAGAAATAAAAGAAATGTTAACAATTGCAGAATACAATGGATACTTGGAAATAAATAATGCTGATGGTAATAATGTGGGATCATGGGCCACAGAAAAAAAAGAATTTAGCCAGGTGAACCAGAAGTCATCGTGTTAGCATCTCCACTGTTTATAAGGAAACCGCAGCAGCCTTCACCCGCCACCGAGCATCATCCATCACAGCTGCCTCAATATCCAGTCTGGGTTGTCCCTTCATGGCCTTTACATTACTAACAAGCTAATTGTGGAGAAAACAAGTCAACCTTGAGGCAGCTGGCATGCTGTTATTAGCATAAACTAATGATCTGCAATGAGGTTACATTATGTCTTTGTGGAGTTGCCATGGCACTCAATTATGAACTCTACATCTTCAGTAAAAGTGTTTACTGCAAAGCATTTTTACAAAGTACCTTGAACTCAAGAGTCCCTTTTGAAAACCCAACATGTCATTGGTCTGAATACATTCCCTTTAATTTTCCTTATATCTTCACACATGATCAAACTCAGCTCCTTTGTAGTTTTATTCTAAAGAGATAGTTTCTAAAATATAAAGTTGGTCATTTTAACTATTTACTGATAGAACCATACCGGTCTACTTTGGTAGAGATTTTATGTTTTACCAAAACACATAAATTGGAGGCTTCTTGGAATATTTTTTTTCTTGGAATATTTTTTTTTGTTGAGTAAATTTTCTTGTTGGATAAAAACCTTTGGTGTACCTAAAATGTTCGTTACGGTTTGCATACTGGCTGCATTATTTTTTTTTATTTTTTTTTTTTCAACAATCTCATCACACCACACTCCAGTCATGTTCATTAATTTGGAGATGCATTCAGACATTAGTGAATCTTATTGATTAATATTGGAATTATACATTATGAGAAATTCTGAAAACTTCTTAAAGGAGCCAAACACATATTTTATTCAATCATGCCATTTGAAATTGACATTAAATTGATTTTTTTTATATTTAAAGGAATTCTCTGATCTCTTAAACAACAGGTAACAATTTAGGAATGCTACAACTGAATGCCTACAGGTTGGTCCCTGACTGTTGGAGTTCCCCCTTTTGGTGAAATAGAGATGGGAGTGGTGATAGCAAGGAATGCCAACATTAGCAGCCCTCCATGAATAACATCAATAAAGGAGGAGAACCAAAATCTCACTTTTTTTGACATTTCGTACTTGTGGGCTTTTCTGCTTTAAGCCCCCACAAAAATAACCCAGTCCCTTTAACAATTTGGATTTCAGACATTAAAGTTACCAAAACTTCCATCGGTCGATCGTTTCTTCAAACGCTGAACAGCAATAAACCTTTTTGTTGTATAAATAAAGAAAATACTGAAAACGATACAGGGTATCATGTCATAGCTATTAAAATGCACCTCAAAGTGACACGCTAAAAAGATGCAGCTGACAACATGTCACATTCTGCTTTTAGAAGATGACTTTTCCTATGACAGATATTCATTAAGTTAGTTGTTCAGTTTCTCACAGTCAGTATTTTAAAGGCCATAAAAAAATAAGAATAATAACAGTAGAACAACCTGAAAAGATACAGAATGCGTTTTACTGATTGATTAGATAATTGGGAGAAAGCCATTTGAGCTATCCTATATGAACAAGTCACTGTGCCCCAACCTTCTGGGTGACAACGGCTAAAATCAAACATTTCTGATACTGAGTTTTGTATTTTGCCACACCCTTCCATGCAGATTTTTCTTTAAATGCATCCCCAACTTTCATCAAATTTAAATATTTAGCCAGTCTGGCTAAATATTGTTTAAAGCAGATCTGATTTAATCCCGATTTTGATTAGGCCATTCTCAATCCTTAAATCTTTCTGCTTAGAGGTATACTTACTGGTCTGCTTTGGATCATTGTCCTGCCTTCTTTAAGCCTACGACATGTAGAAAGATGAGTTTTATTTAAGCAATTTCTTGATTCTACAGCTCTGGTTGTATCCTGGGATAGATGTGGCTATTAAAGATGAACTCAACAAATGAATATCTGAGCAATTATTTAGCACTGAATTGTTTTAACAGTGCATTTTCTAGTTAATCTAAGTAATCTTGTGTAACACAGACATAGTCTGTTATTGTGTTTGCTACCATTACTGTCATTTCATCAGACACGGTAGCCTTAGTTAAAGAAAGACCAAACAGAAACCTAAATAATGCTACCTTTGAATACTTTTAGAAATGATTGTAATGTGATTTCTCTTTCTGTACGGTGCAACCATGTTTTCAGATGCATTTGTGTATTCACAACAACTCAGGAAGAGAAGAAAGACAATCTAACACACTGAACTGCTTTCAAATTCATTCCCAGCAACTGTGAAATGTAAGATCAACATTTTCTGATTAGGTTGGAAACGTGCAGCCTAATCTCTGCTAAGAGCACTAAATACCTAAAAATCAGGTTGAGCCCTAGCGACAATTGCTGCAGCCGCTTGAATGTAATACCTCGGATTAGACTGAATTAAAAGGGGATTTTCCTTCAGCTCTATGTGAAGAAATTCTTCACATCACCACTTTCATCTGAGCGAGCAGCCCTCCCTATCGCGGAGACATGAAACCAAAGCTGAATGCCGGAGCACTCCTCCAGACTGAGGGACGGAAGCTGCCAGCTTTGTCTCGCCTTCAAGCCAAGAATGCTAATTGGGCTATTTAAAGGCTGCCTGTCTCTGGCCAAAAAAACAGCAAACCTTCCTGATTATATCATGTGTAATATGTAAGGGGCCCATGCTGGAGCCTTCACAGAATGTACCAAATACATTCTGTTGACCAAATCCACACAGATTAGGCATAACATTATGAGCACCTGCGCAATACTGCGTTGCTGCCAAAATGGCCTGACACAACTGGGCATGACTTCACTGAACCTCTGAGGATGACTGTGAGATGTTATCACCAATTGCTAAGTGCTAGGGAACAAATGCATCTGGGATTTGCTACCAAAAGCAGGTGCAGGACAGTTTAAAAAGGATGTGATCTGAATATACTCCTAAACGAGGCGTTTGAAATAACAGACTCAAATCACAGACTGTTTGCAGCAATGACCCTGTCCGTTCCCACAGGTGCACAGGCTAAATCCATAACAGAAGCATTAATATTGGGACCATCAAACAAATGCTTTTACCAAAACAACCCAAAACCCACACTCTGCCAGCTTGTAATCTGCTACAATCCATGCTTTTCATTAGAATGAATGAGTCATGCCAGGCCTCTATGTTGGTCCAAATAATTTTCATATCACAAAATAAAGATAGATACAAATTTTATGTTAATTTACACCAGGAAAACCAGTTGTCGCTGCTGAGTGGCCTTAAATAATGGCCTGTTCAGCTCTATTTCGTGGGAATATGATAAACTTGGCTGCGATTTCGAGGATTTTATTCAACCAACACAACCCAACTCTGGGAAACGCTGTCATGATCCTGGTTTTACAGCAGTACTATTAATACTACTTCTACCAAAATGCATTTATGTGAAATATTTTCTACATATCATTTTGCATGCATCAATACACTTTTGAGTAATAACTAACAGCTTTCCTTTAGCTATTCTGTATGTCTCTCTAATGTACAGCTATTTGTTTCCCTTCAGCAACAGTTTTAAATTAAACCTTCTAGGTGTCACAAAATGGCCTGTATATCTGGAATCATCTTTATGGGAGACACAGAGCCGTCATAGTACAGTGCACACTTTCAAAGTCAGTTGATTTCTTACATTACTTTCTGTGCAAAGGGCATAATGCACCCTTTGTACGTGACAACCTTACTAAGTTGTTTGTTTGGGCCTCCATAGATGAAATTTGGCTGTTCAACCTATCAGACCAATTCTTAATTGGATGGAGTTTTAGAAAATCTGGAGGGCAAATTAACTCTTAAGTTTTTTATTGGTTTTCTCAAACCTCTCCTGAGCCTTTTCTTTAAGAAGCATTACCTTGCTCAAAAATCGTCTTGATAAAAGGTGCCACAATAATAGGGACCTACTTTCACAAAAAAGTGTATCCCGTTTTCTTGTTTCGAGTTAAAAGTCCCATACTTTGCTAAATTCACTTTCTAAAAATTTTCTAACAGTCATATGTGTCCTGAAGCCTGTAAATGAGGAACCTTTCCACTCTCTCACTGCCCTGTGCCACATTTCAGCTAATGTGTGCTCAGAATTCTCCGACTCAAAATAATGCCTTTTATGATGTCATTTGCGGAAGAGACCATCTAAGCCCGCCCTCCAACAGGCGCTATCTTTCAGCTCACTGAGATTGAGCATCAAAACAGACACGACTAACAGAGCAGTGTCTCTGTTAATGGCTGCATTGAGACAAAAGCATATTTTTCTAAAAACCAATATCATTTTTTTATGAAAATTTACCTTTTAAACCTCTGATGTTTTTTCATCTGTGTGCTCATCTTTTCAAAGAGGAGTGCTTCATAATATCAGTGTTCATCTCCGCACACCTTAAAGCGAGGAACGGATAATTTCCAGCTGTCCGTAAAAAGCTTTAAAGATAAGACTTTACTGTGTTGAACTGCTTAACCTTTTAATATATTAGGACTGCAACTAACGTTTGTTTCCTCTGCTGTTTTGATAAGCAGGTTAAAAGATGGGTAATCTTTTCTGTGCTTCACAAACAGTCTTTTCCTGATATGTTTACTAAAGTATTCGATTGTGTCCTTGTGTTTAATTACTTTTGTTAGTAGCAGCTTGGATGGTTCATTACATCAGATAGAGGCTGCAGCAGCTCATGCTAGCTGGCTACTAGGCTACTGCTTTGTTTATGGAATGACTGCGTACTGTCTAGAGTTTCCAGCTATCCCTTGGGACTGTTCTGTATGTAGAAGAAATGTTCCATGCTCTGTATAGAGATGATTAGAGTGAGATTTGTCCATATTTCTGATTAAATAAAAAAAAAAAAAGAATTTTTAACACTCTTCTGTGTTTTTACACTCTTCTAGCCGCCATCATTACAAACTCTGACTAGTTGTCATGGTTGTGGGGTGTGGGAGCGCGCCCTTTAGTAGGGCGAGGATGTCAAACCGGCTTGTTTAGAAGAGGGTTAAATGAGGAGGTTATTGGTAAATGCCGTGTGCCTAATCTGAGAAGAATGTTTGTGATCCAATAGCAAAAAGATGCTCTGCAGGCCTCGTGGTAAATATTTTTATTTTCAAATGTAGCATAATTTGAGACCATTGACTTAAAAGAGAATTAGATATCATGATGCTTGCTCTTTTTTTGAAAACATATGGAACAACTGATTTTTCCTTTACAAATTAATTTGAATAAAAACATAAACAAACAAAAAATAACCTTACAACTTACAAAAAATGTAAGGTTCAATAAAGTTTGAAATCGTACAAAAAGGGAGTAGAGGAAAACATAATCTTGGCCTATTTTATCTTGTACGTTTTCTTTTGGTTTTTATTTATGTGCAGACATAATCTTGAAGTCAACGATTTAACCCCGTACAAAGCCAAACGCACTGACAGTCTGGCTTGTGATAGGAAAGATTTTGATTTGTAACCTTAAAAAGATACAGTAAGTTCAATTTAGACTTAGGTTTAGACAGACTTTATTTTCATTTTGTACACAGATTGCATAAAAAAATAAATTTCATTCAGTACAGCTCTCAAGACATTTATATTTCTTTGTGATAAATTGTAACCTGATGATCAAATGTAAGCATAAGATTGAGATTTGATTTACAATTTCCAACATTCAGTGCTTTTTTACATGATGCTTTGTGCACACATTCATGAAGTAAACATCTTTACCAATGCTTAAAAAATATAATCAGGATAAACATAGTTTAATCAGTATAATTTTAAGTCACACTAAAATGTTCACGTTCTGAAAAAAAAAATATTGGTACTTTAATATATGTGGAATTTGTGGCCCTTCTGGCTTTTCATACCTTCCGCAGCTGTAATTGTTCCTTTACGGACTGCTGCTCATGAGAAGTTTTTATTTGAGTTTAAAATGTTATTGTCAAGACTTTTCTTTGCAGTTTGAGTTGTACAGAAGGATCTTCTATTTATCCGCGGCTGCTCAACGCCAGCCTGGTCCTGCAGGTGCAGCGGTGGATGTGCCTTTTGGTCGCGTCAATTTAAAGCAGAGCAGAAACAGTGCAGCCTCTAAACGGCACTTACAGTATTGGACCTGTCCTGACTGTTATTCAATTGAGAAAAAACAACATGTAGGAAGGGTAGAAACTGCTAAGATTATAGGCACCATAAAAGCTGAGACAGAGGAAAGGACGTCTGTAAAGTTGGGAATGAACCGAAGATAAGCTGAACCTGCAGCTTGAGCTGTAAAGAGGCGGCCTGACCCACAGCAGAGAGGGAAATTCAGGATCTGGGCGTCTCTGATCATTTTAATAATTTAAATAATATTTTATTATTTAAATAATAGACCAATGTATTTCTTCACAAACAGATACTTCTGTGGAAAAAAGAAAATGCTCTTGACCATATGTTGATAGTTGGAGGGGCTGGTTCTGGGTCTCCCCTCCATCCTACACCCGGTTGTACCTCCCTGTACTTCCCTCTAAATAAACACAACATAACCAATCCTTTTAAAGTATGTACCATAGTGGGGAAATTATCTGTTATTCTCTCCAAATTCCCATGATTATATTGTTATTGTTATGTCATAAAAAGAAACTGCCCCCCAAAAAACCCAAAAAGAGAACATAAAACTTAAGTACTTAAAATAACTGTCTCACTTGGAGAGGAGGCATCCACTGGAAAAATACGTCATACAGCTAATGTAGTGATGAGTTAATTAATTTCTTTAGAAGCCATTAGGATTCACGGCCTGAGGAGTCACACTGCAGCTTTGCCAAGACTCGGAAAAGCTCCTCATTTTGTTTGGTCTCAATAACAAAGAGGGAAAATAAAACATTCACAATCCGTGACTAAAGCCCGCCAGCTTTAAGTGCACAAAGCCTAGACTCCGCACCATCAACGGACAAGCTGTAAGCATGGAGGGGGATTGTGACTGAATAATAACAGATTTAATTAAATTACAAAGAGCACAAAAACTATAAAAGAAAAAGCCCTGAAGAGAAGTATTTAACTGACTTTTGTTTGGTAGGAACAATCAGCTGAAATTCGACCATAAGACGCTCACTGGTATCACTGGGTTTAAGAAGCAATGCTTTAAAAGAAAATGGGAGCCCAAACTCCAAACCTATTCCCCACGCTCCCTTTAGAACCCAGAAGTTATAAACTGGCATGGAAGTCTCCTTCATTATGTCATCAATTAGTCTCATCAGTTGTTATTGTGACATGACATGCCTCCCGACCACAGAAACAGCTCGTTCTCATTGTGTCCTTGCCCATATTTATCCCCTTTGTCGAAAAAGGAAAAAAAAAAAAATCCAAGTGCAGCCGAGAACTGATATTGCCGTTTGGAAGGTCGAGTTAAACAGGAGGGCTTGTCCAAGTCCTGACACGTTTCACGTCTTGCAGCAACAGTGGCCTTCTCGTCTCTCACATTAAGCAAGTGTGTGCCACCTTGAAAATGTTACTTCAAATTGGATTTCTTAAAACTTCAGCGAAGACTGAGCCCAAAAAGGTTAAACTGATTAAACTAGAAGGCAAAAAATAAATAGACCAGGAGATGAATTCAATGCTGGAATCAATAATGAAAAGAGGCTCTTCTTAAACTCCTCCAACTGTGTTCATTATCTTCACATTTGCAATTTAAAAAATTCAAACCAAACAATCAAAAGGCCCCCTCAGGACATCTAAACACCAAAAGCACTGAATCACTGCAGGATCTGAAATATTTGTGGTTCAACTATTTGGCTCAATGACACAAGAAATGGGGTGTATAATACTGTGCTTGTGTTTTCCATTGGGAGGAGAGAGCTAATCCCAAACTACCTGCAGCGTGACATGCACATGATGAAAAACAGTATGACGACTTGAACTGATAGGAGGGAGGAAGGAGACCAGAATCACAATTTGAGGATAAAGAGCACTGAACCTGGAAAAGACCACTGGTGGTAAATCCTAAATCCTCCTGCTTATGCATATCTACTGTCAGGAGCATGCATGTAGGAACAGGTGTGTTTATTTTATGTAACTACACTTTTTATTGACTACGGTTTAACCGTCTGCAGTGTGATCAATGAAAAATCCATCAATTTGGCAGAAACATAATATGAGTCTGGCTGTGCCTTCACATATTACTATGAACTTTTCCACCTCACCCGTCTCCCAGCAGACAATCGGCCAGATGCTGGGTGGGGTGACTCAGTCAGCCTGACGCTTGGGGCGACCTCAGCAATCGGGAAAAGAGGCAGAAATGGGTCAGTGGTGAAGGAAGGTGGCAAAATGAAAGCAGTGGAGAAACACTTGGCCGGACTTGGGCAAGATGATACACACAAGAGATGGTTGATTCACAGAGCCAGTTCTGGAAACAAAGAGTCGAGCAAATGCTTCACAGGTTACTGTTCTATGGAGAAAGGGTTTCCAAACGCTTCACAGAGTGACCCCAAATATAAGAGAACAGAATAACTGGGAAAAAGACTAAAGATATGCATAATAATTTTACTCAACATTTATATGCAAATGTGTAGTAAAGTAATTACATTCATTTTGAAATACTTTTTTAGAATGACATACACTTTGGCGCTCCTGCAGCAAAAAAGGTAAAAAAATAATTAAAAAAATGTCTTAAAATAAGTGTATTTAACCTTAGAGTAGGTAAATAAGATGATCTGCCAATGGAATTAGTACTTTTACCCTCAAAATATGGAAATTAGATATCGAAATAAGAAACTGCATTTGTTTTTTTCTAATGTGAATTGCCTTATTCCATTAGCAAAGTGTTTCACTTACCTCCTAAATTCAAGAACAAATGCTCTTATTTTAAGAAAAATTAACTGTCTGAGATTTATTTTTTGCAGTGCATATACCCGAGGGATCCAATTACATCACACACACTTAGGGTTTTCCGACCCCCGCACTTTGGGACTACCTACTTTATTTTTATTTTTATGTTGCAATAAGGATAATTGGCTTGATACCAAAAAGAGCCCAACAGATTTTGGGGCAGTACGGCTATACGGCCATAGTGTTCCGCTTGATTTACGCATGTAAATGGCTTTATTATAATTCATGCTGGGAGTATTACAGATTATATGGACATTGCAATGGGAAAGTAGAACAGGGAAGGAAAAACAAGTAGGATTACCTGCTTTAGGTTTAGCAAATCAGTATTCAGTGAGGAGGAACCCTTTTTTTTCAAAATCAGAAAAACGGTTGGAAAAATCTCACCAAATAATGGCTATTCAGGGTTAAATAATTCAGATTAAGACCCTCTAACTAGTTTAGATTAGGAATTAGTGTTGCACATATTAAGATTCATTAAAAAAATGTTTGTTTTGCATCAACAGGAAGCTGTAAGAACATGGCAGCTGTAGTATTAATAGCAACCCACTGTTATCTAGCTGCAGTGTTTTCTCACAGTGCTTAAAATCTGTTTGTATCTTGTCTGTTTCTCTGTCACTGTTTCCCTTTTGTTTAGCAGTACCAACAAGGCTGCCTGATAAATAATTCAAAATCTGTGGAGTTTGCTTCCATTTCCTTTGTAACCAAGTAGCTCTGCCAGCTCAACAGATATTTGGTGACTCTGCCGTACATCTAAAAACAGGTCCAGAACTTCTCCGTCATGGGAGCCTGAAATATAGATACAGGCTGTCATGCTTTAACCATGCACTCCTGGTAATAAAAGATTGAATTAAAACAGCAGGATATTGCAGTCTTCATTTCTATAACTATGTCTGAGTCAGATGCGCAATCTACATGCAATCCACAGTAAATCTTCCCTGGCAATTTCATGCAATAGGCTTTTTTATGTGATATGACTAAAATAAAAAAAGAACATGTAAAGAAATGAAACAGCAATCAGAAAGTCAATGTCTACTTATGCTCACACCACTTATGTATAACGTTAATTATAGTAAGCTCTAAATTATATTTACAAAAAATTGAGAATAAATTTCTGTAGACCTCATGTGATCAAATAAGCATTTGGTCATGTGATAATTCCCATCATCAGAATCAAATTAAATTAGGTAAATAATTTTAAATATTCTTTAAGACCAATTTTTGTTTTTGTTTTTGATAAAGCAGCAGATTGGTTTTGGAATGCAGAAATAATGATCATCTGTCTTACGAATCTTTTTTTTTTTTTACATAAAATTCTAAAATTTCCCAGAATATATGAAAAATCACAATAAAACTCACCTGTTGTTTAGTGACAGTCGCTATAGAAGCCATTAGACTGGAATGTCGAGAGGATACATAAAGACTACATCCTGGCTCCCAAGGGGCCACTTTAACACTCGTTAGGGCTCCCGAGGGGGCACTTTACCAAGAGTGTTGGCTCCCAAGGGAGCACAGGAATATGGGTTTGGTTAAACTATCTCTGCCCAATGTTCTATTCTATTCTTGTGGGCGCTTTTAATCACCTAAAAATGTTTAAATCTTGACATGTGAACCAGCCGAACCAACTTAGAAAAATAAGATTTGCAGAGGTACAGTAGCAGCCATTCAAAATGGCCCTTCCCACTTAAAGGCAAGTCGAATGGCAGCCCACTTCCCTGCAGCTCCCAGCAAAAACCCCTCCAATTTCCAAAAAACAGTCTAGGACCAGCCAAGGACTAGCTAAGGATCAGCCAAGGACCAGCAAAGGTCCAGCTAAGAACCAGCCAAGGGCCAGCCAAAAAACAGCCAAAGTCCAGCCAAGGGCCAGCTAAAGACCAGCCAAGGACTAGCCAAGGACCAGCCAAGGGCCAGCCAAGGACTAGCCAAGGACCAGCCAAGGGCCAGCCAAGGACTAGCCAAGAACCAGCCAAGGACTAGCCAAGGACCAGCTAAGGACTAGCCAAGGACCAGCCAAGGGCCAGCCAAGGACTAGCCAAGGACAAGCCACGGGCCTGCCAAGGACTAGCCAAGGACAAGCCAAGGACTAGCCAAGGACCAGCCAAGGACCAGCCAAAGGCCAGCCAAGGGCCAGCCAAGGACTAGCCAAGGACTAGCCAAGGGCCCATCAGGGAAAGTGGGGACATTTTGAATGGCTACTGCTGTAGGAGGGTTGAGAATCAACTATACATATCCAGTGACTTCTGATCAAACTAGATTTAGGGATAATAAAGTAAGGAGGATGGGTGAATACATGTCAGATGTACACAATAAAAAACTTGGTGAAAAATAGTATTGAGAGATGAGTTAGTTTACTTCAACTTCACATTTGTGTACTGTTTTTTAATCACAAAAAAATGGCTTAGAGGAGATTAGTTGTGTTGAAACAAGAATCTGAATAAACTGGGATGACTGGTCCCTCTTTCAGTGAATTGATGGCCATTAATTAAGGTAGAAGCATCAGGTATGGCTCCCTTTCCTGAGTGGTTTTAAATTAATGAAGAGACCTTGAGCAAATTACCGAGCAAGGGAAGGACTTTGGGACACAGACGAGAAGGGAGTGAGCAGGTTTGATTAGAAAAAGTGTTTGAGGGTTTCATTCGGCGTGAGGACCGTTAATTAACAGCACAGTTCAAAACAATCTCTTCCTCCCGCTGAGTTCTTCCTCCTCTGCACCCCATCAGACGCATGGCAGCCCCTTCATCATGCTCGGTGGCTCTGCGTCACATCTTCATCTCATGAGGCTGGTGTGGATCATCCCCCCCTTTACTCTGTAATTAGCTCTCATGGTTCAGAAGTGTAATCAAGACACAGTTGTGAGGAGGGAATCCTTCACACCATGAAATACCAAACTGGTATTCCTACATCATCACACACCTGCTGCTGCAGGAGGGATTCATGTCTTCAGTATTTTAAGTTTCATTCCGACTATAAATTTAGGGTAGAACAAAATAATGTCAAGGTAAATCGTTCACTGGCTTCATCAGAGTTGCTTGTTTTGTTTTTGTTTTGAAGAATGCCATGGCCTTTAAGCATAGATTAAATGGGTAGGTCAGCTCCATCAAAAAGGATCCATCACTCAGGAAGAAATCAGAGGTACAAAAGCAACCTTTCCACCACGGAGGGTCCATTCCTTCCTTAAAAATTCACAAAATATATATTTATTTTATTATGTAACTATTTCATACCACTTTATTTGCACCAGTTTTACTACAGTATGTCAGGGATTTTTTATGTATTTCATTCTTATTCTACTCCTACTCTCTTTCCTTTAGTTAAACTTCCCTTTAAAATGAACATATTAGAAAACCAGTCCAGATCATTTAAATAGGCGAGTAAAATAAGAAGCTTTTCCCGCTAAAGGATGTCAAAGTGTACAGCCGCCCTCTTGATCCCTTCAGTCATCTCCAGGCAGGGCGAGAGCTCAGGTCAGAGGCCATCAAGAACTGCTTACTGCAAATCTACTTCATCTGCTATAGAAGGTAAATAAAAAGCACAACTCCTCTTTAGACACAAGCTGTTGTCATTGATAAATTGTATAAATACCAAAAAGTCAGAATACGCAGAAAAAATGAATTCTACCCCAAAAAGATTCTGCAATGAAGGGTTTTAAGTTCGGATCCTATTATATTTTTTAGTTGCCAGAAAGCTTAGAAATTGAGATCCAGCTTAAATAAATAAATCAGATTCTGCCTTTTGCTTCATGTTCAAAGTAGAGAATGATTTTAAAAAGGCTTTTTTAACTCAAGAGCCTGTTGCACCCAGACAGACACTGAACTTACGGTAGGCAGTACATAGGTATACACACACATACAGTGGAGTAGTGGAGCAGTTTTGGGGACAGCCAGGGACAAACAAAGAGCATGACGCTAATGACAACATGCTAAAAAGCTAAGATCATTAACCCTTTAAAGGTCCCTCTTTGAAATACTTTGAAATCAACATTTCAAGCCAATAGTGTTATTGAAATCCAGGAAAAGACCTTATTACCTTTGTAACATAAAAAAAGGATATTTTGATGACAAAAATGAATGTCATAACAAGAAATGCCAACTTGCCCTAATATATTAAGAAAAATAACAATTGTGCTTCTATAAAATATCCATGAAAAACATTGATAGTGAAAGAAACTTTTTTTTTTTTTTTTTTTGGTCAAACAGATCCTCACAGGCATCAATGCTGATACTGGCGCAAACATTTTTTTAGTTTAGAAACCTAAATATAATTGTTCACTAGGCTTATTTAATTTTTTACTTTTCAATTAGGTTTTTACCTTTTTTTTTTTATTTGTTAACTTTTTTTTTTTTTCAACTTAATTTACAGTAGGTAATATATCATTCAAGGGCTCATCTAATTGGTCAAATGCCAAAATAAGATGTACAGCCATTTAGAAGTATCTGAATGGGTGGATACAGATCTTTTGCATCTAGACCTCACTGAGGGAGGGGGGACTTCATTTGTAAGGGGGATGCAAGTGATCAAAAACGCTAACTTGTCCTGTAAAGGGTTAAAGAGGAAGTGAGCAGTGCTACTGTATGTGCTAAAGGTCTGGCTATGTTAAGTAAGTTGAACATTTTAAGTTTATTTTTGTTCTCTTTATTTTTATTTAAAAACAATTTTTTTGCCGCAAAATTAACCTTCTACAGACCTAAGTTCATGCTATGGTTCTTGAGCATAACTGCTGCCCTGCAAAGAATGGTGTCTAAAAATTATTTTAAAAAGTTACTTGAAAGTTATTTGTCTGTGCAGCAGAATAGATTTACTTGACAAGATTAGGTGGATTACAATGACTTTATAAAGTTGTACCTTCCAAACAAAAATCTCAGAACGGGATAAATTGTCTAACACTTGGAAATCTATTTTTTATTTTATTTTTTTTTCCTATGGAACAGAACTAAATATTTTTACTAAATAAAAAAGTATTGGACTTCTCAGAGACTAAACATATTCTAACCACTTCATTAAGTTAATAAATAATGTTTTAAAAGTCTCCACCCCTTCTTTTTTGTTTTTTTCTTATCAACTGAGCTAACTTAAGAAGAAAGCATTCAACTCTAGCAGCAGCCTTATGTTTAACTTCCAGTTTTATCCGCCACAGAGAAATGTACTAGAAGAGACATTAATACAAAGTACAAAATTAATATAAGGATAAAATTATTAAAATATTTGTAATGTTTCATAACAACGGTAAAATATACAGCTCAAAAGAGTTTAAATCCACCTGAATATTATATACGTATATTTTAAAAATGCTGCGGTGGAAGGAGGACTTTTCTCCACCTTCAACACCAGAAACCGAGGAAATGGGAGGAAAGAGCAGAGGTTCTGTAGAAGAGGCCGACAGCATAATAACGGCCTTGGTAACAAATTATAATATCTGTGTTTTAACCATAGAGGGCGGCACTAAGACACCTTTAAAACAAATGATACAAAAATGAAAAAACTTGCATAACAACATAGAGCTAATGTTTTTAATCCAAATTTTATGGTTGATTTGTAAGAAAAATTTGGATTTGTTGTAAAGTTGCTTTTTATTTCAGCTGGTTTTACTTGTAATTCACTATAGTTGGGTCTTTGTTTACGCATATTTCCAGCACACACTGAGACCTCTCAAATCTAAAACATAAATATACTGGAGGCAAATTTCAGCAGGAAAATACAGAACAATATCTTATCAATGAATAGGCCTTCATTTGACTGGAGTATGAAAACAAGTGTTCTTCTAAAGAATCAATAAATTAAACAAGTCAGCTTCATTTAAAGTTTCAACTCCTTTAACTTCCAAAAGGAAACAAAATCTGTATCCTTCATACATTTTAATGTTTGTAAAAAAAAAATACAAAGAATTTCTGTGGATTGTTTTTCTCGCCACCAGAAAGGCTTGAATGAACAGAGACCCTCTAAGCAGTTTAATATCTGTGCCAGGAGGCAAGGCCACCATCTTTTTCTCGCTGACCAAAATGCAGCACTCTGATCAGCATTCGCCTCTCGCCACTGCTGAATTTATCGACACAGCCCACAGCTGCCATACCTTCACAGGCGAAGCCAGAAGGGCTTTGCCATCCAACATCCACTTAGGCAGAATACAGACTCAGTCACTACACAGACTGGGTAAAAATCAGCTGTATATGTCAGTAAATCAAACTACTCATTGACCATCATAAAAGGAGTAAAAGCCTTCTTTAAGAAGTCACCATATTGATTAATAGAGTCCACCTGTGCCTAATTTAACCCGAGTATAAAAGCAGCTGTGCTGTGAAGGTCTTAGAGGTGATGCAAATGATGCATAGTTTCACTTCTTTGAATAAATAATCTAAAAGGCGAGAGTGGAGCTGTATTTAGTAGCTCCTCACCTTTAGGAGTCACCTTTCAGTAAATAGAGTTCTCCTCTGAGTAATTAAATCTCTGGCCTGTTTTTTTTTTTTTTTTTTTTTTTTACCCTCAATGGTTTTCAGTTAAATACTGGTGAACAAAAATGAAAGGTGGAGATGTTTAAAGCAGGGTTTGTCTCCCGAATCCAAAGTCATCCTGATCTTTTACAGCCCATTAGAGACACTGCTAAAGACTTGAACGTGAAGCAAGAGTTCAGCGTCCAGCAGGACAGTGATCAGGACAGTGACAGTTTGGATCAGAGAGTGTCTCCCTCAGAGTCCGGACCTAAAATTATCCAAATAACTCCTAGGAAGACTTCAAAACTGACAGCTGGCAGACTTAGCCTGATAACAGCTGTAGCTACAGAAAAACAAGTGGCCTAATACAATAATCTTTTTTTTTTTTTTTTTTTAAGTGTTCTTAGACTTAAAATATAAGCTTTTATTGCAGTGGACTTTAACATTTTATTGGCTAAACTAGAAAATTATGATGTAAGGGGTGTTGTGTTGAGCTGGCTTAAAAGTCATTTCATAAAAATACAATTTGTGCAAATAAATAAACACAAAACATCTAACAGAGAAATTATATGTGGAGTACCACAAGGGTCTATGTTGTATGACAGAGTTTTATGGCCAGGCTAGAGATTTTTTTCCTTCTATTACGAGAATAAAGTCGTAATATTAAGAGAATAACGTTGTAAAATTAAGAGAATTAAGTCATAAAATTATGAGAATAAAGTCATTAAAATTCCGAGAAAAAGTCGTAATATTAAGAGAATAAATTCCTAAAATTATGAGAAACAATTTGTATTTTATGAAAACAAGAAGCACTTTCTTGACTAAAATGAGAATGTCGGGCATCATGTGAAGTTATACTTTGGCGTCAGTTTGACAAATAAGGAAATCTTTTAGCACCAGCATCAAATAGGGCAGGATGTCGAAGTGGACTTAGGTTGTTGTTTGGTGGAGCTGGTCGGCTGTCATCTGCTGATCTGAGCTCCAAGCTTTCTTTCTAAAACAGGTGGTTGCATGATAATGACTTAATTTGTGTAATATTGAAACTTTATTCTTGTACTATTAAAACGTTTTTCTCATAATCTTACAACTTAAGTCTCAAAATAAAAAAAAATATCTCTAACCTGGCCCTAATACTCCGTCATAATGTTGAGTTATTCAAAACACTAGTGAACTGTTCTTTCTTTGTAAATGACGGAGTATTTTTTGTTGAGAGGAAATTCTTAAGCTGGTTATGGTAACTATTGAACCCAAAATAACATAACTAACTTGATGGTTTATAAAAAAATATAAGAAGTTATGCAAAGATTGGAATGCATTAAACCTCAGAAAATACAAAAATTAAAAAAGTAGATGAAATAAAGTTTCTTGTTTTAATCCTGGACAACACAATCTGCTGAAAACCTCAGGTGGGATAAACTAGCGACATGCATAGTAATACTTTAACAATTAAGCCATAATTTGGATTGTAAATCATTGTATATTCTTTAACTGTTAAGGTTTTTAACATACCTATCTTCTTTGTGCACATTGGTAGAGAAGCACTCTAAAGAAAATAATCACACTTGAGAACAAAATAAATAAAAATAGCAGATAAAGTAGAAATCCAACATTAAACATTACACAAACATTAAACACTTTAAAAGTCCTAGATTTGGTTAAAAAGCCGAGCAAGATAAAATCTACTTTCATTAAACATTCAACAAATGTTTACAGATGGAATTATGGATATAACCTGAGATATGAATAAAAAAATTAATAAATAGTAAGAACAAAAATAAAAAGTCTGAGTGTATGAAGCTGTTGGAGGGACTTTTTAAAATTATTTAAATACAGGCATGAAGTACTGTACAGTGCAAATTTAAATACATAAAAAAGAATAAAAACATACCTTTAAATATTTATAAGGAGTTTGAGGGATAGATTCAAAAACATTTTCCCTTCTACCTCTGTATGAATCTGAAATCTAGATCTAAAAATCTAAAATATGTTGAAACCATAATATTTCTTCCTCTTCACCAGCAGCATTACTTCCTGATTACTATGTTGTTCTATAAAATTACAATAAAAATGAATCGAAACTGTGGCTGTAGTATAACAACATGTACACAGGCTCAAAGGGGTAGGCATACTTCAATAAAGGGCTGTTTATCCTCCCACAGCAGTGTGTCGCAGTGAGCTTGTCGCAGATATTTCTGATTTATGCCCAATATTGAAGCGTGGTCTGAGCTATATTATTCCACGCCACAAGATCTACAATCACGAACTAGCTGTGAGTCTAGATACAGCCGAGGCGGTGAGGGAGTTGGGGCAAATTTGTGCGACTACGGAAGGACATGAGGGTGAAAAAGAGCGGGGATCCAAGTGGAGAGGGTCCCAGAGTTCTCGTACTCCTCGCTCTTCTTGCTGGTCCATCTTCACAAGTCGTTTTCCACAATGGCAGTCATACAAACAAAACAAGCCGGTAAGATACCAAACAGGAAATACACATAGTGTAGAGCGGATGTAGATTTGACCAATCAGAGGCCTCCTGTCTGCAGCACTGTCTGCAGTCACCTACAAATTTGGAGAGGTGCACCCGAGTGTCTGAGGAAGGGGCGGGCATATCTACCTTCACTGTGACACATATGCAGACGACCTGGTTTCTGAACCAGCCTTACCTAAGAACCAGTCTTAAATTAAAGAAGTGCATAAACAGCTTTAATTTGCTTATTAGTGGTTGGGATTTGACTGTTTTGATAGAACAAGTTGCACGGCCAATGAGTCATAAAACGTCTTTTCAGCTCTGTTAATAGTGTCTCCACCACTCTTTTCCAAAATAAGTTTTTCTGCCCCTTATGGGTCTTTCAAGTAAACAGACATTAGCTTCATGGAGTTTCAAAACGTCGTTCTTAGATGAGGGTAAAAAGCCACATTCCCCCTGAGGTTCAGCCGGCCCGCTTCTGAGATTAGTAGAGAGGAATGCTTCATGTGTTTGATGAAAAGAGATCCTCTCAAGGTTAGAAAATAAAGTTGTTATATCTGTAACGGACAGAAGCCGTGGTAGAGGAGACTAGGAGGTGGTGGAGCTGAGGAGATGGTTTAAGTTCCCCTCCTCTGGGAAAACTCCATCCATCTGGGGAAATGGCTGAAAGCACAGCCAATTCACACGCTCTAACAGGCCCTTAATTTGGTGAAGCATATGCTGCTGTTTAGGCCTTTGGAATCGCTTCACGCTGCAGAAATCCGTTGTTATGGCCGACATTAGTTGACGGACTAGATGAGGCATGAACACTGTAGCATCCAAGCCTTATGAAACGGCACTATCTCCTGGACATAATGCAGTTTTGACCTCAATTTCATGAGCATTTATGACCGTTCCCTTGGCTAATAAAAACACTGACAGAGAATCTCTTGTTTTATGTAGTTCGTTTATGTTATAAACTCTTTCAGAGGATTATAAAACCTCCCTTTTAAACAACAAAACAGACTTTAAAATTGCTCTTAAACCAGAACGCACTAATTATAAGGCAAGTTGGGGGATGATAAAAAGGGCACAATGAATAATTTATGTTGTTTAGAACTAGAATTTGTTTAAATATATCTACATCCTAAAATGTGCTGATTTATACACATTACTAGTAAAAATCTCATATTAAAGGTTATCTCACAAGCCAATATTCGGGACATACCGACACCTTTGTAAATGCTACTTGCTAACTTCCTTTTGTTGTATAGTTGCACATGTAATATTTATGTGTGAGCCTTGTTTCAGGACATTCATTGTATGTCCACCTCTCTCATTTTTAAACTATAATTCTAGCAATGTGGACAAACCATAACCAGAGCTGTGCAGGAGGTCAACATTGCCCTTTCCCATGTGGATATAGCAGGTTGAGGCTGTGCATGGGCAGTCATTTAAAAAGTGACTTGTGCATGTCTTACCTGCATTCAAAGAAATGTACCTCTAATGAAATGAAAGATTCTTATTTATAAATCCAGTAGTATGCATTTTCTTTTCTATCTGTAATAGTTGTAGTATCTTTAGTTTGCAGAGCTTTAAAGGAATAAAGATACATAGAAAGATAAACTGTATCCTGATTGGCGACTAGGAGGTAAAAAAAACAAAAAAACAATAACCACAAACTTTTTAACAGTCCGTTAATTAGGCCGTTTCTCAATATGTTTGCTTGTGCGTTCTCATGTGCTCGTGTACTTGTGAAACGTCATCAATCTCAGCCCCACACCTGTACTGTATATAGTATTCACAGAGAAAGTTTTGAGAGTAAAAATGACCCCCCCCCCCAAAAAAAAAAAAGCCAGAGATGATGTAACAATTTTACGTGTGGCCCTGTAATACTTATGCCACACCAGTGTGAAAGAACAAATGAAAGTAGAAGAAGGAAGCAGGAAGCAAACGATGAACGCTAAACAGAAACAACAAGGTGTTTATGTGAACAAATGACAGAGAAGTAAGATATTTCAGGGTAAAATCCATAGTGAATTTGCAAACACAAAATCTGAGAAAAAACAATCCTTAAGCTCTGATGTCTGCTGTGTTATATGCTTGTCTCAGTGGACACATGTTAAGAGTGATGATGTCTATGTTGCATGCATGTAAATGCCAGGGAGAGGATTTAAAATGTTTGCTGCCTCTTTTTGTGGATGGGACCATCTATACAATTGATAATAGTATAAAAGAAAATGAAAAAAATACATATCAATTAACTGCGGCCAGCTGCAAATGATGTAAGTCAGTAACTGTTGATCCTTATGTTGACCAAATATTAGGACAAAAAAATTTCAATTTTATAAAATTCCTGTAGATTACAGTCAAGGATAAAATTATATTTTTACATTAGTGTGATTAGTGACACTTGAAATATGAAATATTTGAAATATCCACAAGTTTTTGCATCCTTGTTCCTAGTCTGATGCAGAAGAAATCTCAGGAAGTAAATAAAACTGCTGCTGTGCTGGCCAGGGATTTCATCATTTGCCTCATTATAAGCATTTGCTTTCAAATCAGTATTTGGGACAAAGCAGATGGGAAATGCAACAGATGAGTAAAAATCAAACTGATACCAACCTCTGTGGTGAGATGGTGAGGTTGTGGTTCATGCTTATATTGTAGTAGCCTAATATAGATTCTTTAGCAAGGCTTTGAAAAGCATCGATAAATAAAAGCAGACTTCTTCAAACAAGCTTTTAGCCTTAGTGGTTGCTGGGCGCTAACAAAATGTGTATATGTTGTTTTGTTTTTATTGCATTTTAACTTTAATGTAGAAATTTGCAGCTATTTTATAAGGAAGGTGCTATATAACTATAGCTATCTCTGTTCCTGAGTGGGATATTTCTATTTGTCTGCAGGGCTTCCAGAACTAATCCACACTAATCATTTAAATGATGACTTAAAAGCATAGGTAACCAATTTAAACCATGAGCTAATTAATGGCTGAAGACAATAATAGCAGCTTTATTTTCTTGATTCAACATAGAGTGTTGCTAGAATAGGTTTAGTTGTAGAATTTGTCTGCTGTGATCAGTATGCAGAGTGAACAACTATAAATGCACCAGAACAGGTCAGCCTAAAAACTCAACGTTAAAATTCAGCTGGAGGTTTCAGGGGGGAGGCAGTCGTCAAGATGATAAAAATGGAAAGTTAAAGAGCAAAACGGAGACAGAATACCAGAAAAGTTAAATTATAAAATCGAAATGGATGCAGTAACTTAGAAACATGAAGGAAAACAACAAAATAAATTGACTTTAGGTTTAACAAGCCTGACAAATTGTTATGAAATAAACATTTAAAGGGTGCAATCAGGCATAGAAAGATTTGTTTAGGAAGATTCAGTTTACAGAAAAGTCAGTTTGTTGGTAAAATGTAACTTTATAAATGAATCCAATGAAATCATCAAAAGCAACAGCAGAGGAGGATATATAGTAAAAACAATATGT
Organism: Cyprinodon diabolis; assembly: GCA_030533445.1. Taxonomy (NCBI): domain Eukaryota; kingdom Metazoa; phylum Chordata; class Actinopteri; order Cyprinodontiformes; family Cyprinodontidae; genus Cyprinodon; species Cyprinodon diabolis. Next base: position 10,034,357 of record CM060066.1, read on the forward strand.
AAAGTTCACACTTTCTATTTAAACAAACTGACACCTTATCATTCCTTGAAACTCACTTAGAAAACTCTATAGTTAACCTCTTAAAGCCTGGACTGTGAAATAATTGATAGAAAACTACATTTTTCTATTGAACTTTCTGACACCTGAAATAAAAAAAACATGCATTTTATATAAGGTAAATTAAATCAGAGAGTTTTCAACAAAAAATATAACACTGATGATGCAAAGGTACCAAAAACTCATGCATCAAATTCAATACGCTTGGCTTTATGGGGTTAAGAACTCTACGCTGTGTTTACACCTTGTATGAAAAGTTTTAAAAAGCAATTTCATCACGAGAGCCACTTTTATCAGCAGTTTTAAATTCATAAGTTACCTGCCAAACATGGTACTCATGGGAGAGCAGGACTGCTTCATCATATTACTCAGGTAAGAATAAAATACAACAATCCAAGAAATGAATCACGTAGGAGTTAAAAGGTATTTGGAAAAAATGTTACTCAAGTACTAAAATTATAACATCTGATATTTACAATCGTGTAATAAAGACAGACCAGAGTGTCAAGCTATGAGCGTATTTTAAAGACTATTATAAAATATAAAAAAACATACAACGTGATAAAAAAAATCTATAGAAAATGTAGTTTTCAAACTCAATTTTATTTCATAAATCATAAAACCAGCACTTCCAGGGACTTTATATACCCCCTGTTTGTTGGGATCTGGAGGCTTTGTCCACTTTCTCCACCAGAGGGCGCACGAGATCTCCTGGGGGCATGAGCTGACTGCAACACCTGTCTTAGATCTGCTCATCAGGAAGCCCTATTTAAGGAGGACGAGGCTAACACTTCCTTGCCAGAGTGTTTGCCAGTAATGGTAGAGCTAGACCTGAGCCAAACAACCAGATCTGAATCTCTGACTTTTGTGAACCTGCCTGACCCTGTTTCTCTCTGCCTCACAGATTGAGCCCTGTCTGAAGACCTGAAATCCTGGAGAGTGATCTCTGTCTGGAATCTGCCTGCCTGCACTCAGTTAAGCCTCTGCCTCTGCCCTCAGCCTGCCGACTAGCCTCTGGACCCTCAAGGTTCCCCCCTGCAGCTCCGTTCCAGACTTGAGCAGGTATTAACTCCAACATCAGAAAACCTGCAACTAACCTGGATCAACACTAACCTCTCTGTCTTCCTCAGTGGTGTTCCCCTCGTGACCTGTCTGCCGAACCAAGGACCAGTTAATACTCATTGTATATTTTGTAAATAAACCTTTGAACTTTTTCCCTGTCTCACGAGTGTTTCTGCATGTGGGTTAGACGCCTTGAACCCAACATGACACTGTTTATTAACGTGACCTCCAAAAGTTCAAGTAAGGTTGTGTTGAAAAGGAAAGCACTAATTTTGACATGAATATTAACTGTGTCTCTTCATCTGAGGAACCTTTCATGTAAAAAAAAAAGTTTGTTTGTTCTTCAGTGAAGTTTTTCATGATGGATGCAAGAGCCAATCATGGTACTCAGATAGGTTTATTCATCATTTATTAAGATTTTAATTAGCTAAAAGTAAAAAGTATGGTTGGCGGAGTGGCGGCTTAGTGTTTAGGGCATAGAGCTTTTAATCCTGAGGTTATTGTTTCAATACAATTTTAATTCAGTTTATTTATATAGTGCCAATTGACTACAGATGTCATCTCAAGGCACTTTACAGTTCACCAGATCGTAACGTCAGATTTATTAAAGTTTTCTAAGGAAAACCAGTTGATTGCATCGATTAATTGACTCAAATGCAATCCCTCACACTAAGCATGGTTGTAGCGACAGTGGACGGGAAAAACTCCCTTTTAACAGGAAGAAACCTCCAGCGGAACCAGGCTCAGTGTGAGCGGCCGACTGCCACAGTCAGGCAGACTGTGAGTCTCTGAGCAAGACCCTTAACTCTACATTTCTCCCCGGGCACTGCACAGGGGCAGCCCACCGCTCCCCAACGGGATGGGTTAGATGCAGAGGTCAATTTCTCCAAGGTGAGAGCAATAACAGTACCTAGTTATTACCCACATCCGAGGCCATCGATTTCTCCCATGTGCACCAAAGATGGATCGTACTAACCAGTTAAGTCTGTTCGCTGTTTTCCAGTCACCACACAAAACAGCTGCTTCCAAAATGGCGACCCATCCATAGGATTATATCTTCGCCTCACCAAGAAGTCAGATCCATTCCACCACATGTGAATTCAACACTAATATCATCTAATGAAATATCACAATATTTAACAGAATGAGTTTATACTCATATAAACCCATAGTATGCAGGGTCTTCAGCAACAAAGAGATCCTTTACTTCTTACAAAAATAGAATATTTAATTATTAAGAGTTTAACCTTCTAATTGTTTAAAGGCATGGTTCATAGAAACAACTATTTTATACTATAGTATTGTAGATAGCCTTACTTTGGCAATATAGTCAAGCCTTTTGAAAGATGTCAGAGAGGAGCAGGGCGATGGCATAAATATTATTTCTGTCATGATTTGTGGACATTAGGATCTAAAGAGAATCGCCATCTTCTGGTCAGACCCTGTTTTCAGTGAAAGGGTGGAGTCAGAGTAAAAAAATATGCACGCCCAAGAGGAGGAGGGGTCACTCCAGTGGCTGGAAGTTGGAGGGGATTTTGCCAGGAGCTGCAGGGAACTGGGCTGCCATTCGGCTGGCTTTTGACTGGGAGAGGCCACTTTGAATGGCTGCTACTGTAATGCTTTAAAGTACTTTTGACTTTAACTTAATAAATATTGTTGTCAGTATATCAATACTTTTGAGCAAAGATTCTGGTTAGTCCCTCCACCATCAGTAATTTGAGTTTTTTGGAGATCAGGTGGAAATACAGTAAATATTGTAGCTAGAAGTTCTTTATCCTTTCCTGACATGAATGCATTGCCAACAGTCAGGGCTGGTTTAATAGGTTCATGCTGGAAAATTGATTTGATTAATCATGAATTTTGATATTCAGTAAGGATTCTATTTATTCTTATTTCTCTTATTATATTTAATACTTAACAATACAAGAATTTGCAACTTTCTGTCTGATCTACATCATTCTAAACATTAAATCAGATGTTACAAGCCATCAATTGCTCAGTACATGATTTGCGATGTCGAGAAGTACATTATAACTAACTTGAGTCAATTATTGGATGGCTATTTTCTGCTTTTACTTTTTAACAAAATATTAAACTAGCGGTACTTTTACTGGAATAAATTGTGGCCTACTCTACCTACCTCTGTAATTGACCTAAATTTTTTCAGTGCTCTTCTTACTAAATCCAAACTGATTCACAATGACTGGATGTTCAGCATAGCTGCCCAGTTTTTATGTACAAATTTCAGTTGCCTCCTGATTGGGATTGATGTTAGCATAGTTACCTCGTATGGGCCTAAGTTACTCCTTTAAATTGCACAACTGCAATCATTTAATGTGAATTTTTCAGTTCTGATCTGTGAACTATGCGAGTAACACCAGTGTGCACCAGCTTTCACAACTGACTTCCATGCACTGGTTTCTTGTCTTTGGTGGAGGAGGGGGCACTAGAAATATAGAAGGAGGCAGTGCAGGGCTTTGCAGAAAGATTTTTCCCTCTTTTTCTTTATGCTATAAAACAGAAAGACCACCAGCAAGTTTTGGTCAGCCTGGACCTAGACTGGGGAGTGCAATAACTTCACAATGGCTGTCAGAATTTGGCACTCAAGAAAACACAGAGAAAACACAATTAGGTGTTTCTTTGTGGTTTCCTTCAACTAAGATTGATGAACAGCATCCTTTAGTGGGTTTTTTCTAAGGGAAACGATAATTTTACACAAATCAGAGTGTTTCTATGAATAAAATATGCCGTATGTGAACAAAACGTTATAATCGGATTACTTAATTTTGAGCTAGTATAAATATTTTTAATCCAATGACTTTTCAATCCCATCAGAAAATCCTGTTATATATAACATAGGTACTGTTGGATATGGGTCAACTTGGGTTTCAGTGCTGCAGAGTGTAACAGCTCCCTGGAGTGTGATATAGAAAATAATAAAAATATTACAGGGCATGGTGATGTGGGCAGAAGTAGCTGAAAATATCAGGATTATTATTATGTAAATGTCAAAGCAGCTAGGAGTTCAAATTAAAGTGTCACCATGCTGTATAGCATATTGCCCGAGTGCTTTGGAACAGCCTCTCTGTTTGGCTTAATGTCAATCCCCATTTTCAATGGTAGTCAGATACTCTCCAGACACTGTTATTATTACTCCACAAACCATGTCACCCCAGAAATCACAATGTATGATTTTTTTTAACAATTTATTTGTATAACTGCAAATAAGAATTTGAACACCTGTCTATCAGCTAGAATTCTGACCCTCAAAGACGTTAGCCTAACTTCAAAATGTTCACCTCCATTTATTATCCTTAATTAGATGCACCTGCTTGAGGTTGTTAGCTGCATGACGACACCTGTCCTCTCCATACAATCATTAAGAATCCAACTACTAATATGGCCAAAACCAAAGAGCTGTTCAAAGACACTAAAGACAAATTTGTACTCCTCCACAAGGCTGGAAAGGGCTTTGGGGATATTAACAAGCTTAGTGAAAAAAGGTCCAGTGTTGGAACAATCATTAGAACATGAAAGAAGCTAAAGATTAGTTTTAGTCTCCCTAAGATTGGGACTCCATGCAAGATCTCACCTTCTGGGGTCTCTATGATCCTAAGAAAGGTGAGAAATCAGACCAGAACTACACAGGAGGAGCTGGTCAATGACCTGGAAAGAGCTGGGACCACCGTTTCCAAGGTTACTGTTGGTAATACACTAAGAAGTCATGGTTTGATATCATGCATGGCACGGAAGGTTCCCCTGCTTAAACCAGCACATCAGGGCCCATCTTAAGTTTGCCAATGACCATTTGAATGATCCAGAGGAGCCATGGGAGAAAGTCATTTGTTCAGATGAGACCTAAAATAGAACTTTTTGGTCATAATTCCACTAACCGTGGAAAATGAGTACCATCCCAAGAAACACCACCCCTACTGTAAAGCATGGGGGTGGTAGCATCATGCTTTGGGGCTGTTTTTCTGCAAATGTTACCGGGCGACTGCACTGTATTAGGTAGTGGATGACCAGGGCCATACATTGCTAGATTTTGGGGAACAACCTCCTTCCCTCAGTTAAAGCATTGAAGATGGGTGGATGTTTGGTCTTCCAGCATCGCAGTGACCTGAAGCACACAGCCAGGAGAACTAAGGAATGGCTCTGGAAGAAGCATATCAAGGTTCTGAAATGGCCTAGTCAGTCTCCAAACCTAAATCCAATGGAGAATCTTTGGAGGGATCTCAAACTCCGTGTTTCTCAGCAAGAGCCCAGATACATGACTGGTGTAGAGAAGATCTGTGTGGAGGTGTAGGCCAAAATCCCTCCTGCAGTGTGTGAAAACCTTGTGAAAAACTACAACAAATGTTTGACCTCTGTAATTGCAAACAAAGGCTACTGTACCAAATATTAACATTGATTTTCTCAATGTTCAAATACCTATTTCACATAGATCAAATATTTATTCGCAGCTGTATCATACAACCAATCTTAGAAAAATCATACCTTTAGGTTTCAGTTTTTTTCCTTAGATTATATCTCTCACAATGGACATAATAGGCAATGGACAGGGTGTTCAAATACTTAATTTCCTCACCGTATATATATTTAGAGGGGGAGAGAATGAAGAAAAATTTAGAAAAAAAATGGCTTGCATCAAGTACATTGGAGAAACAGTTTCTGCACTTTCAGCACATGCATCTGTTTAAATGACCAAAGACATTCATACACATTCAGCATTCCAACCTCTGTCACCCTAAAGCAGATTCTTTTTCACATCATCTGTGACTCACTGAGATTGTCAGACAGTCAGAGCATTGACAGTCAAACTTAAGCCTGCACAACAAACTTATGCCATGGCCAAAGTTTCCCAATACAGTTTCAGATCCATGGGGAACACAGAGAAATATGGAGTCGGCTCTTTGAGTCATTTCAGTCCGAGCCCCCCTCCCTACACGTCAGAGCCTGAGGAGAGACTCAGAAATTGTGAAACCGCCCACACTTCATGTGAGTGTAACACACACACAGAAAAAGGAACAAAAAAAAACAAAACTGAAAGTGCCACAGAGGTCTTTTACACATTTTTGTGCATGCGTATCTTCTCCTGCAAAGATGTACTCTCTCTCATGTCCAGGACATGCAAAACATCAAACACATGACGTTCCCATCAGAACTATCACACCGAGCAGCAGCGAGTGTAATAAATTGTTACATCTTCTTTTGCACTTGTTTCAGAGTGCTTCTAGTTCTGCCTGTAATGTGGTCTAAATGCAGATGCATGTTGGCACACTCTTTCTGTGCCCCCTGATAGAACCCTTTCCACACCGCTGATTTACCCACTCTATGATGACTCCACGCAGCAGAGCAAAAAATAACGCTCCCCAGACTCTCCTGAATCCTGCTTTCAGAGTCTTTCCAACAGACACCCCCCCACCTCCGCAGTCATAAACAGAACCTGAGATGGTTAAAATCAGTATGTTATCAAGCTGATAACAATCTTTGATCCTTTGTTTTCCTAAAATATATGAAAAGGCATGTATGCCTTTTATGCATGTGTTCATCTATAAAAACACATTGAAATTTTATTATAAGCTGATGTTTGTTCGATCCAGCTTTAAAACTCAGTTTTGATTTAGGTCACTGAAAAGATTGACGAAAGAGAAATAAATTCCAATGAAAGTACTGGATAATAATGTAGAAAGTTTTATTTGACTAACGCTACTCGACCTGGACTGGTTTATTGAAAAATATTTTACCTTTCAAGAATTAATTAAGAATTAATTTAAGAATTCACTTGAATTCTAGAATTGTGTTGCTCTAGTGGCTGTAGAAGTAGCTCTAACTTATAAACTTTTTAAATTTGCCGGGAAATGGCTGTTCTAATGGTTGCATTTCCGAAATTTCCAGAGTGGTGCCCGACTTTACAAGAGTGAATAAGATAAACATGATTGGTTGTTTATCAAGAGGGCAGGATTGTTGTGGCAGAAGGTTTTCCAGCATGTTTGGTTGTGGCCGGTTTATCGGAAGCATCATGCTAACCAGTTAGCAACTCAGTGCTAGTAGGGTCCCAATGGGAAATTCCATTGGGACCAAGTAGCACTAAATTGGTGACTTAGAAACAACACTGTCAAGGAACGCTATGGACAGAGGAAACATGCAAGAGGAGGAGAGTTTTATGTTGGAGGTCATGGATGAGTCTCCTCCATCATACATTTTTTATTTAAAGGAGGAAAGCGGGGATGAAGATGTTGTGGAAGAGGACGCCAGGGCGGCAGAAGCTTGGTTTGGTGTAGAAGGCTTACAGCCGTACATGTTTGAGCCCTTGCCTCTCAACGCTGGCAGTTCTGTTAGCTCTACGCCTGCTGAAGACACAGACGTCCATCCCTGTTAACACTGGGACGGAACTCAATGGAAAAGAAAATGATTCTTATTTCAACCGTTGCATATATTAGCGGCGACAAAATTTGATTGACACATGACCACTGATATAATATTGGCCGAATTTAGGTGTTCAGGCTGATGTATAACTAACTGGCCTGCATAAGATAACAAAAAAAAAATCACAGATTTTAGGACAGGATTTTTTTTTAAATAGAAATTTTCAAAATCTTGTCTGGCAAAGACTACATTTATGTACATGTTTATGCCAGAATGATTTGTCATTTTAATATGACTTCCCTACGCCTTAAAGATAATATTGGTTCCTGCATTTTGGTTCCAAGGCAGCAATGATGCAGATTCTAACAAAAACTAGAGATTTGCTGAATAACAACTTTCTTCCTTTGCTGTACTTTTCACTTGTGATGCCTTATATGACATGTACTGAAATTTGGGGACATTTATATAAAACAAATTTAGAAACAACTAAAATGCAGAAATAGCTATTAGAATAATAAATGGAGTTGGACACCATAAACAAGTCAGCTATTAATAAGACCAAAAACATTTAAATTTCCAGACATTGTATATTTAAAAATGTCAGAAATTATGTTACAAGTGATAAAAAAAAGACAATACCTGTTTGTATTTAAAAATGTTTAAGCTATGGCAGGGGACTTATAACTTTAAGGGGGTACCACATTTCGTTGCTTGAGCCTGCATAACAAAAAAAGCCTTAACAGTCTTACCCAGAAATCCCACATTCACCACAAGTGCCCCGCTCCGCTCCAGACCACCTGCGGAAAGTAAAGCCTCCCCTGTTCCTCCTGTCTTGCTTCGCTCTGACTTCGTCGGAGCTCGAGGAGAGTATGCACTATATTATTATTAAATTCATAGGAGCAAAATATGCAGAAATTAACTCTTAATTTAACATGAACTGTTTGTTCACTGCTTCCAGACTCAGCATCTCTTCATCCATGCCTGTGATAAGAAGTTTTATTTTGAAGTTATGAGATGCACTCTTGGAAGTTATTGTGACCTCTAACCTCTCAGTATAAAATAAATATTTTGATGGAGATGAGAAATCTGCTTCCTGGTATGTTGAAGTACAAATAATTTGGATCCAATCATTTAATTAACCGATCTCGGTTTTTGGGAATATATAAAATTATGCTCTAATTTGCAGTTACCAATCCATCGTTACTATATTTCAATTTCATAAACCAGATCTCCTCCACATTCTTTTTCCTGTTTGGGGCAATTGTGGATCTTGAGCTGGCCAGATTGGAGTGCAGCAAAAAATAGCTCAGCTCCGTATTTTGACGGTGAAGGATGGAGAAGACGTACGTGGACGGAGAGGTGAGGAGGAGTAGTGGTGGATGTGGAAAAGTTCTGATTAATTAACATGACAGACAAGTACTGTGCATGACGTACTTGAGCAGGGCGGGGCCGGGTAGAGCGCTGAAGGAGTATATGAAATCTGGGGGTTAAGAGGCCAGGGGCCGTAACAATATACTACTGTATTTTCCTTTTTTTAACGTAGCTGCAGGATCCTTCCTGCCTACAGCTATCAGCATCTTCAACAAGTCATTGAAAAAAAAAATCTCCATGGGTTACATCAACACCTAATTTCCTTTTCGGTCAATAAAGTATTTTTGAAATTGAATTGCATTTGAATGAAAAACCTTGTTGTATATTACCTCCGGGGTCCAATGTCTGTCATGCCTTTCATATAAAATCCTAAACTCCCACAGGGCCCATCATTCTGTCAACAGGGAGATGCTGGTAACCAAACTTTCCTTGACCTTTGAGCTTGTGTTGACAACCTTTCTTCCTTAAGCTGCAAGGGAGGCATGGCTCTGTCATTCTATATGCTTTCTGGGGAACATACTGGAAGCCAGCCACCATTCCATCTCTGTTCAGACAATCTTTACTTTATCTTATGGTTAACCTTGTAAAATAACAAATTAATTCACACCATTGTTTATTCTTAGTATCTGTCAGGTAAAAAGCACCAGAGTAAGTATTGAGTAATTTGTTGATGTTAACATATTATGTATCACAGTGTACTGTAAAACGATTTAAATAAATTAGGTCCTATCTGTTATCAAACAGATATGAAAAGGAGTTCAATAAGCTGGATATGTGCTGTTTGGTACTTTTAATTTGAAGTAAAAGAGGAATAGGTTGTTGTAATGTCCGGGTTTGTTGACAGAGCAGAGACACTCCAACACGCTTGAATAATTTATTTGAACGTACCTTAGGCCAATCAGCAGAAGAAAAAAAACAAAGTCAGGGTACACAAGACATGACAGATTTGCGTTCCTATGAGAAGACAGTGGCTAACATCCTTAGGGGCTAACTGTTAGCCACTAAGCATGTTGGCATCATTATAGCTTACTTTTTCCAAAGTGAAATGCTGTTTGACTTTCTTCTAAATGGCTTCTATCATACAGAATTGGCCACACTCACACGGGGATAGGCTGTGCATTGAAGCAAAGCAGCCGCTGTCTTTTTTTTTGGGTTGGAAGAAAACTAATGTTGTATAACAAACAAATGCTTCGTACAGCAGTACCAAATGCAATGTTTTCATCATCTATCTGCCTGCTGTTGATATTGGACCTTTAACTGTTATTGATTGCATTTTATCTTCTTTGGTTCAAACAGTTAAATACTTATATTAAATATATCTGACAATTTATGTTTAACATTAAAACCTCGTTAGATTGAACCTACCAAAAAATCTCCGATATGCAGGCTGGCTGGAATAACCTTTTATCTGTTTCTTTCTTATGGTTTTCTAGATTCAGTTACATTATAAACTATCTGGTCAAATTAGACTAAAAAAATGAGACTATAAACTGGACAGAATTAGCATGTGTTGCTGCATGGCGACCCACACTCCTATTCACACAAAGTGCTCTTCCCTAAACACAACCCGGGGAAGACCATGCAGGTGCTGGTTACATTTCTAATGCTCTGACTGGGTTTTCAATCAGTCTGTAGGAAGTTCGTGTGTGTTGGAAGCTACTATGTTTACATGCTCTTGGGTGGATATTAAAGACTTAGATGTATGGTTTCAATCCCTCTGTTTTAGTGTAAGAATACAATTTAATTTACTTATTTTAATATATTATAAGGCAGGCTAATAGAGACAGACAGACAGACAGACAGACAGACAGACAGACAGACAGACAGACAGACAGACAGACAGACAGACAGACAGACAGACAGACAGACAGACAGACAGACAGACAGACAGACAGACAGACAGACAGACAGACAGACAGACAGACAGACAGACAGACAGACAGACAGACAGACAGACAGACAGACAGACAGACAGACAGACAGACAGACAGACAGACAGACAGACAGACAGACAGACAGACAGACAGACAGACAGACAGACAGACAGACAGACAGACAGACAGACAGACAGACAGACAGACAGACAGACAGACAGACAGACAGACAGACAGACAGACAGACAGACAGACAGACAGACAGACAGACAGACAGACAGACAGACAGACAGACAGACAGACAGACAGACAGACAGACAGACAGACAGACAGACAGACAGACAGACAGACAGACAGACAGACAGACAGACAGACAGACAGACAGACAGACAGACAGACAGACAGACAGACAGACAGACAGACAGACAGACAGACAGACAGACAGACAGACAGACAGACAGACAGACAGACAGACAGACAGACAGACAGACAGACAGACAGACAGACAGACAGACAGACAGACAGACAGACAGACAGACAGACAGACAGACAGACAGACAGACAGACAGACAGACAGACAGACAGACAGACAGACAGACAGACAGACAGACAGACAGACAGACAGACAGACAGACAGACAGACAGACAGACAGACAGACAGACAGACAGACAGACAGACAGACAGACAGACAGACAGACAGACAGACAGACAGACAGACAGACAGACAGACAGACAGACAGACAGACAGACAGACAGACAGACAGACAGACAGACAGACAGACAGACAGACAGACAGACAGACAGACAGACAGACAGACAGACAGACAGACAGACAGACAGACAGACAGACAGACAGACAGACAGACAGACAGACAGACAGACAGACAGACAGACAGACAGACAGACAGACAGACAGACAGACAGACAGACAGACAGACAGACAGACAGACAGACAGACAGACAGACAGACAGACAGACAGACAGACAGACAGACAGACAGACAGACAGACAGACAGACAGACAGACAGACAGACAGACAGACAGACAGACAGACAGACAGACAGACAGACAGACAGACAGACAGACAGACAGACAGACAGACAGACAGACAGACAGACAGACAGACAGACAGACAGACAGACAGACAGACAGACAGACAGACAGACAGACAGACAGACAGACAGACAGACAGACAGACAGACAGACAGACAGACAGACAGACAGACAGACAGACAGACAGACAGACAGACAGACAGACAGACAGACAGACAGACAGACAGACAGACAGACAGACAGACAGACAGACAGACAGACAGACAGACAGACAGACAGACAGACAGACAGACAGACAGACAGACAGACAGACAGACAGACAGACAGACAGACAGACAGACAGACAGACAGACAGACAGACAGACAGACAGACAGACAGACAGACAGACAGACAGACAGACAGACAGACAGACAGACAGACAGACAGACAGACAGACAGACAGACAGACAGACAGACAGACAGACAGACAGACAGACAGACAGACAGACAGACAGACAGACAGACAGACAGACAGACAGACAGACAGACAGACAGACAGACAGACAGACAGACAGACAGACAGACAGACAGACAGACAGACAGACAGACAGACAGACAGACAGACAGACAGACAGACAGACAGACAGACAGACAGACAGACAGACAGACAGACAGACAGACAGACAGATAGATAGATAGATAGTCCGGATGGGACGATTTATGAAAACCGTCAGAACCGTTCGGTTCGACTGTCTCGGTTCGGTTCGCGTGTCTTGCGTTCGGTTCATGCGCTGCTCCATTTTCTCATAGGCGAAGCGTTTACACTCCAGAGCAGAAGGTGGCGGTACTGCGACTAAAGCCAACTACCAGTAGTACACAAGAAGAAGAAGCGAAGCAGCTTAGCCAGGTGTAGCACGGAAAAAAATCAGTTGTTGTGGAGAATTGTGTGGGTATGGCGAGTGGGAAAGAACAGGAGTTGGAAGACGCGCCAGCAGCACCTTATAGGTCTGCTGTATGGGACCGCTTTGCATTTAGAGTTACCTACGATGATGGCGGAAAGAAAGTTGTGGATAAAAGTGCAACAGTGTGCGAGCATTGTGCAACACGTTTTGTTTACGCTAACAGCAACATGACCAACATGTCATGCTAACCCCGAAATCCAACATACTCCGTCAGCAACCCCCGCTCCGCCCCGCTGCGCTCCAGACCGGCTGCTTAAAGCAAAGCATACAGCCCCCACTGTGGCTTCTTCCGCTCCCCTCTGAGTCCCTTGGAGATGGTAGACAGCATGCGCCAGATGATTAAATTCAAAGCAGCAAAACATACGGAAATGATCCAGGGTTTCCAAGGATCATTTAAAATAATTACAATCCATTATTTTTTGGGGGATTTTTTCATTAATTCCATAAATTTTTATGGGATTTCGGTGTAACAATCAACATGTATCGAACCGAACTGAAAACCGTAACCAGAAACCCTGAATCGAACCGAACCGTGGATTTTGTAAATCGTTCCACCCCTAATAGATAGATAGATAGATAGATAGATAGATAGATAGATAGATAGATAGATAGATAGATAGATAAACAAAAAAATACTCTTCTTTATCTAAAGTGTAGCCCCAAAGGTCTAAGGGAGACTTTTATCTGATTAGTACCAACATTTCAATGTAAGGATATAGAGTTTATCTGAAACAGAAACATTAGGTACCACTGCAAAAATGGTGAGGAATAAATTAGAAATAAAAAAGTTTTCAAGCAACCCTGTGGACAAAGTGCGCAAAGCATTTGCAAAAGCTTAAAAAATAATAATAATTGAGCAACTAGCATTCCTTTATATCAAATCAGCTTAAATGAGGTACCATTTATACATTTAGGGAAAACTTCACCCACATTTTTTTTATAATCCTGTAAATTACAGCTGAGGTCGGTAGCTTTGCAGTCTTCAATACCAGAACTGGTTATTTTAAACCAATAATGCTGATGAAACACCACCTGAAATCATTAATTAACTTTGTAGTAGGAAGAAATGATAAACAAATAACGTTGGGCTTTAGAAAGATTAGTTAGGGATGTCACAAAACATAAAACTGCAAAAGGTGTTGAAGGTACTGTACTTATGAAAACGAATTGCACGAGATATTTTTTTAATAAAATATCATTGTTATAAATAGAATACATGAAATGTTTCTGTGTATTTCTCATAACTTTGAACTAAATGTCTCTAAATGACAGTTAATAAATTGCATATCAGTGGAAAAACCATTCACAGTCATTCTGTATACCAGAAAAAAAAGAAATAACTAATAATGTTTACACAGTACAGTAGGACCACTCTAAAGAAAATCACAAAACAAATTTGAATTTCTCAGAGGAACATATTTTTCCAATCTACACAACCTGCTGTAGATTTAAAACTTATTATTATATGATCCATCAAATTCCAATGGATTTTTTAGAATCCCATTTCATTAGAAAATAAAAAAAAGGTAGTAGAGCCAAACGATTAAGATACATTTTTTCCTTATGAAATAATATGTGAGTGTGGATAGAAACTATGTCAGGAATTCAACATGGACCCTTATGGACTTGAATCCTGTTGGTACAGCAGCTAATCTAGCTCTGCCTGCAGACTGATTATATCCTCCAGATTTCCCCTGCATCAGCCAGGAGGCCTAACTTGGCTTCCCCTCAAACTGGCCCAAAGCCCCCATCTTTTTATTTTTTTTATGTAACTTTGTTCTTTTGTTAGACTGTAAAGGCACCATGGGTGATTCACAGAAACTATTTTGACCTATTCTCTTAGGGTGAGTAGCCATCCTGAAATTTAAATCCATCTGTGGATGTTCTCCTGCCTCAGACAAACTAACTGGGCCAGTGAGCAAACTGACCAACACAGCTGACACACCTCTCTCTGAGGACGGGATGGCATTGGAATCATAGGCCAAGTCATGACTGCGGGATCCCCAAGCTCAGATTTGACTGTACCCTAATGTCCTTATAGTGATGATTAACACGGGGCCTGATCTACCTCTGAAGAAGAAAGTAGGGGATCACTTTGGGGTGCAATTGAATATTGTATTTATCATTAAACTTTGCAGAGGATGCAGCACTGTACGGCTTCCAGGCAGTTGTGAAATTTCTACAACATTTGTCTACTGCTGTCATGTTTGCATCCATCTGTCTGACTACCTCTGCCACACTCCGTCAAACACAGACACAGAATAAACTCTGACTCCATTAATCACTCTTTTTATCTGCCAAAACCTGTGACTTATGTCCCTGCAGGATTAGGCCAGAGGCATCCATCCACTCTGGATCTCCTCCACAACTTCCCCCTGAAAATGACTGATTTTGTCCTTATCATACTAACCACTCAAAGCCCTTTTAACATAGATTCAGACACAGATTAGTAGGCAATTTACAGTTAAGGACAGGAACGTGTTCTAATGGAAAGCTAAAGTCGAACCAACAATCTAACCATTACAAGATAACCACTCAGCCACAGTAACACCTGTTTCCAAAGTATCCCAGAACTTCTTGCTCTCCTCTCCACTGTTCTCTTGTCCAATGCCTCTTGTTACTCTGCATGCTGTTTAGGGCTAGCCACTCCCTCTAGTGAGAGGCAAAGGTACTGCCTGAGGAGTAGCCGGAAGGCAGCCACCAAATGTGGGTTCACTACAATGACAGGATGAGTTAGCCTCGCTCGCTGCAGGCTGAATGTTTGGCTGCTGGGAGCACTTGTTTCAGGAGTGCTCAAAAATCTGTCTGCAGGAAACACCAGCATTGTGTTCTGTTCAAGGCAATGTGGTGGACAAGTGTTCGTTCTGCAGGCGCACCCAGTAGACTAACTTAAATATCCATAGAAATTATTCTAGTAAATAGCTCTTCACTGAGGAAAAGAGGCATTTCTACAAGAAATATGGTTGAGAATCTAACGTACAAATTAAAGCCTTCTTTTTTTTTTATGTAATATACTTAGAGCAGCATTATGTCATTTTCTGGTGATGCTCCCCCTACAGGACATTTAGTAAATAGCAAAGGTGGGACCAAGTTGTGGTTTTGAAATTCTTTAGTCACAAGACGTTACCCTCAAGTCCCAAGTTCAGTCTAAAGTGAAGCCTATCAAGTCAGAGCTGAGTCTCAAATCAAAACAGGTACAGTACAGTAGTAGCCTACAATTCATTTTTAAACATCAATCTTTGTACGAAAATACTCTTTCTGTCATCATCTGTGGACATTAAGATCTAAAGAGAAGCCCCATCTCCTGGTCTGACCCTATAATAAAGTAAAAGGGTGGAGTCAGGGTAACAAAATGTGCAAGAGGGAGTCACTCCAGTGGCTGGAAGTTGGAGGGGATTCTACTGTGAGTTGTAGGGAAGTGGGCTGTCATTCGGGTGAAGTTGATGCGGACGGGCCATTTTGAATGGCTGCTACTGTAAATCTTAGGCCAAGTCCCAAGTCTAAAACTTCAAATTTCAAGTCCTTTTCAGTCTTTTCTTTAGCAGAGTTGAATTTAATCTATACATTTTTTTATTTTTAAATGAACTTAATACATGATGAAATCAGTGGAACTTAACAATGAAGTTTGCTAAAGTCGACTATCTCATCGTTGCAAAAAGAAGTACTGCCTACCGTTATTCATAAAACTTTAAAAGTTTGGAAGTTTTTCTTTGTCTGTCTGTGACTGCCTTCTTTTCTGTGTGTATTATTGCATTTCATCTTTTGAGTGCATTAAAGTTCATGTCCCTAAATTAAATTACTCTTCGGAGCATATATACATTTCTTTTTTTAAATATCAATTGAGTGTGTTGCAGCTCACGCATATATATATATATACAGTGTTGGGCACGTTACTTTGAAAAAGTAATTAGTTATAGTTACTAGTTACTTCTCCCAAAAAGTAACTGAGTTACTAACTGAGTTACTCCACAATAAAAGTAACTAGTTACTAGTAAAAGTAACTATTGCGTTACTTTTGCGTTTCTCGCCCCGTAACCCTCACTACCTGGCCCCCACCTTCTTGCGGTGTGTTTCCAAAGCCAGCTGAATAGAGTGGATGACAAAGACAAGAACCTGCAGAGAGTTTAGCATTTATTGCAACTCAACGTAAATGACATCAGGGGGGAACGCCATGTGAAGTTTTTTAACAGGGCATTCAGATCTGGTGAAATTAATAACTGGGGGTGTCTAATTCTGAAATCCTGTGTGGTTGGGTTGTTATAGATACTGCAACATCTATCTATCCATCTATCTATCTAGATGTATACTCTGCGTGTAACATAAAATATGGATCTCCATCCTTGCCACAAAGGCCATCAAATAATGTTTAAAATAAAAAATACAGTAGGTTGAAAAGGCAGAGTATCCATCCATCCATCCATCCAGATCTCTCCCTTTCATTTGATCGTTCACGCTCTCCATAGTTCTCCTGTGGCGCGAGCACAGGGCAACTGTTGCGCGCCTTTAGAGAGCATGCGCGTTTCCTGTCGCTTGCGCGGTGACTCGTGCCGCCTGCGCTGTGAAGAGATGCAGAGGAAACCGTATGTGATGGGGAAACGCAGCTCGATGTAACACCTGTATTTCCATCAGGAAAACGCTGTTTTGCTGCTGGAGTCATCCTCACTCTCCATCTCTCTGTGTGTGCTGTACGTTAACACCCACCAGCGGAAACACCCACCTACCCAACTGACAGACGGAATCTCACTATACATCAGCCATTCTCATCCTCCCCTCTCTCATGACAAGGCGCGCACCTCTGGATGACCTAAAAAATAATCTTTAATATCTCTTAAACAAAAGTAGCACAAACAATATTTTTTTTCTGCACAAATCTGCACTAACCATTCAGTCTATTTGCAGAGTTTTTGGACGTGGGTGGGGTGTCAGCTTCACGCAGCTGCGCACGAGTCCTATCTTGAAAAAAGGTTCATTGTGCGACCTGAGTAACGCGCAGTAACGGGGTGTCTGCAATGGTAACTGCGTTATAGTTACAGTCAAAGTAATTAGTTAGATTACTCGTTACTAAAACAAGGTAACGGCGTTAGTAACGCCGTTACTTTCAACGCCGTTAGTCCCATCACTGTATATATATATGCACAGGATGTGGTAAGATAGAGATATATTTCAGTCTCCGAGGTGAGCCAGAAGGGGGAGATTACAGACCCCTCAATCGCCTCTTAAACATTTAGATTACCATCACAAAGACTAAGAGGAGGATCTAATAATGTAAAAGTGTTACTTAGTTCTGCTTTAAGGACTTTGTGAAGATTTTTACCATATGTATACTTTAGTCGAGCCTCTAACTGAATGTTCTGGCATTTAGTTGGTTGATGCTGATAAATGGTTTCCTGTTGACAGATTCTTTAGCTTGAGCTGAAGATCTCCGCAGCGCCTTTAGAATTAAAACGTCCCCCCATTAGTGCAGGTGGATGTCCATGTCTTGCTAAATCTTGTAATGTCCTGATGATGGACTGAACGTAGCTCTCTTAGATGTTCATAGGCTGATAAATCCTTTTAAAACCTAACCCTGCTTTTAAGCTCTCCACAGCTTTCTCCCTGCCCTGTAGGCTGTCAACCTTGGTATTTTTTTTTAATATTTTTTTAGCACTAGGGGCCTTTGTTAGGAAGGCAGCTGACAGGAAACCCATGGCAGCCATGACGGGGATTGAGGCCTCTGTAAATGTGACTTGCGTTTAACACAGCACCGCCGCTGTGCCTGTCCTTGGTCTTTTTTTGTTCCTTCACTAATGTTCTCTAGAAAACCTCTGAGGCCTTCAGCTGGATTTATACATAGATTAAATTTCAAACAAGTCGTCCCTACTTACTGCAAGGTGACTTCTGAAGGTGGTGAGGTTAAAGAAAACAGCTGCAATGAACACATTTTATATTAATAGATAAGATAAATTCACCTTCCATCATTTGCTTTTCCCTTTGTACTGATGTGCTACTTTGAGATTAAAGTAAACAATATGTAGATATAAAGTTTGTAGTTGTGAAGGAATAAAAGCAGGAAGAAGTTTAAAAGTATAAACAGTTTATATCAATATTAAGAAAAAATCCTGTGAATATTGATGTGTTCATATGTGATTCCCATCTTCCACATGTGCGTCACTTTTCCATTCAAATTTTGATCCAATGTGGAACTTACATATTTCTCACATGTGCATCACATTTTAAGACTTTATTCAGACTGTGCTCTGATTAATACCTTTTTATACCTGTCAAAAAGTCAGAGGTTTTTGTGGTTTCTTTATTGTGTATTGTTATACAGTTGTATGTTTTTATCTAAACGTATTATCTTATGATCTTATGATGTACTTTAAGTGCACATTATAAAAATTACAGAAATGGAACAAGGAGTTTCAAAAGTAAACACTGACGCATCTTTATGAGTCGATGCAATCAATTGGTTCTCTTTAAATAAAAAACTTTGAACCAATCAGACTATGATCCGGTTCAATTGTCTCTATAAAGTGCATAAACTGGACATGCGTTGTGAGTTGGTGCTGGAATTGCCCGCAGTTATTCGGTTTAATTTATAATTTCCATCCAAAATGATACACAAATATAAATACCATTTGGATGTTTTAAGTTTTTTCTCTGATCCTGAATAGTTTCCAGTACAAATAAATACTTTGATCTACTTTGTCACAAAAAATTTGTATGTCTTTATTCACAGCTGCAAGTTTAGGTAGAGTCATGTCTTAAGTTTACCATTGAAGTTATGAATGGTGGCTAAAAGTTCATGTATATGTGTGTATATTTGGAGCCTTTCTGTGTGAAAAACACACTTTCAAATGTTTCCTAATTGAAACACATTTGATTCACCTTGAGATATGTATTGAATGTGAATGACATTAAAAACATGATTCACATGTTTCACGTTCAGAATCTACATGTACTGTACACATGCTTTCATATTTTGATTCATTTTATTTGATCATTTTACATGTGGTCCACAGATTTCACGATTTTCACTGAAAAACATTCAAATTGCACACAAAAACTTGTGAATAAGATTTGCTTTTTAACATAAAATGTTCCTAATCCATATGTAAGCATTTCCTGGTACACTAGTGGATCTCATAGTTACTACATGTCAGTTTTAAAAGTGATTTTCACATGTAAAATTCATGGGATTTGACTGTAAGGGTAATAATTTATTCCAACTGCTCTGCAGTATGAAAAAATGTTTTATTTTCTGTTTAAGTAGCACAAAGTGATAATGACCTTTGATGGAATTCAGTGAAGCCTCTCAGTGGGGACCAGAGAAACCCTCGTTTCCCTCAACACCTACTCCCATCATCCATCTTACCGTTCTGGATGATGTAGCACCGCCTTTAGTCGTGGCTCTGTTTCTGAAAACGTTAATTATCAAAATTCAAGTTCCACTTTTCTCATCTGTATTCCCCAAATTAATACTGGAGTATTGATGATAAATGCTGAGAGGAAGAAGTATGTGTTCTGCTTTATGAGGCCATCAGTTACTGTTTTCACATCTAGTTTTCAGATCACAGATTCTCTCTAAAGAAAGGAGCTCACTGCACTGATACGTACCATCGTCTGCAGAACAAATGAAATGGTGAGTCAGAAGTCAGTGAACTGGATTCATTAAACAGAGTTGTTACCCAGCTATCTGTCTGCAACAAATAGGGCTTCGATTTGAGTTGTCTCATTTAAATGCCATTATGTCTTTACTCTGACATGTTTAAAATTGGAACAGTCTGTGAAATGACATCAATCCCTTTTCAACATAATTGATATGCCCAGAGTCTCGGCCGACCACACAAATAAAATGGAACATTATTTATAATTTATTAAGTTTTATGCAACTGACTTACTTTTACACATAACACGATAGCATTTTTGACATTAAAATGAGAGCAGCGGTCGGGGCATAGGCTACCAACAGTCAGATACGAACAGACATGACAGACATGTTCAGCTTATTTTTTTTTTACCCATGTAGAAATTTGACTTCACTGGTTTTGGCATTTTACAGGATTCAGCCTGTTTCTGCTTTCATAAGTTTGTCCTGTTGAAAAGGTCATGCTGGAGCTAATGCTCCTGCTGTTACATATGACATGGCTGGGATAATGTGTAATAATTAAAAGGGCTTTGGCATATGGCTGCCATCGCAAGCATGCTGCGTGACACAATGGGAGTAATTTGTACCTTGTTAGAGGGAGAAAGCCATCAGAAAAAAACAAAGCAACTGCTGTGAGCCAGGCTATATCTCATATAGAGCTGACCACCAAATGACCAACATGGAAACGCAGCCAATAGAGATGTTGTTTTAAAATGTTAGACCATCTGTTTGATAATTTAAAACATAGCAGCAGATCTACGATAAATTGCTAAAAATAATGAATTTGCTGAAATGGTCCAGTTAAAGTTCAAACTTTTTTTGAAAACCTTATTACACTGCACAGTGTTGTAATAAAGAAAAATCTGTTTAAATCATAAGAGAAAAGCATAGCAATAGTCTAAAGTTAATTAAGCTTCTGCGTTTGACTTATCAAAGATTAAGTCAAAGGGCAAAGTGTTTCAGGAGCGATATCCAAAAATGCTGTCCTCCAATGACAATGAGACTCTTCTTCTGTTTATTCTAGGGAATCCAAAGCCACTCCAAGGCTAGAAAACAAAGTACAGAGCTCCTCAAACTTAGTCTCTGATCTGCAACAGGGTTACCTTCCTGTGGAAAGTAGATCTGTTAGGAGATCTCCAAAAGAGGAGAACACAGGTTTTTCTGATCAGAGACCCAAACCAGTTTAACTTACTGCTTTGTACAGAGGACCAACAGCTCTACTCAGAGCAGCCAGTCTGAGAAATGCCTTCCCTCCCGTAAGAATGGTGGAAATTTCAATTTGTCAATCTGTCATTTTCCCTAAATTCTAAAAATATAAACATAGACTAATTTATACTAGTCTTGCGCCAATACCAATACCAGTATTGGCCAGGGCCCCGATCCAGCACTAAAATTGTGGTATCGGTATCAGCGAGTACCAACAAATAGGGCACCGATGCCATTTTGAGAGCCAAACTATTGTCATCCATTCCAGATAGACTTTGTATTCGAATTTTTCCTGCTTCACAAAGATAGGCAGCAGCTTGACAAAGCCATGATGGCAATTATTTTACATCCAAGTAGTATGCAGTTCTTCATATATACACACTCACACATTCATTTCAAACAGATGGTATCGGTATCAGCAAATACTGCACAGACAGGTATCGGGGCCAAAAAATGACATTGGCACAATACTAATTTATACAAAAATTATACAACAAAAAAGATAGTGCTGTGCTTTTTTTTCCAAAACCTAGGTGCTGAAATGTAATAGTGCACTTTTTAAAACTCCAGTGTTTATTATTCCCTTAGCTATCTCAATCCAAAACAAAATAAAGTGTTTTGCATTGATTTGTAGTGATATTGTATCAGTGTTCAAAAACAGTTAGTACAATAGTTACAGGTTAAAATACGGTCAATCAAACAGTATTAACAGTAAAAACAAGTACATTTGTTTGCGAAAGACTTAAAGGGGAACGCCGTTTCTTTTTACATTGGGCCCTTGATTTTACGTTATTACATCATGTTTTACTCACCTATATGAGTTTTGTGTCATTTGGAGCTATTATGAAGATATTCCGTTAGGTTATATTCAAGTAACATCTTCCTATGGGCAACGACTTGAAGGCACAAACTAAACTGTTCATAATTTATCATTTATGGTACGCCAGCATTCATAACATGTAGGCGAATCACTGTCCCCTAGTGATATATTTATCACCAGGGATATATTTATATCTTTTAAAAACAAAGCAGCACATGTATGACGTCATCTGCGCGCCGGCTACAGTTCATTCATCCTGTCCGCTGAACTCCAGCTAGTTTTACTCACATGCCTGGAAGACGTCTAGTGCACGAACCACAGATGATCTCGCTCTCGAAATGGAATTAAACGATTCAGATTAGCTAGCCGAATGAATAGAAGGGGTAGAGCGCAGCCGCCTGTTGCCCGGGCTGCATTTCACAACTCAAGTCCGGAGGTTAAATTGAGGTTAAATAGCCCAATAGTTCCTGCTAGTTCAAACATAACATAGAAACGGTAAGACAGTTTACCCTGGTTACCTTGCCAACTCATCACAATGCAAGATGTGAGATTTCCAGAAAAGCTGCCAATTATAGGCAGGGTGCTTTGTCCAGTGCCTGAGACCTCTAAAGTGACAAAAGTTGACAGGAGCGAGCAAAGACAGGTCCAAACGCGAGGAAAAGGGAGGCACCGATCATACGCAGAAATCAAACCACAAGCGTGGAGAGAAGAAACAAGCACTCGTGTGTGACATACTTGGGCCCCATTGTACTCTAATGGCATGTTAACATGTTAAACATGTGTGTGAGGAAGAGTTAATCGGGTTCTGTATGAAGTAAAGCTGCTTGTAGGAGTGTGAACTTTTGGCAGAATACTGACATCATACTAGATCTTCCTTCTATATTCTGACTTGGCTTTCTTATTGCCTTATTGCAGGTTTTCCTTGGCTGTGCTTTAAAACCATTATTAAACCATTACTACATTTCTCTCCTTTAGTGGCTGCTGGGCTTCCCTGGTCATCCAAAGCTTCTTACAGACCTAAATGCTTTATTCCACGGTTCCAGTGTCTATGAAGACTTCAATAGAATGAATCTTCAACCATCTCCCAGTTGCTCCTGTCAAAGCAGTCCTACAGCTTTTAAGGTCAATTTTTAAGGGGGGCATTAGCAGGAAGTCGCAAAACAGTGACTAGTGGTCAGACTGGATCAGCTCTGGAAGTGGCCTGGGAATCTAAGATTCTTGACAATCAGTCAGTACCTACTTCCCACAAGTTAAAGCATTTTTTTATTTTTTTTTTCAGGAAAGCTTAGAACTTGTCATCAATCAACAGGTGGAACATATTGTCCTATCCCTATATAATAGTTTGTCCCTGATCTGTTAATATTAAGGTGTTTTCCTGGTCCAACAGACCCCAGTAAATAGGTATTTTGACCATGACAGATTGACACTCTGACCTCATCTATTTCTTGTGTTCTGCCATCTGGGAGTCTTTTAGATGCCCCAGGAAAGCCCTGCACCGTTATATACTTACCTTACAGTGCATTCAAGTACTTCCGTTCTAGGAGGAGATTTTTATTGGATTATGATGATTTGTAATGTTTTTTTCTTTTTTTTTACCGAAAAAGCCTGTCTGAGCTCTTAAAAAAATGAAATAACTAGCTTGAATAAGACAACTGTATAGATGCGTTATCAAGTAAGTGCTCCTAAAGATGTCAAAGACCTCCTGAAAAGTGTTATAAATGTAAGAACAATAAATTGGTCCCAACTGGAGAACCATGGTCTGCCTGCCTAGTTACTCTAAAGAGATGCAGCAACACTTTAACATAATTCTTCTCTTTAGACTGCCATTGTTAAATATTTCCCCAAAGTTGAGTTGAGAGGCACATCACCTTCCTTGCAGTGATATTTGACTCAGTGTTTTGTGAACAACTCTATTTCTTTACATGATCTTTTCCTAACCTGCTTTATGGAAACATGTTAAAACAAATGCAACGTGATCTTGGAAACTGTACATGTGCTGCTCTACCATTGTAGGTTGGTTTAGCTGCACTTTTAGCATTTTTAGCACATAATATTCATTGACAACCTCAAATATGGTGTTTATACTGTATGTTTATGTTGCCCCCAGACCAAAAGAAAATGCAACATCTCAGTCTCTCAATCACCAAGTGGTTACCTGGCTTATTTTCATTGCAGCCTGGTCCATAACACTCCTGGAATAATACACAGCCCAAATGATTACAAAGGCCTACTATCAGTCTCTGTATGACAGGACTGGGGCAGCACCGAGGCAACCTTTACTGAGAATTATTAGAGAGAGGAAGCTCGAGCAGAAAACATGCTAAAGAACTCCTGCTAGGTGAAGAGTAAACGTGATCAAAGGGCAAAAAGCACTAATAAACATTTAGGAACGCTGTTTTAATATAACTGCTAAACAAGCAGATAAGGTTCTACATTAACAAGTAAAAAAATAGTCCCCAGTGCTTTAATGTGCTGCTTTCTGCAGAAAATCACTGCCCAGCTGACTTAGACAGAACCAGAGCTACAAGCCAGAGCACATAAAAAGTGTCCAACTTGGACTATTTATTCAGTCGCTTGTATGTTACAGCTCATTATTCAAAGTTATGGTTTGTACAACCTTAACTCCGGCTGCTGGGAGTCAAATGTAAAAACAGACTGAGGGAATGGGGGGGAGGAATGTGGCGGGCTAAAGTTGGGCCACTTGGGGAGGAATTTGTTACACCAGCAAGACAAGTTATTTAGCTGTTTGGGTTCTTGTTAAGCAGAAGAGATATCTGCTTTTCCTTTCTCATTATTGCTTGGTTGTGCATAATTCTATCCATTTACAGCAGGTTTTGGATGCAGTTCTATTCTTCTGCTTTTATGATTATGCTGCAAACAAAGGTACAAATGTTTTCAAAGAGTTTTCAGACTGTTCAAAATTCAGATGTTTTATTTGTCAGGGAAATAACCACAAGCTTACAATTCATCCTGTATGCTTAGTCGTTATGCTTAAACTGTTGCATCTATTACTAGCAGCAGAGGTTTAATCGTGTTTTCCTTCCATTTCCCATAAGCATTACTGTTGCACACAAGTTTTGCAGGTCCATGGATTGCACATGAATGTCATCACATTTTCTTTGTTTGCAGACAACAAACACTGACACGGAGCAGAAAACAACAACCTCAGTCCTCCGTGCATAAAGTGTTTTGTATTGAATCCATGTGTCACTTCCTACAAGAGTTATGTACTGCCACACTAAACAATACAACACAACAAAAATATAACAAATATTACTTCCCTTTAAGAATCATATAAAAAGTAGAAGTTGAACAGTATGCAAATAAAATACTTGATATGGGGTGGGAACCCAAAAGTTAGGGAAATTTTGGATACAAATTAAAGATCTTCTCAAGCTCAACTCGTCACATATTGATGTTTGTTCCAAAAAAGTAAAAAAAAACAAACAAAAAACCAATCCACTGGACTTTGTTTCAAAGTTTTAAAACGTTTTGCTTCCCATCCAGGAACCTTGGTCAATTCAAAATGTCAGGAATAGTGTTGAGTTCAAGGCTTTATAGAGTGGACCTACTGTATGACTATGACCTGGATGACTGAGAATCTTCACCATCATATTGACGCTTGGTCACCCATACAGGTTGCTGACAGTGTGTTACGTAACAAAAAAAATGGAAGTTTAGCCTAAAAATTGGTAGCTTCATATGTGTATGGCAAAATGTATACTAATGTTTCTTCAGGTGTAGGGTTAGGTTAAAGGTAAGGGGTGGGTTATTGGTTAGTTTTTACTTCAGTAAAGTCAAATTTTTTGGAAGTTCCTGCTACAGCCTGTCATGAACCCTCTCACTTACTGATGAGAGGGTAATCCCTGTCACATTTCATTGAGTTATTATTGCCATAATTTCACTCAAGTTAATGGTATCGGGATTTCTAAAATGGAAAAGCCAGGGAATGCAGGACTTTACCCCAAAACTAACCCTGCTTGTGAAAAGAAGCCCTGGTGAAAAAACTGTAGCTGTAGATAGGTCTAAACAAGAAGCCTTAAAGCAGTGTTTTTCAATCCTGGTCCTGAAGGCACCCTGCCCTGCATGTTTTAGATGTCCCCCAGCTTACCCACACCTGTTATCAATTGATATCAGATTATCAGGCTTTGCTGAACTGCAATCATCTGATTCAGGTGTGCTGAAACTCGGAAACATCCAAAACATGCAGAGCAGTGTGCCTTGAGGACCAGGTTGTAAAACGCTGCCATAAGGTATAGTGGAGTGTTATTTTTCTAGGTGGATCATCTAAACAATTGGTCCTCCTAATTGTCAATCGTTCTGGTTATATCTACGTGCTGGTCCCCATTTTCAATCTGACATAGCGGAAAAATTGCAAATCTTCTTTTGGAAAGTAAGCCTAAATGATTGTTGCAAACAGCAACTTTTAATCAGAGCGTGCATGCGGAGACATTGGCTTGTACATGCTCTCGCATGCATTTAATATGCCTTCCCTGTTGGGAGCGGGTACAGGGATTTTTTTAAAGTGGAGGGGGCGGTTCTTTTAAAAAAATCGTAAAAATCCTCCACTATAAGCTACCCATTCTGAGCAAAACAACAGAAGGCAGGAATAAGAAGATGGGCCAGGTTGGTTTTAATTACCTCTCTGCAGCTTGATCAGCTCTGGCTGTTTAATGTGAATTGATTGAAATGACTGTCATATGCTTTAAAATGACACGTGTTGCTAACTGTTGCAGTATAAATGGAACCAAATGCATTCAAATTGGGATTTATTAAGTTGTGTGTTTTGCATTAATACTGCATAAACTTTCTAGTCAATTAACATCCATCTGTCATGTAACCAAGACAAGCCCATCTGGCACTCATTATTTAACCCATTTTTCTATTTTTATGTGCCTCATATCTAAATAATGGGAAAAGGTAGAAGGCTGAGTGGTGCAGGGAAAATAAGCTTGTTTTCTATAATAATGACTTGAATTTCATTTGTGGCTTGTTATTATCAGAACACTCTTATAAATGAACAATTTTTAGTCTTTTAAATCAAGTGTTTGTCTTTTTGTGAGATTTTTATGCTTTATTTTATCCCAGTGTTTTTGCACAGTCATTTGTTTCTTTCTTTATTCTCTCATTTTTTTGTTTGTTTTGCTTAGATTTTTGGTAAATCAGTGTAAAACTGAAGCTGTAAATATAAATTAATAAAAAGAATCTCTTTCTTCCAGTGGCAATAGACATTTGCAGTGGGTCAGTGAGCAGCTCTTACTACCCGACTACATCCAGATTTGGCTAAAACAATTTAAGCATGTTCGTCTGACTGCATCACAGGTCAGATCAGGTCAGTTCCCCTCACACTTGCTATCTCCACTCTTCACCTCCACACTAACAGATTTTGTGCCAACTTGCCCTGCAGACTGTCCCCAGCTTCTGCAGACCACAGCAGGCTCTTCCAGACCTGCTGCTGAGGGAAAAATCAGGCAGGAAATTTTGTAGCGTGTGATGAATGTTGGATATTGAAATGCTTTAAACATTTATTAAAAAAACTGTGTTTATCAGCATGCTTTGGTCCTTAAATTTTAATCATAATAAATATGAATTTATTATTATTAATAAATATTCCTTTATTTAAGTTGAAATAAAAAAATAATGACAAACTTAAACCACAAAAAATAAAATGAGACACTTAAAAATAAAGCAAGATAACTGAAAGAAACTCAACATAAAAATAAATATAATACAAAGTATGTCTCATTCATGTTGGTCTAAACTAAACCTTTGTCTGAAATCTTGCGTCATGATGATGTCAGATTGAGCTAAATGTAAACAATAGAGCAAAATAAATAAACTATTCAGTCAATTACACTTATTTAACAGCGAATTCTGTTTCTGTCTCTTAATATCGCCACTTTTGCATTTTAATAACAGAAACCACTTCAGTGTCCAATAGTATTCAAATGTGAAATGTAAAAAGCACAGATATAACCGAGAGGAAAATTACTGTGAGGGTGAATACAGAGATCAATTAGCAAGAAGCCCAGTTAACCCAACAGCAAACCTCTACTCTATAACCACAGTTCCACCATATTTACATCATCAGGAGCCCTTCAGATTCAATATGCATCTAATTACCAGATAAAACAGAGAATAAAGCATGGAAATAAAATACATCACACTCAACAGAGATGCAGATGATTTATAAACTAAATCCATCCTTCTGTCTTTGTGCAGGAAGTCTAAATATATAAATTTAGTATCAGCTACTAAATGCAAAAGATCTAAAATGTAGGTTGTCGCTAGCTTAACTTGGCTATAAAAAAATTGCTTTAACAGACCAAACAGAAAACGCTGACGGTAGGGCAGGCCCTCTAACTGGCCCAGCGGAGCAAATCTGAAATCTGATTGGTTGAAGAAAACATTCCTCACAAATATATTAAGGTGAGCTCAGCCAGAACTGCTGATTCTAAAGGCTTTGGGCAGATTTGATTGACAGCAACACACAGAGGCTGAAATCTGATCAGACAAAAAAATATAGCAACTATATAAATTTAATGGAAGCGGCACAGCCAAGATAAACTCACAGAAATAAAGAGAATGATTGTTCGGAATAAATGAATACAGTTGGAAAGAATAAAAGGAATCTTTAAGGTGAGAATGTAGGTTAGTTTTTCTGAATGATTTTAGGCCAGCATTGAAGGCCTTGAAGGCCCTGACCGCCAGTGTTGGGAAAGTTCTCTTTCTACGTGAACTAGTTCAAAGTTCAGTTCACACATTTTAAAATGAACTAGTTCAGTTCATAGTTCATAATTCAAAATTTTGAACTAAGTTCACGGTTCCAAAAAATGTACTAGTTCATAGTTCTTTTTTTTCTTTTTTCATATATTGCTCAATTACACCATAGCCTACTGTAGAACCACAGACAGCAATTATTTTATTAGTTGTAACACTTAAACTGTGCGTCAGATTTCATCTTCATATCCAGTTTTGAATCCTTATCCAACCAGGGTTTACGTTAGCATTGAGGGGACAGCATTTCCCCATTGTTGCTTTAATGCTTTGTTGCTGTCCATTCATTTCACACTAGTAGCAGCTGCAGCTTTCACCCCTACAGTATATTCTCAAAAACATCAGGAAAAATGTGCTGCTTGAATGGTCTTTTTTATGAGGAATTATTAAAAGAAAAACAGGAAAGTAGTCTTTAAGGTGCAAATGTTTTTTTTTTTTATTTTAATAATTTTTTCCATTTGAAATTTCATTTCAGTACATACTAAAAAGGAATACTGCAATCCTGGAAAATTATACCAGGCAGGTGTAAGTGCGGATTTTTTTACTGAAAGCCGGCGGGCAAAGTTTGCAGAGAAATGTAAGATTGTTGCCATCATCCTCACCGACCACCTGGTCATAAAACTGTTTTAAATGATCATACTGCTGCTTTGTTGCATCAACGGTCGCCTCCATGCTGCTGTGGCTTCCACGCTGCATTTTGTTTTGATGACGCACGCGGCTGTAGGCTACGACACTGGTAGCTGGTGTTGCCAGATTGGGTGTTTTTCCCGCTACATATTAAGGCCTGTTTACGGTGTGATTTAGCCGGGGTTTCGCCTGGAGGGCTCTATAGAAATCTGGCAACCTATTGAACAAAGTTGAACTGAGAGAGCGTGCCGTTCACAGACACCAGAATGAACGAGTTCACAATAACGTTCATCAGGCAGTAATACAGTACGTTCAGTTCACGTTCGCCCAAAATATGAATGAGTTCATGAACTTTCGTTCAATGAACGCGTTCAGGCACAACACTGCTGACCGCCCACCACTGCTGAAAACTGAAGAAAGGTGGAACTAACAGAAACCAAAAGCTGATAGCAGCTGTTTGGAGAGATCCCTTGTTTATACATAATTGCTCTCTCATCTGACTGACATACATTCTTCTTCGAAGGCTTTCATTCAGTAAGTTCAGCCTGTATGCATCAGCTTTTGTGTCAACTCCAAGCAAAATCCCCTCCAACTTCCAGCCACTGGAGTGACCCCTGTTGCATATTTTTTTACTTTGACTCCACCCTTTCACTGAATTACAGGGTCTGACAAGGAGATGACGCTTCTCTATAGATCTTGATGTCCACAAATCATGACAGAATGAATATTTATAGTACAAAGATTGATGTTTAAAAAGGAATTGTAGGGGAGTAGCCAAGGATCCTATTGTAACACCCATGCCAATACTCACCCCTAATATTGAAGTGTTCCAAGGGATTAATCAGTTATGGTCTCTTCTATCGTCATAAGAAATCCATTTAATATTAAACTGCAGAAATTTGAAATGTCTTAAAATAAGTATTTGAACTGCCAAAAGAAGTACTTATTATTATATTTGGCTATTATGCATTTTAAAAAGTCATGTAGTAGTTTATTTTTTCCTCTTTTAAACAGAAATACTTACTGGCAAATAGTTCAACTTGCTCAAATCAAGGGAAAATTACCTTTTTTCAAGAAATGTTGACATTATTTCAGTATTTTTTCAGTCTGTGATGGACTGGTAACCTGTCCAGGGTGTACCCCGCTTTTTCCTCATAGTCAGATGACGGGGCACCATGACAGGTGACGGGTCGCCATGTCACGAATTGTACGGGACCAGCCAAGGACCCATCAAGGAAAGTGGGGAAATTTTGAATGGCTACTACAGTAAAAGTAATGTTTGGATTAGATAAAAATAAAATAAAATAAAAGAAAGAAAGAAAGAGAAAGAAAGAAAGAAAGAAAGAAAGAAAGAAAGAAAGAAAGAAAGAAAGAAAGAAAGAATATGAATAAAAAAAAAGAGTGTTTGGATTTGTGAATTATATAACATTAATATGTATTCTATTTCAGCTATGATCAACATTTGAGCAGTAGAAAGCTTTGTCGTTCATCTCAGCTTCTTCTTTCCTTCAACGGACCAGAGCAAATCATTGCCAACCCTGTAACTGTTTCCAACATTTGGTTTCCTTCTCTGTCTAAAATCCAATCTGCTTCACCCAAAAATATGAGCTAGAAAAAAAAAAATACTTAAGCTTTAACCAGGACTGGTATCTTAAACATAGTCAAGGAGCATTTCTACATTTCAGTAGAAGCCAGAACAGAAAATAAGCACCCTGAGTGGAATTTAAATATTGCATTATTTGACCTTGAGCCCATTTTAACCGTTGTGGAAATCATCTTCACTAGGTTTAAGAAAAGGTGAGAACAATTCATTTTTTCCCCCTGCCAGGTGATGTCTAAAAGAGAAAAAAATACCTGGAGGATTAATAAGTCATTGATATCAATGACCATTCACATTGTGCTGATGAGAGCGGCCGATATTAGCGCCTCCCCTGCAAGCCAAACAACTCCTATCACTTTATGAAATTTTTAAAAGCAGCTCAGCATGGCAGCTGGGTTTATAAAAGACAATTACCATCTCAGAATAGAAATGATTTGCTCATCTGGAGGAATCGTGAAAAGACTTCAAGCCAGAAAATAATGGAGATATTCATGGATTGATGATTTTCAGGGGAAATTCAATGTCTGTTACAAATAGGGAGATTAACACAGGATAAAGAAACAAACACTTAGAATCTGTCTTGATTCAGATGCTAAAAAAAGACCAAGGAAATAATAATCCAAACTCAAACAGGTGATGAAAGATTAGCAGAATCATCTGCCTCTGTCTTTCGTGATAGATGCTTTCAGCACCTGCTCAATAATAGGAGGGGAAGTTAAAGCAGGTTATCACCATTAAAATTCAAATGGAAATAAAGAAGCAGAGCAAATTGTAAAATTAATGCAGCGTGGACTCATTTTACAGCCACTTTCAATCTCTCATAGATAAACCGGTAGATCACTTTAATTAGACAATGTGTTAATTAACTGCAGGTCCTGGGGTTTCATGTGTCAACATTAGTCTCCATCAATGACGACCTCCTCCACAAAGGGAGACATTTAATCCGACCCAGTGAGTGGTGGTCCTGAAAGAGAGTATGTGTGTATTTCTATCTTTTTCTCTCTTTTTTTTACCTGGGCTTTTAGCGAGGAAGACACAGATGGATGTGGAGGCACAGTGTGCGGTCTATGGATCTGCTGTGGTCTGACATCATTATGCGCTCATCACCTGGCCGCTCGGCCTGGCTTCCCCCGCAGCTGGAAAATGGCAGGGGACATTATTGCTACAAACTTCCTTACTTGGCTTAAAAAAAGAAAAATACAGATAAATAAATAAATAAATAGATGGAAAAGGTCAATATGCTGAGTGCCTCTGGATGAGGACATCTTAAAGCTCAGTATTCCATAGGTCAGTTTATCAATGGTCAAACTGAACTTAAAGAACTGAGCCACTATCTTGGTCAGTAAATAAGACCTTTTCTATGAAGATGCAATTAATGTTTTGTTTTTTTGTTTTTTCAAATGTGGAGTTTTGGAGTCAAATGAGACAAATGTGTTTCACATGAAATGAAAACATAAAGAACTGTCACTGTTACCCATCACCTGATATGATGACTCCTCACCTGACACGGTGACCCGTCACCTGACATTGTGACCCTTCACCTCACACAATGACCCCTCACCTGATATGATGACCCATCACCTGACACAGTGACCCCTCACCTGACATTGTGACCCTTCACCTCACACAATGACCCCTCACCTGATATGATGACCCATCACCTGATATGATGACTCCTCACCTGACACGGTGACCCGTCACCTGACATTGTGACCCTTCACCTCACACAATGACCCCTCACCTGATATGATGACCCATCACCTGACACAGTGACCCCTCACCTGACATTGTGACCCTTCACCTCACACAATGACCCCTCACCTGATATGATGACCCATCACCTGATATGATGACTCCTCACCTGACACGGTGACCCGTCACCTGACATTGTGACCCTTCACCTCACACAATGACCCCTCACCTGATATGATGACCCATCACCTGACACAGTGACCCGTCACCTGACATTGTGACCCTTCACCTCACACAATGACCCCTCACCTGATATGATGACCCATCACCTGACACAGTGACCCCTCACCTGACATTGTGACCCTTCACCTCACACAATGACCCCTCACCTGATATGATGACCCATCACCTGATACGATGAACCCTCACCTGACACAGTAACACCTCACCTGACACAATGACCCGTCATCTGACATCGTGACCCTTCACCTCACATCATGACCCATCACATGACATGGTGACCCTTCACCTGTCTATGAGGGAAAAACAGGCTACACCCTGGATGGGTGGGGTAGTAAATGTCTGCAGTTTAATATTAAATCTATTTCTTATGATGATACAAGAGACCATAACTGATTAATCCCTTATACCAATTCAATATTAAGGGTGAGTATGGGTGTTGCAATACAATACATGTCCCACCGATACTACGATATGATATTATGACAATATTCTTCCCAGCTATCAAACTTAAATGTATAGATAAAAAAGAGAGTGCAGTATATGTTTATCAGAAGACATTTGTGGCTTTTGTGGAGCCCTTTTGATTCTCCACACAGCAAAGGGCTCTATAGTGGAATCTGCCATTTTCCCTCATTGTTTTTTTGGTAAAATATTTTGTGTTTTTTTTAACCGATATTAGGAACTGATATATCAATATTATAACACCCCTCATTATATCCATCCTTCCATCCATTTTCTTACACGCTTGTCCCGAGTGGGGTTGCGAGGGGTGCTAGTGCTCCAATAATTTCGGTTTAAAATGTTTTAGGGGGGAGTAGCGCCTAGTGGTTAGGGCATAGAGCTGGGAATCCTGAGGTTGTGAGTTTGAACCCCACTCCCACAGACTGCCACTCTGGGTCTCTGAGCAAGACCGTTAACTCCACACTGTTCCCCAAGGATATGGGTGAATTGCAGGTAAATTTCTCCAATGTGGGATCAATAAAGTTCAATTATTATTATTATAAGAAATTGCCATTAGCTTTAGGCTTCAGTCATAAAATAGGATCACAGTTTTCATCGACCTTGGCTTTAACCATTATTTTATATACAAAAGACAGGTTCTGGTTACCCTGTTTTTTTCTTTTTTTTCCTGTTAGTCTATTGTCTTTGTCCCCATGAAAGCCCCCTCTTAAATTCTGTCTGGAACCGCCACTGCTCACATGTAATAGAGCTATCTATTCTCCCATAGTAACAGATTAATTCCCACGTCCACAAACAAACACGCATTTCTTGTTTGTATTTCTGAAAAGCAAAAGGAAGAAACAATCGTAATACTTACAGAAATGAGTGAAAAAAACTTTACTATCCCTGGATTAATCCTAATCCAGTCTAACCTGGAAGGGTTGTGATTTCTGTGGCACCACAGAAACACACACACACACCTTCTCTCTCACACAAATAACATCAGCACCCTTGTACTGCAAACCAGGATCAGTGGCCAAGCGTGTGATTACACTCAACACTCTGAAGTCATAGCGAGGTGCCTCCCCGGCAGCCACTGCAGCAATCATACAGGAAACATAATGAGGCCATTAGGTTTGGCGAACGCAGCCTTTTAAAGCCTCGGGACGGGCTGGCAGGGTTTCTACTTTACACGTTGCTGGAAAGCCTTTTAGCAGCTTGATATGATCTGAGATCCATGCCGTGATGCAGTTGCAGGTGCAATGCACCCTGATTGGATGGCCTTCTCAATGGCTTTCTTAATGTAGTAGCTCTTCTGCAGCGAGAGGAGTTTTACCATACGGTGGCTCTGTTAAGTGCATCTGGTGACCTTTAGCAGGAGTTACAAATTACTGAAAATTGCGCTGACCTGGTAAACTCCTTAAAAAAAAAAGAGCTTTATATTTGTGAGTGAAGCCATGGAGGTTGGATGTTGTTGAAAGCTTGTGGTCATGTTTTAGTTTAGAAATGATGTAATTAGCAAATGCTCCTCATCCCACACAGAACCGTTTCACTTTACGTTTTGCATGGCTAAAATCACATGCTGAATTCACACTGTGCAGCTGTGTGAAGTGTGCTTTTAAACCAACACTACATGGGATCAGTAGGTGGAGAAGGAGCTCCAGGCTGACCATAACTGTAATACCAGATCCAGCTTTACTTTCTGTGATTAATTCACAACAGCTTGTGAATGCAACAGCAGACATAAGCAAGAAACTAGTTAGAATAAATGGAAAAAATCAGGACTTTGTATTAATATATTCTTCTCTACTAAGACAACCTATTCTCATTATGAGTGCGTATGAAATCGTACGAAAAGTAATGCACCGTAATTTTGTACGTTTTGGACGTTTTTTTTCGGCGTATGCGCATGTGCATCTGACGCACCATTCACGAATATAGAATATAAATTACAATTAGCCCTAACCCTGACCCTAACCCTAAGATATAAAACAGCAAGAAACGTAGTTAGAGACATGAATAAGTGATGATTGCACTGTTTTTCCCATTTTTACGTCCGTCCGCGGATCTGGTTTTTTTTTCTGTCTGCCAGCGCATGCGCACTGATGTGGTTTTTTGAGGAAAAACGTCCAAAACCTACGAAATACGGTGCATAACTTTTCGTACGATTTCATACGCACTGATAATGAGAATATGTTGACTAAGAGCTACATTCACTGGAGGTATATGGTGATTGATGGTAAACACAGCTGTGATCTAAACCCATTGAGATCTAAATATAAACAAAGTCATCCTGTCTGGAAAGAGGAAAACAGTAAGCAACTATTGAGAAAAACTTTCTTCACAATGGCAACAACTCTTGGCCAAATCCTATTTTCTACTATTAAACCCACATCCAGAGCTTCACATGAACTTCTTTGCTCACAAACCACTGTGTCTAGTGGTTTTTTAGAAGTTACTAGCCACTCATTATCTTTATTAGCTACAATTTTGTCGTTTGGACTGACTATGGCGTGCTAAAATTTACTGGAACTACATATAAGACCTTTTTAAATACCAGCCACACCTGCTGTCTTCCACCTTTCATTAAACAGCTTTTTCTTTTGGATAAACTATACATGCACAAGTGCAACCTCACAAAAACTAATAGTTCTTGGTTTCAGGTACTTAGAGATTAACTTCCATACAGAAAGCCCATATTTTGATCTTCAGCTACCACAGTATACATGTCAGATTAAATAATACTACTTATACTTCAGCAATAGTTACTTTATTGTATCTCTTATACTATATCTATTGGTTGAGCTGTTCTTTTTACATCTTAATCATTGTCTCCCTTTTATCTCCTCTTTCTTTCATCTTTTGTCCTTTTTCCTGTTTTTTTTTCTTTCCTGTTCTACTTAAACTGCAGTGTATAATCTGTAATACTCGCTGCATGAATTATAATAAAGCTGTTTATATGCATAAATCAAGCAGAGCACTATGGCGATAGCCGTACTGCACCACTTTTGAAGGCAAAATCTGTTGGGCTATTTTTGGTATCAAGACATTTTTATTGCCACATTGCCAGACAGGAATCTGATAAAAAAATTGAAGGCAGGATCATAATTCTAATTAACTAACTGCACAGATGGTGTTTTAAGGTGGATTTTCTCACTTAAAAACATATTAAAACAACTTTTTACCCACTGATCACAGCAAATATAGCAAGGCAGCTCTCTGCCATTGAACACAGAAGCACCAAAAGCATCAATGCATCTGGATACACTTTACTGGATGCGCTGCAGGAGCATCAAAGCTGCTCTTGAGGCACGTTAGACCTTAATGTGAACAAGCATGAAAAATGAAGCAGCAGTTGCTTTTTTGCTGCTGCCAGCGCTTGCGGCCTGAACGTAGCATAAATCAAATGTGTCATATAAGACTGCTAAGGATGTGAAGGTTGTTAGGAAGATTTTCAAATGATATGAACAAGTTAATATTTGAGCAAGCTAGAGGCAAAGCTTTTAGAGTAAAGGAAGTTTTACATAAAAAAAATAGTTGGTCAAGGTGCCCAACTAGGGTCATGACAAACACTTGGGAATCAATGGATACAAATAAACACACATAACTAAATAGGTGACTTTAGAGAGCACCCTATAAAACCAGACTATATTTTATGTTATTAAAGTAAAGGAACCTTTTTATATTATTTGTTTGTAGAGACTTTAGAAACCATGTAACATATTTTTCACATGTACTCCTAACTTTGTGTTGGTTTATAATACAAGTTAATTGAATACAATATAATTCATAGTTGAAATGAGACAAAATATAGTTAAGTTATTGTTGTTTTGCATGTGTGAAGGTAGCTGATAAGGATATTAGTGCTGAATAAAAGAAGCTTGACCAATTTTACACTTCCCAATTTGTCATTTATCTTTTATTTTTACTACTAGAGCACAGGGTTCATTTAAGATATTTTTCAAGGATCAGGAAAGAAAGATATGAGGTATTAGGAAATAAAAAAAACCTCAGGTCTCAAGTTCTAGGAAAAGCCTTACCAGGTTATAAGTTTCAGGAAAATGATGGACGATTTTCTTTTATAAATTCAGTTAAATCATGACCAACTGAGCTGAAATTTAAAGCTACAGTGTGTAACTTTTAGCGACATCTAGCGGTCAGACTTCAGACTGCAGCAACATGAACATCTCCCCCCCCACCGCTTCTCCCCCCCAACAGTACGGCGAGCGTTACGGGATAAAATGTCTTCCGCGACGTCCGCATCACCTACCTTCTCAAGTGATGAGGTTTGTTTACATAGATAATTTTACAGATAGTATTTCATTAGTCTGTGGAGGGTATAGATTTCATGTAGACTTAAGATAATAAATATACTCGTTATTTTTTCTACATCGTTGTGACGTTTTGTAGATCTCGCAATCACTAGTTTGTTGGCTCTGCGCTGCCGTAGCGCAAAGATGTCTGCCTCCATGGCTGCGAGACCCGCTCCTATGTAATTATAAATAACGAATTCTAAGGCAACGCAAATATTAAGGTTAAGAGGCTGAGCTCGTAGATGATGATAAATAACATAGTTATGTATAATATATTACATTTCTGACTGTATATCCCTGTAATTATTACACACTGTAGCTTTAACGTCAACAAAGCTACATCCCTGCCTATAATAATTTTAAAACTTTATTTTGAATCATAGAAGCTGTAATATAGCAATTTCTAATCAGGAATTTTGCAGATGTCATCCAAAAATGATATGCAAGCTTCACCAAAATAAGGTTTGATGTTTTTAGTTAAAAATATAGCTTTTTGAAACTCAAATATCAGCTAGTTTTTTCAGGATTTCAATTATATTTTTTTAAAGAAAGTCCCTGGTTTTCCTGAGATGTGCTGTTGAGACCTGTATTTAATATTTAATGAGTTAACTTTCACACTTTTATGTGTTATTCTGTGAACACATACCCAACTGGCTGTATGTTAGGACAACAGATGAAATCATCACGGTCAAGCAGATTGTTAGGACTCCTGTCTGTGTGGTTTGTGTTTTGTGTGTTTGTCTTCCTTCCTCCACCAGGCGGCGCCTGGTTCTGGTTGGCCTCCTCACACACCTGCAGAGGGTTACCTCATTAACAGAGTGTTCTTAAGCTGCTGATTGCCACTACTTCGATGCCAGAGTGTTTGCCAGTTTTGGATACTCTAGCCAAACTGAGTTTTGCTGAGTGAAACTGAGTTTTTGTCTACCTGAGTTTTAACCTCGTTGTTTTGTCTTTGCCTCTCGGCAGGAAGTCATCCTGCAACTGGGGGTTTCGGACCTTCGCTCCCCTGGAAGGATCTTCTGAGAATCAAGCTGAGCTGAGGATTCAAGGGTGTGATTCTGATCATCCCATTTCCCCAGGGAATGTCTGGGCTCTCTGAGCAGGGGATTTATCTCCACAACAACCCGTTCAAGTACCGCAGGAAATCTAAGTGACAGTCAGCGTCTCCGTTCACCTACAAACAACCGCATTCTGGGCAAACCCTGTCCGCCCTCCATCAAATGAGACAAACACTGGAACCCCCCCACACCGACTGGAGTCAAAGAGTCAACCATTTTCTGGAAACCTGAGTCTGCAATTTATTTCTCCTCTTCAAGTTCGAGAATCAAATTTTCCACTGAGCCTGAACTAACCACAGTGTCTTCCCCTCACTTTCCAGTTCCGGTTGAGCAGTGTTCAGAGCAACATTGGATTCATCACAATCTTCTCAATAAACCTGGTAAACTTTTCCCTGGTCTCTCTGTATTGGTTCTCTGCATGTGGGTCCCAGCTCTTGATAAAATCATGACACAGATAACTGAACAAATACAGCATGGAATAAATAAATATCATCTTTCAAAATATAACAATAACAAAATTTAAGTCCAGACCAAACATATTTCAAATAAAATTCTGAAGTGAAACTCAATTAAAACTAATGGCCTACCTTGTACAAACAAAGCAAATGAAAATGGCACAATCATTATCCATAAAATGATGCAAAGATAAAAGTTTATCTTGAAGATTTTGGAATGAGGTCAAATTAGCTTTTACAGTAAGAACAATTTTAATATGTCCTAACCAATTTGCAATTCAAATCATAGAAGTAAAAAAAATAAACATTATATGGTTAAATTATAATTTATTAAATGGTTTCCCATACCAGGAATCAATAACCATTTAGATAAATGTTTTTTTTTAACTTTATGTGATTGTTCCTGGTGGAATAACAATAGGCAGAAAGCCACATGGCAGAGGATTTAGCATCTGTTTAATAGGTTGAGCTCATTAGGGCAATGAAGAAAAAAACTACAAAATGGCGGCTCCGCACCAGTACTGGATTTTTTTTCTTTCTATTTTATTTTATTTTTTGGCATCGATCCTAGTTTTTTTTTAGTTATTATTGGTTTAATCCCGCTCCCGTCCGCTCCCGTTAATGTTTAATCCTGTACCGTCCCAATCACATGATCGGTACTAATACTGACGGCATGGGAGCTGGCTCGGAGCTCGTCTGCCTGGCTGTCTGTTTCCTGGACGGGGCCGGCTTTTACAGCTGCTTTTTGTGTCTCTGCTTCTGTCTCCTTGAACCCCAGTCGGCCTTGGCAGATGGCCGCTCACACTGAGCCTGGTTCTGCTGGAGGTTTCTTCCTGTTAAAAGGGAGTCTTTCCTCTCCACTGTCGCCACAAGAATGCTTAGTGTGAGGGATTGTATTTGAGTCAATGAGTCGATGCAATCAACTGGTTTTCCTTAGATAGAAAACTTTGTATCAATTTGACTGTATGATCTGGTTGAACTGTAAAGTGCCTTGAGATGACGTGTTGTGAATTTGGCGCTATATAAATAAACTGAATTGAATTGAATTGACTCCCATCCCACGGGAATCCCACGGGAATCATGTGACCCGTGGGATTCCCGAAAAAATGTCAGTCTCTTGTCTGAACGTAGCATTAGTCTTAAATTTATGTTCTTGAAAAAAAAAAGATTTATACAATCAGACACATTTAGAGTCTCTATGGAAATACCTTTGGTATCACGAATGATGGCTTCACTCACCCAATATAGCTCAAAATTTT
Organism: Cyprinodon diabolis; assembly: GCA_030533445.1. NCBI lineage: Eukaryota > Metazoa > Chordata > Actinopteri > Cyprinodontiformes > Cyprinodontidae > Cyprinodon > Cyprinodon diabolis. The sequence continues at coordinate 10,075,204 of CM060066.1, forward strand.
TTCATTTGTCGGAATTTTCAATGACAACTCTAGTTAAAGAAAGCTAATTTTCTTGCAATTATTGTAAGTTTAAGGGTTTTAAGTGATAAAGCATGGAAGCAGAAATCGTACAAAAAAAAAGGAGGTATTGCCTTAGATTAATGGTGCCCTAAAAAATACACTTCACTTCACTTCAAACTGCAGAAAGAGGGAATCTGAACAATTTTCAGCTCAGCACTGAGATATTTACAAAGCCTAGGGGGGTGAGGCTGGTGAGGTTTCATTACCCCATTGTTTTTAGAACAGAGGTGTCCAAAGTCAGTCCTCCATGCTGGTTTTCTTTAACTTTTAGGTGTTTAACACAGCTGAAGGAAGAAAGTCTCATTAGCAGGTCACTGCTGAACTTTATGAGATGCTGAGAAGTTATTTCAGAAGGAACCTATCTAAAAACATTGCAGGCAATTCTATTTCAAAACTGAGCCACTACAGCAGCAGGGAAATAAAGAAAAGAAAGCTGCATAATGTATTACTCTCTGCCAGTCCTAAAGCGAAGCTGGTTTAATGGAAAGTAAGAACAGGAGATGTCTCTAACTTGTTTAGGGTTTCAGCATATGGATCTGTATCTCAGGTCTCTAAGTTTTTATTTTTTTCTCAAAGGGAAAACTGTGAAATGAGCACTAAAAGGGAGTGTTCAACAAAACAATTTCAAGACTACAGATTTTTTTTCCCCCTCTATTTCACAAAATGAGATCATTCATCGACACCTGCTCTGAAGAATCCAATAACCTGCAGAGAAAAGAGCTTTTAATGTTTCACACCAGCCCGCCTGTCTCTGCCGCTTGACATTTTTGACTTTAAATGTTGCTCATGAGAGTCTGCATGGGTTCCTTTGCTGCTCAAAAGGGGGATTTAGGAATTTCAAACACACAGTCGGCTCTATTGATGACCTGCCAGATACGGATGACCTGCTCCGGTGTGACTTCTACCCGTTTAAAAGACCTCTTGAGTCTTGCAAGTATCTGCTGTGCTTCATGCTGATTTTCTTAAAGCATTGAAAACAACAAGACCTGAATGTACCTGAGCACATTAAACACATTCAGAGACGTAAGGGAAGTTGTGGCAGCTGTAAAGGACTGAAAGAGAGACGTGTTTTCAATATGCTGTCAAGAGGTGATCTCAAGGTTCCCAGAGAAGAGATGAATGTTTGAGGATAACACTGCCATCCATTTTTGCCTTTAAGTTGTCACTCACAATGCCATTACGTTCATGACTGCCAAGGCTGGGAGGCTACACTGCCTCAGAAATACTTTCGGAAGGATTTTGTCACTTCGCTGCAGGGGCGCTTCATACGAATTATGTTCATCAGGATCATAAATGACAGACAGTCTCAACATGGCTACTGTTACATGATCTGGGTTTAGGGCTACAGCTCAACCTGAAGCAGCCTGGGGCGGTGACACGAGGGCCGGACTGACAGCAGGCAGCATGAAGCCTACCGCTGGGGGTGAAGACAGTCAGTTGGACAGGCACTGAGAGATAGTGAGAGTGCATTAGTCTGGTGTGCATACCTCAGAGGAGGAACCACAAGCCCCCTGGGAGCTCACTGCAGTGCACACGATCTCACAGGTAGCAGAGAAGACACGGCTGACCAGTCCAGATGAAACATGACTAGTGGGAACTCTCTCGACCGGAGAGGTTGTGAATTTATGTTCTATGTTGTGGTCAGTCAACCAAAAAGGTTGCAAGTCGGCCAGCTCGCATTCAGCTGCGTTTATATTTTTGGCATTTAGGCCTGGAGTGGTAGATGGTCGAGCATGGTGCAGAGGATTGACATGTTGACTAAAGGTCAGTGGAATGGGGCCTGTGCCCTCGAGAGCATGCCTCTACGAGTTTGTGTCAGTTTTTAGCATTTTGTCAGCACTTTAAAACATGTGCATGACTGTTGCAGTGATTCATCAGAGAGTTTTTGCTTGCCACAGGGTCGGCTCAAATTTTAACCTGGATAAATCTCGTCAACATTCAGGAACCATAATACAATAACCACTAAATGCCAAAACAAAGAACAGTGGAAAAAATTACAATTTTCTCAATATTTTAGAGTTTACTTTCAAACTCTATGCCTTGAGTCAAAGCTTTAGGGTTCCCTTCCACAATAGTTTGCTGAAATTAGGACCTTTGCCTCCTGACAAAACCTCTGTAATCGATTGAGCACCATAGGTCACCTTGTTAATCACAACTTCTCATATGACCTTTATAATGGACACTTCAAAACACTGATTTTGCTGTCCTGAAGCTACTTTCTAACCACAAGTTCAAATGTTGAGGGTTGTTGTCTCTTTGAAAGATCCATTTGTGGTCGAACTTCCTAGTCGATGTGTTGACATAACACTACCATATAATGTGATCTCTTTTTCTGAATGCTTTGTTGCCTTGATTACCAAATTTATCAGTCCATAGCTTCACCTTTCCCACCCTGCGGTTGACAGAATGCAGTGTGTGTGTGTGTGCTGATACGTTGTGAGGTTTATGGGCATATTTTTTTTGTTTGTTTGTTTTTTTTTCTGTGCTGGACTTTAAGGTCAAACCTTTTTACTTTGATCTTATCTCTCTAAAGGACATTGTTCCTCATGGTTCATATCTCATTGAAATTCTACTTTGCCTACTTTTGTCATGCTGTCTGATTTTAACCTTTTTGCTATAAACAAACAACCTTTTTAAACACAAACTTGCATGTCTAAGTCATTTCTGATGACCTCTCATTTTGGTATTGCTTTTGTAACTTATATATAAGTCTCACAACAGCAACCACTCAAAAATCCTACTTTTTTGGGTTGATGATAAATTCACATATGTGCTAGCTGTGCAGAACATGAATTTTTCAATTGAGACAAACAAGCAGGCAAAAGGCTTAGATTCTTTTCATGTTGTTTGTGTCTATTTAAGGTTGAATTAACATCACTTTAGAACATGGTAAACAAACCAAATACATGACTTTGGCAGGTCTCAATGTGTGAAACACTGGAAATGAAAGGTTGGTACAAGGTTGGTAGATCTCACAGAGAATGTACAGCATGAAGCGAATGACAAGGGCATGCTGTGCAACAGCTGCTTCCGTCTGGAGTAAACGGCACCTGAGGAGGTTTCGTCTGACCAAATAGCTCATGGTGTTTTCTCTCCTTCAGATCAAATCTGACTTAGAACGCAGACAGTAAAGGTTAAACCAACCAAACATACTATAAAGTTTTCTTGTCACTTAGCTACTAACCTAAACCATGGCACAGTGCAAGTCTATTCAGGCTACAACTGTTTCATATTGTGTCACAGCTACATACCTTGATGCACAGATCACCATAAATTACTATTTCTTTAAAATAAAAATCTAAAAAGTACAGCTCCTACTTTAATCAGTCCCCTTCATTATTCTACCTTTAAATAAAATTGACCTAAACCAACTACCTTAAGTTTTCAACTAAGTATTAACAAATCTGAATGTAAATATCAGTGATGGAGTGGAGGCACATTCTTCTAAAGCCGGGCATACACTGTACGATGTTTTAAATCGTTGCACGAAGCTACAACTGAAACTGTAAGACAAAACCTGTTGGTTTAAAAGTTCACCTGTGTGACCTGACCTTCTGATGTGATCTACCTGCTCACTCTGTACATCTAAAAACCACACGTCGAACTCAGAACCGAGAGATGGCGCTGGTGCGACTCGTCAATCTGGAAGAAGAACTCGTTCTTGCAAATTTTTGCCCCTAAACCCCATAGGCTCGCTAGTTGAGTTGGTAGAGGGCGTGGGTAGAGCTTCAACACCATTAAGGAGGCTGCTGTTATATTTTATGGAGTCTTTGCAATGATGGCACCTGGAATATTGATATTAAAATCTGTTGATAAAGTTAGAAGAAACTTTGTGGCAAATAGTTTTGAAAAAGTCGACAACTTTAAAAAAATCCTCAATCTCAATGTTATGATTTAGCTTCCAAAATCTCAGATTACTTTAATTTATCATTATTATAATCATAATTATCCATCCATCCATTATCTGACATGCTTTATCATCAGTGTGGTCGCAAGGGGTGCTGGTGCCTATCTCCAGCTGTCAATGGGCGAGAGGCGGGGTACACCCTGGACAGGTCGCCAGTCCATCGCAGGGCAACACAGAGACAAACAGGACAAACAACCATTCACACAGACACCAAAGGAGAATTTAGAGAAGCCAATTAACCTAAAAGTCATGTTTTTGGACTCTGGGAGGAAGCCGGAGTACCCAGAGAGAACCCACGCATGCTCAAGGAGAACATGCAAACTCCATGCAGAAAAACCCCAGAGCCAAAAATCCAATCGAGAACCTCCTTGCTGCAAGGCAGCAGTTCTACCCACTGTTTCACTGAGCAGCCTTAATCATCATTATTATAATCATTATTTTATACTAACACTGAAAAAAATGCAACCGTTTTTGGCATTTATTTAATCATATTTTATTACTTAATCCCAATTGTTTTATTTCCTACCTTGCTAACATGAAACAGTTGCGTTAAAGTAACTAAATGTGACTAAGTAAATTGCAAAAACAGTTGCATTATTTTTTTCATTGACCCTCCATCAACTGTTTGGCTTTCACTGGTCCCAAGTCAGCAGAACGTGGATCTCCAGACCAGTAAAGTTTCCCTTCCTCGTTTCCAGTGCCTTTCGTCGTGAATGAACAACTTTTAACAAGCATAGCAAGTCGTATTCTTATATGCCATATTTTTTTCAGTAAAGGTTCAGAAAACAAGCCTGCAAAAACTTGACATTGGTTCAGAAGTTCCTCTTCAGTGACCTTGAACAATAGTCAGTGTTCATGGAATGGTTTAGATCGAAGCATAATGTTCGGTCTAATTGCCCAGTCCAAGTTCCGACCAAATTAAAATAGAAAATCCTGGGGAAAGTTCAAAATAGTATGTTTACAGCTGCTCTCCATCCAGTCGGCTTAAGATCGAACTATGAGGCGAAGAAAAACTGGCTCAACTTCAGTAGGTAGATTTATAAAGTTGTAAGAGTCATTCCCCAAACCCCTTGAAGCAGTTTCTGCAGTGAAAAGAGGTCAGGCAAAGAGACATGAGCTGAATATAACCTCAGTTTTCAGATTCCAGGAAAACTAAATCCTTTCACTTTCCATTATAGTACTTTATATTATTCTGTTACATAACTCTCTTAAATACATTGACCTTTGTGGATGAATGTGACAATATATGAACAAATAAAACTGATATGAATACTTTTTTCAAGCAACGTTTAGGTTAAATGGTTCATCTCTACCTCAAAATTCATTAGAACAACCATCAGCAGCAGCATATCACTTCTCTTTAGAACATCATGATTCCGTCCCAATTTATTATAAGAGGAGTGGACTCTTAAACAAAAAATCTTCAAGAGAAGCATTAAGGATTCAAACCTGAGGGGCAATAGACTTCCATAACCCCCCTGACTTCTTCATCCAGCACACAGTCCCAAACACACATACATCCATACACACACACACAGAGACAGCGCCTGGGTCTTCACTGCAGGTTAAAAAACAAGTTCACAACCCATGCAATAATCAGCTCAGACAAGACTGAATGTGCACCATTTTCCTCTTATTTTAACAGAATGAAGTCTAAAAGAGCAACCACAAAAAATGAAAGAATAAAGCTAGTTAAAAAAGACCCAATGGGTTCCTATTGAGCAGACGCAGCCAACTGAAAATTATTCTGATTTACTGCTTTTGTAAAAGCTTGTTTGAGCAGAGTGTGCAGCATATTCATCTGATTGGGTCTGGATGAGGTCTGTATCACAGAGACCACTGAAGAAAACCACATAATACTGCACAAAATCTCTTTGACCTGCACACTTATTTTACTGCCCTTCAAGACCCGGTATGCAAGTCTGAAACTGAGCATTGCTTCTTTCTTATGTACATATAAAGCAGCTAGATTATCTCTGCTTGTATGAAGTTGATTGAATAAGGCTCACATATCTGTGTGATGATGCAGATAAGATTTGGACCAAATCTCCAAACACCCCCTTTGGAAAGCGTGTGGTAATGCAACAAGGGGTGGCGTCCTTATTTCATTGTTTTCTTAAGGAAAACATATTTTTACTACCAAAAATTCGCCTCAAAGAAAGCAAGCTGTGTGATTGCTATGGAGAGAAATCATTTGCTTAAAACATATACCTATGACAAGATCATAAAGTGCCAGATTTAAAGAGAATCCATTCAGATTATGATGGATTTCTGGGTTTCTCTGAATCGTTTTTAATAATTGAGAGATCCCTCAGTCCCCAGTCACTTAATTTGGATTGAAAAGCTGGCATCACCGGGGAGGAATAAATCATGTATTGGCTTAATTCAGATCTGCTCTGAATATTTCCGCACTTCAAGATAAAATATTTAACCTACTCTCGCCTTTAAGGCCACACACACAGAAAGAAAACAGAGGGGAGAAAGCAGCTGAGTCGATTGTTAAAGTGAGAAAAATAGAAGGAAAGGAGAAGTGGCAGGGAGGTTTGGTGCGCACAGGTCGCAGTGCTGCTGAAAGTCTGGCAGCGTGCGTTAGCGCGCATCTGGTGCACCTGTTAGGAGCGGCGCAAGAGTGTATGTGGTGTGAGGAGTTTGGTCACACAGATCAACCCATCAGCCTGGGTGAAAGATAAGCTGGACTTACGCTGCTGTTTTGTCCGGTCCAGTAGACCACGGCGTGATTGTGCGCAGAGTCCCCAGTAAGAGCGAAGGTGCTGCTGCTGAGCCTGGGCTCCTCCTGCCGGGTATTCCCTCTCCCATCCTCCCTGTTCCACCCGAATCCCGACCTGCCGGATTTCTGGCTCTCCAGCTGCGCGGTCCAGCCGTTCCAGTCGCTGTTGCTGAACTCGTTAAAGTCTGGAGCGCTCCTCTTTGCTCTCCCGAGCGCAGCATCCTCAGACTCAGAAGCGGCTGCTTTAACTTGATCCAAACTCAAATTAGGGCCAAAACTACCAAGAACCCCGAATTCCTGATCAGTAACCCCGGGTTCCCTGACCTCCAGCTTCTCCTCCGCAGGCTTGAAGCGCACCCACTGCTGCATCTGCAGCTCCTCCCGGCGAAGTTGAACAGGCGACGGACAAGATCCGCTACTTATTTCCGCCCTGGCATGTTGGAGGGCATAAGCGGCGATCATCAGCCAGAGACCCGGGGAAATGCGGGAGCCAGCCCAGGTCTCCATCGCTAACAGAGATAAGGGTGAAGTACGACTGGAGACCTGATTATCCGACACCTCAACTCTGCTCACTCAGGTCGCTCTGCAGAAAGTGACGCCTCGGCTTTCCGCCTGGATGTTTTTTTTTTTTTTTTCTCAAGGGGGGGAGAGAGGCAATGGGAGGGAGGACTGAAGGGGGGGTGAGTAAAGTGCTCCTCAGCGAAACTGTTCACGTCTGAGGATCTTTTGGTCAGAAAAGCCACCACACAGGAGGGAGGAGCTGATTCTGAGCCAGCTGCCGAGTGAGCGCCCGGAAGAGACGCTCAGAGTGTGTGTGTGTGTGTGTGTCTGTGTCTGCGGTGGGGTAACAGAGAAAGAGAGAGAAACGCTGTCCATGGTGCTGACTCCTCTTTGAAGTGTTTAAATCTGAGCAGCACAGAAACGTCACTGTGCAGCACTGGTTGCAGCCTCGTGTTCTCTTCTCGTTTTCTTCTTATTCTCATTGATTTCTATTTATTTATTCATGTGCCACTGATATACTAAACCACTGCATTGATTAAATCGGCAACTGATGGCACAAAAGTTTAAGCTTTAAGACATGTTGTTCTTGCGCTCATATCCTGCGCTGTTGGAGTTCTGGATAACTGCGTAAATGTGCGCTGGCTCAGCAGTTTGGAGACACTAAACACCAGTGAAGACAAAAAAGAGCTCTTTCATTATTTTTCATTCTCTCTGGAAAGGTTGATTAACGTAGAGTCAGCAGCGTCACACAAGATCCGTGAAAGCCGAGATGTCCGAAGCTTTATTAAAGGTTTATTAATTAAATTTTGTTGAAACTCATTCTTTTTTTAACGACTACATGTTGAAAGGAAGAATCTGTTGTAGCGGGCTGTCTTGTAATGGTTTATGATTGGCTTTTCCCTCTAATTTGGTGAAAAGAATAAAAATATATTTTATTGTCGCTCAGTGCGGAAATTCAGGTGAGTCAGTGGCAATGAGAACATGTATATGGAAGCATACAGGCTCACATAAGACTACAAAAACAAAACAAAACACAAGAAAAAGAGATTAAAGGGATGCAGTTAAAAAGAATGCCATCCTCAGATCAAATTAAACCATTAAGAAGGAAATAAAACAGCAGCCCAATTAAGCAAAGAAAAAACCTGAAAATAAACTGGGCATAGCAGAAGGGAATTAATCAATACATAAAAGGTGCAGGTGCACATGAAAACATCCGCTAAGCAGATAAAAACTGTGTAACTAACAGGTAACACTTTATAATAACTAGGTCTACACATTTTCAAATCCACCCCACTGCAAAGGTTGAGGCAATTTTTTTTCTAACTCAAATGTTTTAGAGTAATGTATTTGATTTTTGCTTTTTTGAGTACATTTACTCGAATCTTCTGTTTAAACTAAACAATCTGTGCATTCATTAAAGTTATAGTGGAGGATGTTCTTTTTTCCACATGGATCATCAAAATAAGTGGTCCTACTAATTGTCAATCATTCAGGTGATATATGTACATAAGGCCGTCCTACATGCTCGTCCTCATTTCACTTACCGATGGTAAGTTTGACACAGTGGAAAAAATGCAAATCTTCTTTTGGAAGCCTTTGTTGCCTTTTAAGTAGATAAGACCATCATTTCACCACAACAAGCTTTTTGGATGCACAGACATGGCCAGCAACGCTGGAACAAGGATGTTAACAGCTTTATTCAAAACATATTCATGTCTTCTCACAATTTCTTGATTCAGTCTAGTGTATCCATTGTAGAAAATCAGGACGTTTGCTAACCTTGATAGCAATTTAAAAGCCCTTCCGTTTGAAGGGCTTGGAAACTAAATTTTATTATATAATCATATTGTGCATACCCATACGGTTTCCATCAAGCCTTTTATTAGGCCTGAAAATCTTTTATTTCTCTTTGTTAAAGAGCTCTAACTCCCCTCTGTTTTGCTAACTGCCACCTTTTCCTGCTGACCATGCAAAATTGTGTGAAATGTGATGGACAGGATAATTCAATTAACATTCTAACTTAATAATACTCATAATAATAACCAGAAATACTTAAATAATACCAAAGGGAAATTATATGATGCAATAACTCATGTTTTTTTTTTTTTTATCCAGGTGTTGTAGGTGTTGATAGGTGTAGGCAGGAAGGATCCTCTGTAGCGGTCTGTGTTGCACCAGATTGAGAAGCGTCTGACTGAAGACACTGTTGTTGTTTAACAGACTGATGAAGAAGATGCTGACATTGTCCATAAAGTTCTTCCTTTCATGATAAGTTCTTTATGAAATTAGGTCCAGGTGTTCTAGATGAGTTTCTAGAACGGAGCTGGCTTTCTTTATTAGCTTGTTGAGCCTTTTTTAATTCTTTGCTCAGACGTTGTTATCGCAGGAGATGATGACCACAGAGTTTGCTCCAGCTAGAGCCACATTCCAAGAGTCAGATTTAGGGCCACATTTGAATTGAATGTGGTTAGAGCGTCCCTGATGCAGCAACCCCAGTGAGCAGGAAGGAGACCGATCAAGGTCACGGAAACAGTTCAGAACAGGACCGGTCAGAGGTTCAGGAGTCTGCAGCCTGGTCTGGGGTTCCGATTCAAACAGGGACAGATAGCATTCAGGCAGGTTCGGAGTTCCAATGAGTCCAACAGCGAGCTCAGACAGACTCGCTCAGATGGAGACAGGTGGGGTCACTGGTTGAGAGGAACAGAGACAAGAGATGATACCAGGATAAATGCAGAAGTTTAAACTGTACTCCTCCTAGGAGCCAGGATTATAGTAATTAAAAATGGCCTCCCCCGTATTCCGAGCCAAAACCAGAGGGCTTTGCAGAGAAGAGCCAGGTGATAATCAAGAGTCAGGACATTAACTAGGGTCAAACAAACATGAACAACTAACACAAAAGCATAAAGTAACAGGAAAAATTATCTGGCCCTGATAGCTGGGCTGAACTGTAAATATAGTAAAAGGAGCAGGTGAATAAGATGAATGGTAATTAGAGAGCAGGGAGGGAACTGCAGGTGAATGAAGTGAGTAATCAGATCAGCTATCGAGGTTGAGACAGGTTCTGAATACGGGTTTGGTTCTGCAGATCAGGTTGTAGTTAGGGATCATGTCCAACAAGATCTGATCTTCTGCAGCATTGTAGCTCCAGGAATGTTTTTTTTAAGTAGACAAGCTAATGTACTTTGGTCTCCGATATGAAACTTTAGGACTTTGGTCAAAGCATCTTTAATTTATCTGCAGGTCAGAAATACTCCTAAAGGTGTAGCTTTGCATTACCTTTTGGTGGTATGTAGGTGGCTATTATATAGCAGAGCTGAGTTATCTCAGCAGTTTAAATGGCATACACCTCTCATTCAGATATTTTAAATCGGTAAAGCAGAAGGTTGCAGAAGGAGGAGATTTAAATGTAGTGTCCAACCTCCACCTTTGATCTTTCCTACAGCTGTTATACGGACAGCTCACAACAAAGCATAGCCTTCTGCTGAAGCATTGGGAATGTTACTGTACTACCAAGTCTGTGACGATTGCTTCACATCTATTCATCTTATGTCAAGTGATCCTCTGTCGAATATCATCCAGTTTGTTGGCAAGTGATCTTACCTAACTAGGAAGAGACTAATTGGAACTGGAACAGCACTGGCAAGTGCAGGGTGCAAGCCTATGTTACAGGCCTAGCTATACTGGCTTGTTAAATCCAAAAGGGCGTGTGTTTTCACTTAGCTAGATTCAATTGATTTTACTTAAGTGTTAAAAGGGAGCTTTTCCTCTCCACTGTCGCTACAAGCATGCTTAGTGTGAGGGATTGCCTTCGAGTCAATGAGTCGATGCAATCAACTTTGAATCAATTTGACTGTATGATCTGGTGAACTGTAAAGTGCCTTCAAATTACATTGTGTTGTGGATTGCCGCTATAGAAATAAACTGAATTGAATTAAATTGAAGTGGAAGATTAAGTTTTATAATAATAAAAATGTTGCTGCTAAGTTGATAGATGAGGTAAACTGCCTTATGAAATAGTAGTGATAGCAATGCCATTCTTAGGCTCTTAGTTATAGGAATGTATGTTGCTAGTTTTCAGTAATCAGACTTTAATACTGGCATTGAAATCAATTCTGGAAAGCACAGCTTAGTCTTTAAATTTGTAATCTATAAAGCATAACCTTTTTTCCCCCACCCCCTCATAAAAAACTAAAATATGCCCTGCTCAGCTGTGGGAAGGTTTGAGGGTTTTGGTGGTTCTTGCTACAGAAAGAGAGCTATCCTTCCCATACAGATTGGGAGGAAATGGCAGGGAGTTACACCACTCCATGGGGAGAAATAAGGCTGAGACCATAAGCACGGGAGAGTCACAGAGATGGGGAGTGTGGAGATATACTGTGTTGATGCACATCAAGGACCCAGAAAGAAAAGAGATGTGTGTGTATGAAAGAAAAAAGTGATTTTTTTTTTCTCCACTGCAGAAGTGGGTTTTGTTTGAGTGGCTAAGTGCAGCTCGGTTATTCATTAGCAGCCTGGCATGTTGCGTCCTTGTCTATCAACTTGACTGGCCACAAATTGAACATCAGGGCAAACCCCAGGGACTCTGTCTGAATTCCAACAAATTTCCACTGATTTTAATGTGGAAAAGAAAGCAGCAGAGCAGAGAGAGACATTTAAAAAAAAATATATGCAACAATACGGAGGGGCTATTGCAGCAAAATGTGGAGGTTTATCAGAGTCCTCTGCACTGTCACAAAGATGCAATGTATCCAAACTAAGCTCTGAAGTATTATGGTAAATTCTTAACTTTGCTAAGATTTGATTGTTGTGAGGAAACAAAATCGGGATGTGTTAAAACCTTGATTTAAGATAGTGCTCCTTGAATAAAATTTTTTTTATCAGCTTTTTTTTTCTGTGCTACTCCGAATGCCCCCCCCCCAACCCCAGACATTATAATGGGATGTCACCATTTAGCAGCAACCTTCTGGCTTTATTACCACAAAACTCCCAGATTAAACAAATAAACGAGGAATAAAAGACGACCTTGTTTAGAGTTCGAGGTGTCCTGTCCACATTTATCTCTTTAATAATTGTAGTCTGTGGGGAAATTAGGGCTTTTCATGCCCCAGGGGTTTTCTTTGTTGGACCGTATTCATGGCTCACCTATACCCAGCAGATAGTCAGGAATTAGTCAGAAAGTATCCCAGCAGAGCTACAAATTACACTTAAAGAAGATTTAGTGGCATTTTTTTGTGTGTTTTTTAACATTGGGTCTTCCTTAAATCAGTGTTTTCGCCCTTCGAGTTATAGTTCAATGAGAAAGATAAGTAGACACTAGCTACCCCTTGAGGATTTATAAAAAATGTTATTAAGCAGGCACTCATTTTCAAAGCTCCAAATTATCCATTTATTGCCAAGCACAACTAACTCTGGAAGAAGAAGCTTTGGCAGTTTAACATTAAAGACAGATGTGTATTTAAGGGATCCACAATTAGTTGTAACAGCATACTTTGAAAAATATACATTTTCCTTTTAAATGTAAAAAATACCTGAAGCTGTTTTAATATGGCTGCTGCCATGTCGTTTACATTGCAATTAATTCTTAGTAAACAACAAATTCTAGGCCCTATAGTGCTAGCTTCATCCAGCTAAAACAGCAATGACTAACATTAAAGTTTTTCAGTTTGAACCAGAGTGTGTTAAAACTGAATGTAGAAATCAGAGGTGGTTATGAAGATGAAGAGCACCAAACAGCGGAAGAGTTGGCCAAAGAAGCTGGTGTTTAAATGGCTGCTGCTAGAAGATTCTACCCCAGATGCAGATCTAATACAAATAACTTTTTGCATGTTCTGGCAATGTCTAAATTTACACCAGTCGAACACAATACCCTAAAAACGCAGCTCTGGTAATGTTAGACTACCTGTGTTTATTCTGAAGGTTCTAATCCAATCAGACCAATCTGCATCATAAACTCAGCAAATTGGCAAACTCCATAATTAGGGTTGATAACTGTCCCTTAAAAAGAACTGTCCCAAATTAAGAAACTAAATTAGGAGTCTTATGTAATTCAGCTGTAATTCAGAGTTTGGGTGGACTTTCAGAGTTACCTTGATTTAGTGTGCACTTCAGTTCTTGTCCTTCCCACGGTTGGGCTTAGCTTCCCCTCATTAAATTGACATTCTTAAGGGAGCATAACATGAGTTTCAGAAATCCTACAAGTATATGCTCCCTTTGGCAACAAGTAGAAATTACACCTGTGATGTGCACATGCATGGGAGAAGGGTAGAAAATCACTGCAGTCAGCTGCTGAAACTACACAGGTCTGTTTGAAGGGATAGTGTCATGGGAGGTAAGAAAGTTACAATTATTGAAATTATTTTGAATAGAGCATATTTTCTAGCCTGGGGGCCATTCCGAACTTAGTCCCGCCCACAACGTTTGAGGTCGGGAAGTTCGGTCTGGCATTGCTCAATAGTAGCGCGAGTATGCTCGCCCAATATCTGGTCGGGCCAATCAAATTGTAAGGGCGGGCTTTATACGATGATGGACAGATGATCAACAGTAACGTAATCAACCATGTGACCAAAGCACGCATGGGTGACAACAACAATGTCTGACGCTGGAGAGTTGAGGTGTGTAGATTCTGCTATTGGGTCTGTTCTAGAAGATATCGGCAGCAAATTAATTTTAAAAGAGGAACAGAGAAACGCGATCAAGGCATTTGTTGAAAAGAAAGATGTTTTTGGCATCCTTCCTACGGGATTCGGCAAAAGTTTAATTTATCAGCTGGCTCCCTTGGTCGCTTAACATACGTCACGCACTCCGTTGCTCTTATTGGTTGTAGGTCTATCCAATTGAGTGCAGAGGCATTTTTTTTTCCTGGTTCGTTCGAAACATGCCCCATAATCACAGCTCTATGGAGCAGTATCAGACTCATATTCTGACTAGAATTGAGTAGGACTACGTCAGGCTACATATTTTCAGCAATTTAGGGGAATATGGGGCATTGCCAAAAGCCATTGTTAAAACCCATTTACTCTTGTCTTATTCCAGACTGTAATTCTGCCCTTTTAAAAGGAGTAAAAGGAGCTGCTGGTAAACACAAAAACATGTGGTGTCAATAGCAACACATATTTAAAACTGCAGAACAGAGTTCTGAGAAAACCACAAACCTAGCATGAAATGTTTAACAACCACACTTTAAAGCTCATCTCCTTCTTGCTCTTATTGGGAAACAAACACGATCTGCACAGTCAGCTGACCCAGAGACCAATGTGCTGAAAGGAAAGCTGTGACCTCAGTTATCGCACAAACTTGCCCCCACTTCCTCACCGCCTTGGCCGTATCTAGACCCACAGCTAGTTCATGATTGTCTCTCTTGCATTGTGCCGTGGAATAACATAGCACAGACTACGGTTTAATATTGGGCATAGATCAAAAATATCTGTCACAAGCTCACTGCGACACACTGCTGCAGGAGGATAACCAGCCCTTTGGTCCTCAGCTCTTGTTACACAGTAGAGAAAGCCATTAACACACAGGCTAGTAAACAGAGCTACCGTTATCACAGATAAACAGTTAGGACACATTTCACTGCAACTGGTAAGATTGAAACATCAAAGATATGCTTCACATTGACGCACAACTGCCACACACCTACTACCTCTTGTCAATTGCACGGGCTGTGTGGGGGAGGGCTGTAAGCAGTGTATGCACAGTATGATTGACACTGCATAGGCATTCCTCCAGGCTCTTATTGGTCATTTCTGACCAGGAAACTGTCCCGATGCCAGCTGTAAAAATACAACTGGGATCATTTTCTGGGGACCGTTGGGAAGAAGCAGATTAACTTGTTTTCTTCACAGATTAACTTTCTCATATTCTACTGCTATAAAAACTTGTTTTTGAAGTTATATAGTGCATCTTCTATTGCTTTTTGAAGTTCTTATTTTTTTAGAAGCACGGGCATCCAAATTTGAAAAAAAGAAACATTTCCAAAAGTATCCCTGAGTTAGTTTGATGATAAAAATTGTCACTTTTGTGCCAGGTTTCTCCTAAAACAACAGCAACCAATGAAACAGAGTCAAGAAAAACCTCCAAACTCACATTATCCCTGAGCAGGGACTGTATGCCAGCACTGAATTATTACAGAGAGACATGTAATGAGATTTTAATGAAAGTGAATGAAACTTCTCATCTCTTGTGATGCTGCCATTCATCAATTACCAGGGCTTACTAATGGAGTGGAAATTATTAATCCCTTTTAACAATAAATCAAACTAAATTTTTCAAATCAATCTGCCTACACAAGTAAGATACACCCTGTCTTGCATGGGGACAAAAAGAGCAATTTTTTAAAATCAGGAATTTGTCTTTATTTGCAAACAGCCTAGTGTTTTGAGAGCACTTTTAAACAAGAGGAAGTGGCCTTCAGTAAAACACTAAGTCTCTCTCTTAGGTAGAACCGGTTTTTCGAGGAACCGATACTTTGTCCTTCTTCAGTCAGGAAGCTCAAAGTTTCAATGCCAACAGCATTGAACAGCATTTTTTTATACATTAGATCTATATATATAAAAAAAAAAACAGCATTGTACCAATAAAGCATTTTCAAAAATATAATACTTTATGCTATGTCAAGGAAATTTTAGCTTTAGTTTTGACTCTTTATATAATTTGAATAAGCAATTTCAGGAAAGTCTTACAGACAATACCCAGAGTTTAATATACAGTATATATATATATATATATATATATATATATATATATATATATATATATATATATATATATATACACTATATTGCCAAAAGTATTTGCTCACCTGCCTTGACTCACATATGAGCTTAAGTGACATCCCGTTCCTAATCCATAGGGTTCAATATGACGTCGGTCCACCCTTTGCAGCTAGAACAGCTTCAACTCTTCTGGGAAGGCTGTCCACAAGGTTTAGGAGTGTGTTTATGGGAATTTTTGACCATTCTTCCAGAAGCGCATTTGTGAGGTCGCACACTGATGTTGGACGAGAAGGCCTGGCTCTCAGTCTCCGCTCTAATTCATCCCAAAGGTGTTCTATCGGGTTGAGGTCAGGACTCTGTGCAGGCCAGTCAAGTTCATCCACACCAGACTCTGTCATCCATGTCTTTATGGACCTTGCTTTGTGCACTGGTGCACAGTCATGTTGGAAGAGGAAGGGGCCAGCTCCAAACTGTTCCCACAAAGTTGGGAGCATGGAATTGTCCAAAATGTCTTGGTATGCTGAAGCATTCAGAGTTCCTTTCACTGGAACTAAGGGGCCAAGCCCAGCTCCTGAAAAACAACCCCACACCATAATCCCCCCTCCACCAAACTTTACACTTGGCACAATGCAGTCAGACAAGTACCGTTCTCCTGGCAACCGCCAAACCCAGACCCGTCCATCAGATTGCCAGATGGAGAAGCGCGATTCGTCACTCCAGAGAACGCGTCTCCACTGCTCTAGAGTCCAGTGGCGGCGTGCTTTACACCACCGCATCCGACGCTTTGCATTGCACTTGGTTATGTATGGCTTGGATGCAGCTGCTCGACCATGGAAACCCATTCCATGAAGCTCTCTGCGCACTGTTCTTGAGCTAATCTGAAGGCCACATGAAGTTTGGAGGTCTGTAGTGATTGACTCTGCAGAAAGTTGGCGACCTCTTCGCACTATGCGCTTCAGCATCCGCTGACCCCGCTCCGTCAGTTTACGTGGCCTACCACTTCGTGGCTGAGTTGCTGTCGTTCCCAAACACTTCCATTTTCTTATAATACAGCTGACAGTTGACTGTGGAATATTTAGGAGCGAGGAAATTTCACGACTGGATTTGTTGCACAGGTGGCATCCTATCACAGTTCCACGCTGGAATTCACTGAGCTCCTGAGAGCGACCCATTCTTTCACAAATGTTTGTAAAAACAGTCTGCATGCCTAGGTGCTTGAATTTATACACCTGTGGCCATGGAAGTGATTGGAACACCTGATTCCAATAATTTGGATGGGTGAGCAAATACTTTTGGCAATATAGTGTATATATATATATATAGCGTCCCCAGTGAGAGAGGTTACATGCAGAGACTATGGGAATTGTGGCAGCTCCAACAACCATCATCCACACTGACAAAGAAACAACTACTAACTCAGTGTTCTAACATCCGCAAACGGCAGCTCCTATCACAACTAGAAATTGATGAGGTACAACTGACATGCTGCAGTAAGGAGGAGTCAGGACAACAGGAAGGGCGGCTGACCTACGACGGCTGATCATGACCAAACTGGATCCCCTAGTACGACGTCCAAGACTGCCAAGGCTAAGTGACAGAGTACCCTCTGAAAGTCTTCTAGAAGATGTAAATGCAGCACTAGATACTATCCCTACTAAAGACATAACTGAGACCAACGAGCTGACCTAAGCCACAGCTACAGTGATCCTAAAGATGCTTGGCTATAAGATAAACACCACAGGCCACAAAGCAGAGCCCCCATGGAGGAGAAGGCTGGAAGCCAAGATCAAGGCAACACGAAGACAGGTTAGTCAGCTCTCAGACCTGCAGAAAAGTGTAGGGAAAAGGTTACCTAAGTACAACAAGCTGTCCATTCCTGAGGCTCTAGAAACTGCCAAACAAAGACTCGCTGCCCTGGCCACCTGCCTAAAGAGATACAAGGGAGAAGCAGAAGCCAGGAGAATAAACCAGGTGTTCTCCACCAACCCATCCAAAGTGTACTCACAGTGGCAGGGTAATTCAAGATCAGATCCACCCAGGGCTGAGACTGAACAGTACTTGCTTTTTTTATGCTGTTTTGGGATTTGGTTTGAAATCGTTTTAATCTTTCAATGACTGAAATTTCAAAAGTTACAGCATTTTTCTTTACTAACCCTAATAAAAAAGCTTTTTATCTAGTCAACCTTCACAAAGTTTTGTATAAACAGAAATAACTTTTTGCCACCTTTATCTCAATAATGCATAGATAAGTAAAAGGAATACAGCTATTTTAAATGTCTTTCTTTCAGTTTCAGTATTGAGCTTCTTGGTTTGAACTTCCTCTTGTCGTTGTACAGGTCTTAGATAAGAAAAAGGTCAAGACATCTCTGCAGACTGAAATTTTATGTATTGATTATTTTTCCTTTGGAGTAAAACAAAAGTAATAGCAAACCATGACTCTAAAATCCAAATATCTATATGTTTAATTAACCTAGATTTTTGTTCCATTTCAACTCCAATACATTCATTGTACAGGATACAGCGAAATGTTGTTTGAGAATATACTGTAAATAGTGGATTTATTGGACTTGGAGGATGTGTGAATACCTGAAAATGTATTCCCAAAGTAATTTTTTTCAGAACTATGGAAAAAAAAACTTTTCAAGCTTGTTGGTGCAGGGTCTCATGACTCTTAGTCTGCCAGAGAAAAACTGTGGCCTGTCGGAGGAGACAGCTCCAGCATATCTCCTCTGGGTGCGGCAGTGGTAAAGGTGAACGGCTGGCTACATTCAGCTTTAGAGAGAGACTGAGGAATTCCTATCTAGTTTAAAATAGAGTCATTGCTTATCTGCATCAGAAGGGGACAGTGGATATGGTAAACAGTAAACATTCAAGACCTTGTTGCATATATTTCCTGTCAAAAGAAAAACCCTTAAATTAGATTCTCCCCTGGAAGGCTGTGACTTCTGGGGGAAAAAGGTCTGAATAATCAGTATGCAGGAACAACAAAGATATGATGACCATATTTACATTAAATGAAATGTATTCAGTTTCTCCTAACAGTAACAGAGATGGTTTTATGTGTAAATACAAATCCCCAAAGGAGTTTCCATAAGTAGGGTCACCACAGTAGATCATCTCTCTCCATATTGTTCTTTCCCATTGTTCTGTCGCCTCTACCTATTAAAATTCACTATATTCAGAAGCCTCTCCTTGGTCTTAGTCCTGCTCTTCTTTTTCTCTCACCCCCTCCTAATCTCCCATCTTTTCCCACCTCTTTGTCTTTAGCCGATACAGTAGCAGCACAATTTCCATTGGAATAATTTTGGCCTAAGTTGCTGGGGGTGGGACTACAGGCAATACTAAAGGCAGTCCTGAAGGATCCTCAATAAAAGTCTTATTCCTGTTTGATTTAAGAGCTATAAGTTGATCAAGGTTTTACACCAGAAGCCCTTTCTTAGACAAACCAGCGTATTTATCAGGGGGTTTTAACATGGTGTTTCAATAAAGATGTGTTTTAGCTGGCTGTTACTTTCTAATGATTTTACTAGCTTTATGTCTCTTTACACTTGCTCCTCAATACCCAATATTGCCACGTACATTTAAAGGATGCCTGCAAGTAAAGAGGCCATAGATGCATTATTATAAGCAGTATTATTTGTACATTTTCCAGGAACACAAACCCTACAGAGGAATCTGCTAGACGTCTTACATTTCCAGCTCAGAGGACTCCACTCCCATTAAAAAATCTCTTACTGAGGGGTAAAAGTGTTCTTACATGAGCTGTGACCTCTGTAAACCTTTTACTTGAGGGTTTATGGTGCTAATCGCTTATTTGATATCTTTTTTTAATGAACCATGCTACCCATTAGACAAGATACAGAACATCTTCGTTTATACAGCACATAAATTGCAGACTGGAGGGGTTTGGAGACACCTGGGTAACTAAATGTGCAGGGTTTTATCTAGGTGTATCAAAATGAATGGACTGGGTAAAAAGAATACCTTTTTTTTAAGCAGATCTGATCTTGGTTGTATGTCACATTAAGGTAACTTTGGGTTTATGGTTGCAATCTTAAAAGAGCTAAAAATTACTGAGTTTATGCCATAATATAAAGTTGATTTATTTTAAAGGTTTTTGGTATGACTTAAGTTGTTAATTATTGCTAGATACATGGCCTGAAAATGAACAAATATTTCAAGGGATTAGTTGTAACAATGAACTTTATAGAAATATTTATTTTGATGTAAACACACTACAGTAAAAATACCGTAAGATGTTTAGTTTGAATAAAAATTAAATAAGCCACTGACAACCACTTTTCTGGAAACGTGAGTCAGCAACCTAATTCTTCTCTTCAAGCTCAAGAATCTAATTTCCCACTGAGCCTGAACTAACCGCAGTGTCTTCCCTTCACTTTCCAGTTCCGGTTGAGCAGTGTTCAGAGCAACACTAGATTCTTCATTATCTCCTCAATAAACCTGTAGAACCTTTTCCCTGGTCTCTCTGAACTGGTTTCTCTGCATGTGGGTCCGAGCTCTTGATAAAATCATAACACTTTGGGCCATTGGGAACTGCCTAGTTTTGCCTAATGGTAAATCCGCCCCTGTTCTGGTGATATGTTTAAATAAGGCCGTCCTAAGTGCAAGTCTTGAAAAGTAAGCTTGTATGAGTGATGCAAAGCATGACTTTTAAACAGAGCGTGCATTAGGACAAATTGGCTTGTGCATGCTGTTGCACGTGTTTAATAGGTGTTCCCTCTCAGATGCAGGTACAGGGATTGTGCATGTGCATTTTTTAAAGTGGATAGAATGGGTCTTTTCCAGAAATTGTGAAAATACTCCACTATACCTTTAACATTATGGTATATAGTGCGTAACCTTAAAAAAGAAACAAAATGCAAAATTCAGATAATAACTTTGCCGGACTACTCTAAGCACGTCCAATTATGATGTCAAAAAAGCAATTTAACAGATAAATTGTAAAAAAGCATCAAACTGTCTTTAAAAAAGTCATAAAACATTTTTTAGATATTTGTAACAGCATTGTTTAGTGACGTAAGGATAGAAATAAATTGTTTTAACACCGTTATTACATTATTTATGAAAACACAGATGTATATCTGGTTGCGCATGCACAGATGAGCTGTTGGTATGGATCGTGCTACCTGTAAGGATCGGGTAGTGACATCACCTAACAGTGTCATCAACCCAACAGGCATTGCACAGGTGAAAAAATGTGGACCTTCATAGGTGAAAAATATAACAAAGGATATATAGTTTTTGAAGTAATTACGAGTTTTTACATATCACAAATGTTATTTATCAAGTCACTATTAAATCAAAACATATTAAGGCAGAGGTCTTCAACAGGGGGTCCGTGACCCCAGGGGGTCCACAGAGGTACTTCATGGCGGTTGCGAAAGTTTTGGTTAATAAGACTTTTTTTATATTCCCCCCTGTAATTTTTTCCAGTAATTGAAATATCTTTAAATACACTTTATCAAATTCAACACACTGTAGTAAACAGATAAATGGAGGCAGAAGATCCCAGGAAGAAATTATTGTTACATTACTCCATCTGTAATAGAGTGACTATAGGACCAGTTTGATAGAGCACAATTTAATACAATATATATAAGTAGGGGGTCTCCGCTCCATCTCGCCATCAGTTTGGGGGTCCTTGGCCCGGAAAACGTTAAAGACCCCTGTATTAAGGCAAATATGTTAAAAAAACTACTCCTTCTAAAAGAAAAATTACTTCAAACTTCCATTTCCCCTTGGGATTAATAAGGTGTCATTTCACTGAATTTTCAGCTAGTCATGGATCCCTTTAAAAATGTTTTCAAGTCATGCTGTATTAGTCTTGTGAAGCCCACTTCACAGGGCCTGGTGTCCATCAACTTTTACAGGAGTCACATGTTAGTCAGATGGCTTAATTAGCCCGTCTGCACACAGCTCCAACACAGACTGCTAATTGGCTCAATGTAGTATATTCTCAGCTGCTGCAACATGCAACAAGTAGTAACAGCATACAGCCATGTTTATGACATGAGAATATTATTAAAATGCTCATTATTTCTTTTAGTGGACTGCATTATGTTGATTATTTACACACAGACCTATATTGTTAAGCCTTTGTTTTTGTTAATTGTTGGGATTTTTCATTCACAGTAAATGTGAGCATGGTGAGGAGGATTAGAATGTTAGAAACAAAAATTAAACTTGAATCCAGAAATGTGTGATTCATGAAAAGTATCTTTATTAACCACTTAATGCTTATTATACAAAGCAGGCTCATCAGACTGCATAATTATTTAAATACTTAATGTTGAGTTTATGGAAACTTCCACGTGAGGTTGGAAGAGATCTTCTCTTGATATCTCGGCTGATATTTTCCCATTTTTTCATGATTTCATTGCAAGGAATTAGAACATTTAAGGTGCTTCCTTTCAATAGCTGTGCCTCTGCTAAACTCATATATTGTTCATCAACCAAAATTACATTGAGATTTTTTTCCCAATCCATGATATTATCAGTGGGCTTTCCCAAATCATTTAAAAGGACAAAAATATCTTCTTTTATACTCATACTGTCCATCTTACCAAAATATGTGTATTTACTTTAACTTTGGTATAATAATTGAACTTTAATGATCTCACATTGGAGAAATGTACCTCTGCATTTAACCAATCCCCTTGAGTAGCAGGGCCATTGTGCGGGGAGCAATGTGGGGTTAAGGTTCTTGCTCAGGAACCCAGAGTGGCAGTCTGTTGGTGTGGGGCCCGAACTCAGGACCTCAGAATTCCAAGCTCTATGCCCTAACCACTAGTTCACCAATCCCCAGTTATGTAAAACTGAAAAAAAATGACAAAAGGCATAAAAAAGAACTCTTTCTGTCGTTGTTGGACTTCTAAACAGTGAATCAGCACAGACAGGGAACACAGTAAATACTCTGAAGCCCGGGGAATCAAAAACTGTCAGGAAGTATGTGACATTTGAACGAAGCTCCAGAGGCTTTTTGGTCACATTAAGCTAAAAAGGTCAAACTATGATCGAGAGTCCTCGGTCACACAACTGTAATTGACCTTTTCTTTTGACTGTCCTGAGTGTCATATGCTAGTGTAGGAGCTGAGGTTCGTTCACTGTCAGACAAATATTATTTGTCAGGTTGCTTGGTTAGTGTTTGGGTGAGGGGTAGCAGACAGGGTTAGTAACTAAGGTGACATTGTTTTGGATTCCATTTCTGCTTAGCTTTGCCCTATCCTGAAAGTCCTTAGATTTCAAACAGAGAATATTCAGTGGATGTGCTTTTGGATCCTGTATCTAATTTAACAACTGCTTAGCTGGCTTGCTTCAGCCAGTTAAAATTGATCTGATTTTATACAGAAAACAACAAAACAGGAGGGAGAGGAAATATGGCTTCATCATAAAGGTTTCTCTAAAATATCCATGTTGAATGAACCACAGTGCTTCAGTGGATCATGACTCAGCACTACAATTTATCTGTCCTTTTAGGTGCCTTTAACAAATAAACCTAACATACTGTAGGACCCCCCCCCATCAAATTATGAACATTAACAGATTTTATAATAATTATATTAGAGAGATTTCAATTGCTGACCAAAGATTAAAAAGAGAAACATTTAAGGTTTCGATTTAATCCTAGGATTACCTAGGACACCTAGGGCTCCAAACAGAGAGTAAAAAAGAAGAACAGGAGGAAAATATTTCCAGAATTTGTTTATTATACAACCTAAATGAATTTAGCAATTTGATCTCTTTAGATGTGGAGGGGTTTATGCAGAAGAAGCTATGAGAGCAATGAACAGTGAAGGTACAGGCAACAGCGTTTGGTAAAATTAGGACCAAAAAGGAAAGAAATTGCACAGAAATTAGTTCCAGCTTTAATTTCTAGCTCCATAACATAAACAGGGACTACTCACCTGATTATGTGAACGGATGAAGAGAAACTAATGCAGAGTTTTTACTCCTGGACATGGACTTTCCACAAATGGAATGTGGTGAATATTAACAATTCACTTAAATAACAAATGCTGTGCCTGATATAAAACCAAACACAAGTGGGAGGCGTAGAGAATCACAGTAGATGGTTATTAACTGGTCAAATTAATGTCAATTTAAAGTACAGGACACAATGTGAAATGGTAATGATGAGTAACGCTCCCAACCATCACAGTACAAAAAGGTGAATGTGAAAAAGAGCTGAAAAACTGAGAAGTTCGGTATTGCTTATTGAACAAAGAGCAGGTTGCTAATCTCTCCAGGCCCAGGCGGCAGTTGTGGGTGGGAAGCAGTTTGCCTGAGGGCACCAGTGGGATTTTGGTGGGGAATGACACCAAAACTGTGAAAAAATGACAGGAAAACACAGGATAGCTAACTCAATAGAGCCATAATATCTGTGACAAAACAGCAAATAATCTGGTCTCAAACATTTCACTATGCCAGTTCCCTCTTGTTCCCCTTTCTTCTGCTCTCTCGGTTTTGGAAGGTGTACAGCACTGGTGTCAATCTCTAAACCTCGAGGGCTGGTGTCTGGCAGTGTTTCCATGCATCTCTACTTCAACACACCTGACTCCAGTAGGAACTCATTAGCAGAAGTCTGCAAAGCAAAACTGAGAGTGAAGTAGTTTAACTGGTGGATTCAGGTGTTTAGGGCAATGGACACATCTAAAGGTTGCATGAAAACTGCCCTTGAGGATAGAGTTTAGAGATAGAGTCACTTCACAGAAAGTATTTACACCTGTTTCCCTTAAGGCATCATGGACATGAAAACAAGCAAATATTTTTTTTTAAGTAAATCACATTGTGAAAATATTTCAAAATTAAATTGTTGAATGATTTCCATGGTTACTTGAACTAGTGATGTCATTTGCTCCCCTCTAGTCAAACAAACAACATTCAGAAAAACAGCAACAAAGGAACAGAACAGTGCATGCCCAATCTCCAACTCTGTAATCAATAATGTATTCATCATTAATTATGTAATCTATTCATCTATATCAAATAGTGTATCATTTTACTACATTTGAAAGGATAAATACATTTAATGCTAAATTCTTTAAAATGGAACTGTGATACATGAAGCACGGTATCATTTTTTTTTTTTAAAGAATGGCCTCATCAACCTGTCCCTCCCCTCATCACTTACCTGGGTGATCAAACTTTGCCTTTTAACGGGACCCTGTGAAAATAAGAGCCATATATGGCAAAATTGCATATTTTGTTTTGTTCACAGTTGCAAACGGAGGAATAATACAGGTGGATTCAGATACAGTAGCAGTCACAGACGAGGTCAGAATAACTACTATTAGCCTGGTTGGAAAAATAAGTAAATGTTAGTCGTGGCAGAAATATTTATTTGCCCCACAAGCAGAAGTTTCCCACTTGTAGCCATACTGGTAAGGGAAAAGATGTCAGGTAACGAGACAGAGGGACCCAGTATTCAAGGCTAAACAGACAATGGGAAGTTTCAAAAAGTTTATTAAAACAAAAACAGCAGAACGGAAAGCGGAGCTTTGTATCTGCAGCGGCTGCGGTGGGAGGCAGAGTGCCACCCATCACCGGCACTCTGGTTAAGGGTGATACACAGGTAAGTGACCACGATAACCTGAAAGAGGATGATTATCAATGTAAGTCACTTACCTGGTTTAACTGTTCCATCCATCCTCTCGAAAGAGGCAGGATCCAACTGATGGACTGGCAACGAGATGCGGCGAGGGCTGCCCAGAGTGTCCCCAATGCTGCAGCAGCCCCAGCGAAGAGGCAGGTGTCCCAAACAGAGAGATCCAGGGTTCCGGGAATCCACAGAGTTTACAGGCAGGTTCAGGGCTCCATGTGATGAAGCACGCTCGAATGCAGAACAGGCAGGCCCTGAAACCTGTGGAACTTTAAACTGGCCTCCTCCACTGAGCAAAAACAGGAACAAGGCATGCTTAGTAGAAAAGAGCCAGGACTATGGAGCTTTAAACTAAAACACTTTCCAACTACTGGCGTCCAAGAACAAAAACATGAACCTTGGAAAACACTAAAACTGATGAACAAACATCATACAGAAAATCAATGATTTGACCCCAATGGCCGAGCTGAGCCGCATAAAAATCATAAGGTGCAGGTGGATGAGATAAAATATAGTGAGCATGGAGGGTTTTGCAGGTAAGAGAAGTGACCAATTAGGACAGCTATCAGGGCAGCAAACATGCCATAAGAATGAATTACGGGCATGCAGTAATAGAAATATACTGTCATGATTGGTTTTAGTTCAAACCCACATACAGAACACAACGGAGGCTGGGTAAAAGTTTAACAGAGTTTATTAAATATTGTTGACACAAAGACATGAACAGGATCAGGAACTGGTCCGGGTTGGGTTCACTGAAGTCTGTAGAGATGGATAGTTTGATTAGCTGGGTTGACAGATGATCAATGAGTCCTTTAAGATTATTCTGAGTATACCTTGACGGAGTCCAGGCTTCTCTTATGAGAGAGGGAACCGTTGGGTCCAGAGACTGTTGGTTCAGCAGAGTGCACAAGCAGCTGCAGCGTCTAGCTTCTGACTTTGAATGGCAGACCTTGATCTGAGTTTCAAGCTCTTCACAGAGAGCAGCGGGGAATCCAAAAAGAAATCTTCAGGTTTGGCTCACCAGGGCTGGAAGGCAGGTTAAGCTCACCCAGAGCTTCAGGCTTGAGACAGGTTTCCTGTGAGCAAAAGACAGAGGAGGGTTAGAATCAGTTTTCTCACTTGAGACAACTAAGATTCTTTCAGGTATCAGAGGCTCAGGTTGCCAACCAAACTAAGGTCAACACTGCGGCGTTGAAGGAAGGTCTGGCAGCTGCTTATGAAGGGAAGGTCTCCTGATGAGTAGATGCGTCTCAGGTGTGCTGGAGGGCTCCAGCCCAGGAGACCCACGGCGCACTCTGCTGGTGGAAGGTGGAACATCCCCAGATCCAAACAGTAGCCCCCTCTCAACGACCGAGGATGTAGACGGTAGGGAACTCTCATATTCCTCGATCAGGGACGGATCAAGGATGTATGAACCGGGAACCCAGGTGCGATCCTCTGGACCGTAGCCCTCCCAATCAACGAGGTACTGCCAACCGCGACCTCACCGACGGGAGTCCACGATCCGGCGAACAGTGAAGGCCGGATGACCATCGACGTCCAGGGCGGGTGGAGGGGAGTCGGACGGTGGGCACAGGGAGCTAGAAATGACAGGTTTGACTTGGGAGACATGGAACGGGGGATGGATACGAAGATTCGGTGGCAGGTGCAGGCGGACAGCAGAGGGGTTGATTATCTGAGCTATCTTATATGGGCCGATGAACCGGGGTGACAGCTTCTTGGACATGGCTATGAGAGGAATGTCACGTGTTGATAACCATACCTCTTGGCCTACGGTATAGTCAGGGGCAGGACGTCTCTTAGAGTCAGCGAAGCGTTTAGTGGAGGCAGATGAGCGGTTGAGGGTGGTGATGGTGTCCTTCCAGATACGCTGACAACGGCGGATGTGGTGATGGACTGATCTGACTGATATCTCTCTCTCGTCTGCAGGGAATAGTGGAGGCTGATAACCGATGGAAACCTGGAACGGGGATAAACCAGTAGAAGCAGATCTTAAAGAGTTATGGGCGTATTCGATCCAGGTCAGAAACTGACTCCAGTCAGTAGGGTTGTTAGATGTCAGGCAGCGGAGAGTGGACTCTAGTTGTTGATTCATCCTCTCCGTCTGCCCATTAGACTGTGGGTGATAACCAGAGGTGAGGGAGGACTTACAGTTTAACGCACAGCAGAAAGCTTTCCAGACCTGTGAGATGAACTGAGGACCGCGGTCAGAGAGGATTTTTTGTGGAATACCATGGAGTCGGAAAACATGCTTCACGAGAAGCTGGGCCGTCTGGAAAGCCGTGGGAAGTTTCCTGAGGGGAATTAAGTGACAGGCCTTTAAAACGGTCGACGATGGTTAAAATGGTGGACATACCTCTGGAAATCGGGAGACCTGTGACAAAATCTACAGCGATATGTGACCAAGGACGGGTTGGAACAGGTAGAGGATGCAGCAGGCCAGAAGGTGGTTGATGAGAGGTCTTGTTTCTGGCGCAGATGGGGCATGCCAAAACGTACTCCTTAACGTCTTTGTGTAGTGATGGCCACCAGAAACGTCTTGTAATGAGGGTAATGGTTCTGCTCACTCCAGGATGGGCGGAAAATTTAGCTGCATGCATCCACTGGATCAGTCGGGATCTGACGGAAGATGGAACATAAGTTTTATTTGGAGGGCCGTTACCTGGGTCAGGTTCAGAGGCTAGGGCAGAGTTGATGAGATCAGTGATCTCCCAGGAAACGACTCCAACAGTACAGGAGGCAGGAAGAACAGGCTCGGGTGTCTCAGGTTGATCAGTGGAGTACAGACGAGAGAGAGAATCGGGCTTGACATTCTTGGAACCAGGTCTGTAAGAAATAATGAGGTTGAAACGGGAAAAGAATAATGACCATCTAGAGTGACGTGGGTTGGATCGTTTAGCCGATTTGAGATAAGCCAGGTTTTTGTGGTCTGTCCAAACCAATACTGGATGCTCGGCCCCCTCGAGCCAGTGTCTCCATTCCTCCAGGGCGAGTTTCATGGCAAGAAGTTCCCGTTCTCCAACATCATAATTTTGCTCCGCTGGTGAGAGTCTGCGTGAAAAAAATGCACATGGGTGAGTTTTCTGGTCTGAGTCAGATTGTTGGGATAAAACAGCTCCAACACCGGGGTCAGATGCGTCCACCTCTAAAATAAACTGCTTAGAGGGATCTGGCTGGATAAGGATGGGTGCTCTGGAAAACAGGTTTTTTAATTTATCAAAAGCTTTCTGGGCTTCAGGTGTCCATTGAAAAGTCTTCTTCACAGAAGTCAGAGTTGTGAGAGGTAGAGCTGTTTGACTATAGTTTCTTATCAAGTGTCTGTAGAAGTTTGCAAACCCAAGAAATCTCTGAAGCTGTTTGCGGTTTTCAGGTGTCGGCCAGTCCAGAACTGCCTTTATCTTGTCTTCGGGTGGCTTCACCTGCCCGCCCTCGAGCACAAACCCTAAAAAAGTGACAGATGGTTGGTAAAATTCACATTTTTCTGCTGTCACAAAGAGTTTGTTTTCCAAAAGTCTCTGAAGAACTAGACGAACATGTTTCTTGTGATCTGAGAGGTTCTTGGAGTAGATCAAAATATCATCGATGTACACAAAAACGAATACGTTCAAAAAATCTCTGAGGACGTCGTTTTCTTGAGCTTGGAAGCAAGCAGGAGCGTTTGTGAGACCAAAAGGCATGACCAAATACTCAAATTGGCCTAAGGTGGTCTTAAAGGCTGTCTTCCATTCGTCTCCTTCTCTTATTCTAATGAGGTGATATGCATTTCTCAAATCGAGTTTAGTGAACACTGTTGCACCCTGAACAGGTTCAAAAGCTGATGCCAGTAATGGTAGGGGGTACTTATTTAAGCCTCTGTAGTCTATACAGGGTCGTAGGGAACCATCTTTTTTACCCACAAAAAAGAAACCAGCACCAAGAGGAGATGAAGATGGACGAATAATTCCAGCAGCTAGAGACTCATTGATATGTTTTTCCATGGTCTTGCGTTCAGGTTTGGAGATGTTGTATAGTCTACTGCTGGGAAGGGGGGCTCCTGGTAGTAAATCTATGGCGCAGTCATATGGTCTGTGAGGTGGAAGAGACGTCGCACTGACCTTACTGAAGACTGGTGCCAGATCATGATACTCTGGAGGAACAGAAGTAAGGTCAGGAGAGTCCATCTCCCCCCTACCTCTAGGGGACTGAATAGCAGGAGCCGCAGAACGAAGGCATGACTCGTGACAGGAAGTGGACCAAGACTCAATGTGGCGTTCAGCCCAGTTGATATGGGGGTTATGACGTTCCAGCCACTCGAATCCCAGCACCAGAGGGGAGCATGTAGAAGGAAAAACAAAAAACGTTAATGTTTCACGATGGTTTCCAGAGATTAAAAGTTCTAGAGGTTGTGTCTGATGAGTGACTTGATGAAGCTTCTTTCCATCAATAGCAGATACTCTGAGAGGCTTAGATAAAGGGACAGTCTCAATATTTAATTGCTGGACCAGATCTGAATCAATGAGATTTCTTTCACACCCAGAGTCAATGAAAGCAGACAAGGCGAGATTCTGGTTGGAGAAAAAAAAGAGTAGTAGGCAACATGAGATGAGGAGTTTTTTCATTTTTCAGATGGCCCGTCAGACTCCTCAATTCCTCTGACGGGCGCCTGGCTTTTGACTTAGCCGGACATGAAGCAATTAAATGGCCAGTCTCACCACAGTACAGACACAGATTGCCTCTAAATCTTCGTTGTCTTTCCTCAGGGGATAGCCTTGTGTGTCCAATCTGCATGGGTTCGACCTCCGCTCCATCTGAGTGAGAGACTTGGACAGGCACAGAAAGAGTCTGGTTTTTAGATTTTGGCTTGGAACTGGGTTCTGAGGGTCCAGGAAAAACAGAAGCATTGTTAAATGCAGGAGCTGACACAGAAAAATTAAGACTTCTTTGTCTGGAGTTATTTCTAGTTCAGAGTCTGTTATCCAATCTGATGGTTAAACGGATTAAGTCCTCCAAACTAGCTGGTTCGTCGATTGTGGCTAGTTCGTTTTTGATGTTATCATTTAAGGCCTTAAAATAAGCACACTTAAGTGCACACTCGTTCCAACCTGAGGCTGCGGCTTTAACCCGGAAGTCAATGGAGAACTCAGCCACTGTAGAATTTCCCTGTTTTAAATTTAGCAGGGCTCGGGAATCAATTGTTTTATCTGAGTCGTGGTTAAATACTTGGGAAAACTCAGATATGAACTCGGAAAAAGTGCAAGAAAAACTGGACTCTGAAGAGAACCTTGGCTCCGCCCATTCAAGAGCTCGTCCAGAGAGTTGAGAGAGAATGAAGGATATTTTTTTCCTATCATTCGGAAAACTGCCGGGAGAGTGCTCAAAAAGTAAACGACACTGAAACAAAAATCCTTTACAATCCTTTTGGTTACCCTAAAATCTTTCAGGCGGACTAGGACGGAACTCAGGAAATGACGTCACTGCCGGTGACCTTAGAGGCGGAAGTGGATCTGGAACAGGACGTAGTGCTGGCGTGGCATTAGCATTTCCCATGTAGCTGGCATACGTTTGTAGCATTTGGTTCTGATGTTCAACTTTAGTGTGTAACTCACGGAGGGTATGCGCATGTCCCAGATCCCAACATATACATTATTTCCATAAAAGATGCAACTTAACATATTATTCTAACTTGTCAAAATATTATCATTTTTAAGATGTAGATGGAGTAAAATTTTACAGAAATAGATGAATTATCCTTGGCCGAGGTTGGTAGTAACCAGCTTTATTTATATTAGATACCTTAGTAGTTATCATTTAAGGTATAGTGGATGAT
This sequence comes from Cyprinodon diabolis, assembly GCA_030533445.1. Taxonomy (NCBI): domain Eukaryota; kingdom Metazoa; phylum Chordata; class Actinopteri; order Cyprinodontiformes; family Cyprinodontidae; genus Cyprinodon; species Cyprinodon diabolis. The sequence goes on from CM060066.1 coordinate 10,106,542, forward strand.
TTTCACAAATGATTTTTAAAAAGATTTGCAGTCTCCACAAAAAAAGCACATGCACAACCCCCGTACCCGCTCCCGAGAGGGAACGCCTTTTGAATGCATGCAAGAGAATGGACAAGACCATTTCTCCTCAACGATCTGCGGGTACGCAATGATAAGACAGTCGCTCGGATGGATCTCATCTCACCCAAATTGATATATAAGATATTTCCCCGCAAATAAGACTACTGGTTCATTAAAAAATAATGCCTGACATGCTTGCATGTGTGTGTGTGCACTGTGTGGGAAATTTGGACATCTTTGCAAGGTAAATAAGGATATGGGGCCACCTTATATCTACTAACAATGGAAATTACTAAATAAATGGTAAATGGCATGTACTGATATAGCACCTTTATTCAAGTTAGGAGACTTGACCAAAGCGCTTTACACCACATTCATTCACCCATACACTCACACACTGATGGTGGCAAGCTACATTGTAGCCAGGGCTGCCCTGGGGCTCACTGACAGAAGCGGGGCTGCTATACATAGGCGCCACCGGGCCCTCTGACCACCATCAGTAGACAATGCAGGTGAAGTGTCTTGCCCAAGGACACAACGACACTGAGAGTCGGAGTCGGGGCTTGAACCATCGACCCTTCGATTTCAGGGCAAACTCCTGCATCCAACGCCACTGTCGCTTATCTTCCCTGGAAATTTACAACATAGAGTTAGATAAGTTTTACTAGCAGTGATATGAACTGGATATCTCCTAATAGCATGATAAATTTTAGCTGTTGATTAAAAACTTCACAACAGAGGCATCAGTGGGAAGCCCGGCCTGTGTTTTAAGTGAATGCAATAGTGTGAAAGAATCTCCCTAAAACACTCTGATCGGTTTTTCTCTTCTGAGGCCTTTCTTTTCTTCTCGTACACTTAGTAGACAGTTTTTCTCTTATAACCCTTGGTCATTTTCTAAGAACCACGGTGAGAAAGGCAAGCTTCAATAACTTTCTAAAACCATAGCTCAGCGAATAAAAGTAGGCATTGCATGGAAAAAGATAACTAAGGACGAGCACATAGTTCAGCCTTATGTAAACACCTCCAGAGATTAAAGTATTCTGGCCCCAGGCTGAATTTTGGCTTACAGCGATTGCCCGTGGGTAAAAAAAATCACTTGAAAATTATTTGACGGTAAATAAATAAAAAAAGAATGTTACGTTTGCTGACAAACGCAAATGGAATTTCATAGCAAGAAGGTAGCAAAGGAGCGCTCTGAAACTAACAGTCTTAGACAAAAAAGAAGGAGGCAGGTCTTAGGAAAGCGTGTACTTCCTCTGGTTTCTTGCTAAAGTCGCCAGATAGATTGTGGTACAGAGCTGGGGGGAAAGTCACCTTGCGCCATTTATTGCTCCATTCAACGGAGAGACATGTTAAAAGTAAAAATAAATAAATAAAAGAAACTTTGTGTTTAGAGAGGAGGATGATAGAGAGAATGGAATTGCATGGAGTGGGCACAATACAGTTCATGAACTCGGGCACGCTGTGCTCCAGGAAGCTTATTTATGCAACCAGCAGCAAAAAGGTGCTACGCAAACATGAATTAGACCCTGGTCATCAAGCTGCTGTTTGTGCAGGCCCGCACACTACACGTTTGCCGGGAGCTACGGCAACAGCTGATGTACCAGCGTGTATGCGAGTTAAAAATAAGGGTTTATGGTTTCCTCGCCGAAAGCACATTTTCCATCTTCTGGCAGTTTTTGGTATGGGATTTTCAAAAGTGATATTTAGTCTTCAATCATCCATGCAATCTCTGATCCTATGCCCCCACACCCTGCTGGCATGGTTGGAAAACACACACACACACACACACACACATAGTTGTGTCACAATATCCTTGTGGGGACCTTCCATTGACTTCCATTCATTTCTCACTAATTTATATGGCCTAACCGTGACCCTTGCCCTAACCCTAACCATTACCGACACATACCTATCCCTAAACCTAACCTAAACTCAATTCACACCTTAGTCCTAAACCTAACCCCCACCCCAAGAAGAGAAACTTTCCTTATGGGGACCAGTTGTTGGTCCCCACAAGTACCTATGAGTCCCCAAAATGTAGCATATTCCTAGGAAATTGTCCCCACCAGGTATTAAAGACATGGCCACACACACACACAGGCATATATGTATGTATAAATATATATATACATATAAAAATGTTTGTAACAGACAAGAAAATCATATATATATATATATATATATATATATATATATATATATATATATATATATATATATATATATATATATATATATATATGATTTTCTTGCCTGTGTCGAAAAAATTTAGGCTCAGGATTTTTTTTACTTTAATCCCTGGATATCACCGGAATGATTGACTATTAGGAGGACCACTTATTTTGATGATCCACCTGGAACAAGAACATCCTCCACTACACCTTTAATATCACTCAATCAAAGAAAAAAGTGGGTCCATATAAACGTAAATGTTACTTATGCCATATCATTGTATTTTATTCAACAATGTGATCGGTTTGTAATTAATCTTTTTATTTGAATTTGCTTCACTGAATCAATAGTTTTTAATATGGACTTTTAAAATGTACCTGATTATATGAAGTTTCACTGTACTTTTATAAGTAGAAAATGATCAAACTTTTGTGAGTGAGTAGGCTCATGAACATTTTTTCCTCTGTATTCACTTAAGCAGGCAGTGGAACTTTTTAATGCAAAAAAAAAGGAAGTATATCAGCTAGATTTTTTCCATTTCTTTGTCTTCATCTTGTTATTTCTGTCACAATTTATTGTTGAAAATTACTCACACAAAGACATTAGGGCGGCAAGGTCTGAATGAACGCTGATTAGCTTTACACAAAAAAAGACAAAGAGAGGTGACGGTGTGACCAAGAAGCCTAAAGAGCAGATACAGTCGAGGGCGTGATTAGTGAGTGGAAATAGATGAAGAATGATGGACGGTGAGAAATGAGCTACGGAAATAAGGGAGCAACTGAGGACATCAAAAGTGCTTGGAAAGATTACAAGAACAAAAACACCAAAGCATGACAAAAGCAGAGCAACCATTAACAGCAGGCTATCTACACTGACATAATACCCACTACTCTGTTCATTTAAACTAAAACAACTTTAAATATTGCATGTTTTACTTTTCTAAGACAGCATCAAAGAGTGGTACTTGATAAAGATTTATAATTCCTCACTAGTGGGCCAATTGAAGAAGGGTGATTCATTTAACAGCAGGGTTATGCAACTCATGATGTAACTGAATCTAATACAGAATATTTTAAAATTTAAAATGATTTTCAGCTATCCCCTTATCCAAAACTGAAAACAGCAACAAGGGGCACATCAGAAATGGACCAGATAGCAAAGAAAGAAGGTGAAGTGATCTGATCAGTCCTGTTTTTTACTTCAATACGTCTGGCAGCGGCAGTGTGATGTAAGTCTGCAAATAGGGATTGTTGTTGGGATCCGGAGGCTTGCCCACCAGAGGGCGCCGAGGATCCCTTCCTGAGGGCCTGTGCTCACCTGCAACACCTGTCTTCCATCTGCTCATCAAGAGGAATCCTACTTAAGGAGGATGAGACTGACACTCCAGCTCCAGAGTGTTTGCCAGTAATGATATTCCTGCCTGACAATCAGAAAACCTGGAGAGAAACCACTGCTTGGAATCTGCCAGCCTGCACTAAGTCTGAGTCTCTGCCTCTGCCCTTGCCTGGATTCTGCCTGCCAGCACCCAGTCCCAGTCTCAGCCTCAGACCTCAGTCCTCTGCCTGTTGTCCAGCCTCTGGACTCACAAGGTTCTCCCCCTGCAGATCTGAAACCCTTCACTCAGCCAGAAACCTGCCTGCCTGCATTCAGCCTCAGTCTCTGCTTCAGCCCTCAGCCCTCAGCCTGCCGAAAAGCCTCTGGACTCTCAAGGTTCTCCCTCTGCAGATCTGAATCCCTTCTCTCAGTCAGAAACCTGCCTGCCTGCATTCTGTCTCCGTCTCAGCCTAGCCCTCAGTCCTCAGCCCACTGCCTGCCGTTATTTTTTTACATTAATCATCGAATAACAAAATGTGCTAAATGAAAGAGTTTTCTTTTTTAACCAGGTGGAGCTAAAACTACACAACTTTAGAGGTTCTGCTTATAATAAATTTACAGATAAACAATTTATACAGTATATGTATATTTTATGTATAGCATTTGGTTAGTTTTTGGACTAGTTGGTTGTTCTTTCAACAGATTACAGTCTGCAAACTCATCTGAACAATTTATCAATTAATCAAAGCCCAAAATTAAAATCGCACATGAACATCCATTCATGTTCTATGGTACAATACCCAAGTTGCTGAGATGGGATAAACTTTGAACTTTCAACTTTGTGGAGAGCAGAGTAACGATTCTGTGTAGTAGTACTCTGTCATTAAACCTTTTCCCCCATTGTGTTTGTAGCCTACATAATTCTGTGACATATGTTTTTTTCAGTAAATCACCATTTAAACTTGTGTCATTTTTTCAAATGACCATTATTGTTTGATTTCATCATATAGTCAGGAGAAATTGAACACAATCCACTGGCAATTTATCACTTTACAAGTGGAAAGGATCATGCTTACCAGACCACAGAAAGCCAGCATAAGTTAGGAAAATTTGCAAAAACGTCTTTATATGACAATATAAACAACAAAGGACTCGGTTGCAAGATACCCAGGTGCAAGTCTTGCATGCTTAGCAGTTGTCCAAGCAGATGTAATTGTGGCTAAGAAGCTGGAATGCTTTATGATGCGGAACCATAGTGACAGGACCACGCCGTCACATAGCTGATATGCATTAGAGGGGATCTTTATCATATTACAATTTCACAGTTCAGAAATTTGTTTTTCAAAATTATTTACTTATATTGCGATAATCAACACTATTATTGTGAAAAATATAGTTTTCATAGTATCCAACAGATGTCACCATTACAAACTGTATCAAATGAAAAAAGCATGGTGTCCAATTTTAGTCAGTTGTGTGAAATAGTAACATTAACTGAACTTTATTAATCTCAAACTATAGAAATGTATCTCTGCATTTGACCCATTCCCTTGGGAAGCAGTTGGCTGCCATTGTGTGGCACCCGGGGAGCAGTGTGGCGTTAAGGGTCTTGCTCAGGAACACAGAGTGCAGGCTGTGGGGATCAAACCAGGTACTTGCAAACTTCTCAGAGCACAAGTGCACTTGTGTAACCCCTAGGCCAACACTCCCCCTTCGTTCATTGGTTAATGGGGCTTCCAAATTGCCATCACTAGGGCTTGGCATGTTTAGGCCGGTGGCCAGTTATGTCCTCTCACATGATATATTCTTCCAGTCCCCGATACCTCCAAGTTATTTCTATAAAAGATTTTAGAAAGTTTGTTTGTAAAAGTGATGGAGCAGCCTAAAGGCAAAATAAAGGTTTTAGCCGTATGGGGCCATTTTGATCTCATATTTATTTTCATTTTCTTGTTGTCTCAGCCTAGTCCTCTCAGTTTCACTCATAACTAAAGTTGTCTGAATTTAGATTAAATTCAAATTGACTTTTAGTTTACCATTTTTACTGTAGTTATTGTTTTGTCTTTTTTTATCCTAGTCCACAAGCTTCTTCCTTCACGTATTCACTTAAATTTTCACATTACGATACATATTGACATTATTTATTGGCTGCACCTGAAAATATCAAAAATACTGTCGATTTAAACAAAGATATGAAATAGTACAATATAATATACTAATACTTAAATTATATTATTGTACTAGGTCATCATACCAGTGTCAGTTTAGTCTATGAAATAGGCTGCATGTAGGAATTTTCAAGGCCCAACAGGTGTCAGTATTCAGTGACACATTATCATTAGATATCAACAGAGTTTGGCAATGTGGCAAAAAGCTTCATGACGCCTCAAGTCTAAGATTAGACAGTAGGTTCGCTTAACTTTAGAGCAGTCAGGAGGTGCTGCTATTTGACAGATCTCCCCAATGTAACCCTGCAGGGAGGGCATAGTACGGTGGCTGGGAAGTGCAAATCAACAATACAAAATCTGAAACACTTTTAAAAATCTTTAAACAACTTTACATTTGAGAAAACAAATTTACAACAAACGAAACACTTTTACAAATCATAAAACAAATTTACATTTCAGAAAACAAAATTACAACAAACGAAACACTTTTACAAATCATAAAACAAATTTACATTTCAGAAAAAAAAATTACAACAAACGAAACACTTTTACAAATCATAAAACAAATTTACATTTCAGAAAACACTTTTACAACTGACAAAATCTGACGGAAAGGGAGGGACTGTCTTCAAAGCTTACCCGGAAGTGATTACTGGAGAGTTCATGCAGGATGGAAGCTAATCGAGTTGCGTAACTTGCGTTTTGCCCATTCTGCGGCACCCATATGAGCAGTTTAACGCAGTTTTGTTTTTCCTGTGGTCGGTCCTTGGAGTTTTTAAATGGTACAGAACAGACGGTAGAACCAGATATGCTGCAGCTGTGCATATATTATTTTATTGAGTGTCACTCGTACGTTGTAATCGTAGACATGATGCCATGTTTACATTGTGTACACATCAGCTTGAGGTCTCTGAAAAGCAAACTGAATGATGCCGGTGTCGTGCCAAGGTAGTTATCCCTGCGAAAATTTGTATCCCCTCGTCGGGAGCGCGCATGGAGTAGGAAGACCAACCCGAGTTAACTCCGCCTCAATTCCAACGTGCAGAACTTGAAATTTGAAAGGTTTTACGTGTATGAAAGTTGAGCTTTACTGTTTTATTCTTTACTTCACATGTTATAGCAGAATAACCCCCAGTGATAATGATTTAAAATTAATAATAAAACACAAACGTTTGCTTGAAAGCTGGTCGCTGACAGCAGTGTCTACTCCTTCCTCTGAAAGCAAACAGATCCTTGTTCTTTTCCACACGTTCCTTAAAAAAATCTCTCAGTTTCACAGTGTCCAAATGTTCTCATCCCATTGAAAACTGTTGTAAACCATGTACTTGTAATGAAAATGAAATAGAAAATGGATTGCACGTGTAATCATTAAAGACTAAATGCAAAAGGAAATAATTTTTTCCTGGTTGAAATTTAGTACTTAAATCTATATTTGTGTTTTATGTTAACTTACAATTTATCTATGTTGTATTATCCTTAATAAACAGTTTGTGTTCTAACATCAGCCGTTTTATTTCATCCCATATTGCCAGAATTGAAATAAAACCTGCTGTAATCTGTTCCCCCTGTCTATAACAGACAAAAAAGGTCCCAGTTTTTCCATTTTTTTCTTATAAGCATCTTTTATGATGACAATTCATTCCTGAAACTTTAGAGGTGATGGACTTTTATTTCTTAAAGTTATAAGGGGGGAACAGATTATAGCAGGCCACCTGCTATAATCTGTTCCCCCTGTCTAAATCAGGCAAAAAAGGTCCCAGTTTTTCCATTTTTTGCTTATAAGCATCTTTTATAATGACAACTAACCCCTGAAACTTTGGAGGTGATAGACCTTTATTTCTTAAAGTTATAAGGGGGGAACAAATTATAGCAGCCCAGGGTGGAAACTGGCTGATAGCTGGGAACACACATTAGAATTTCTGGTTAATCCCCTTCTAATGTAAAATATGAAATATTACTGGATAAGGACATTTCTAGTATAATATATCACACATCTCAATTTTAGAGAAATTGGAAACAGTTGCTCTTTATTTCCCAAAGATCGGGGAGGAGGAGAGGCGAGAATGAATGTTTCAGTTGACTGAAATAATCTGTTCCCCTCCATTACATGGGAAGAAGTAAATGTACCTGCAGGTCTTTAACTGTGCTTATTCCTCTCACCATCAACAACAAATCCTGTGGATTTGGTCATATTTACTATTTATTTGCAAAAATCAAAGGGGGGACCGGATTATTTCAGTATTTTACATTAGAAGGGGACTAACCAGAAATTCTAATGTGTGTTCCCTGCTATCAGCCAGTTTCCATCCTCTTATATCAGCAATGAAAAATAGAAAATACACTACGTGTTGGAAATCTGTTTGGTGACTGCCCTTTTTTTTCTGTCAGGCTGAAGGGACAAAAGTTGGAGAAATGCCGATTCTCTTGGCGTTTAAAAAAAAACAACACAAAACAGCTTAAGAAGACCTCGTTAATGTATTTATTTTACAAATTTGTAAATAGAGAAAACGATTAAACTGTATGCTACAAAGTTGACATGATTATATGAGCTGTTTTCACTGAAAAATGATCAGGAGCGCCTTGAAAATGGTCAGATCCGCCTCTCTGGCTGCAATGAGCGCTCCCGAAACAGGGGGAACAGATTTTCACAGGGAAACAGAATCTCGCACAAGACCGGCATCATTCAGTTTGCTTTTCAGAGACCTGAAGCTGATGTGTACACCATGTAAACATGGCATCATGTATACGATTACAACGTACGAGTGACACTCATTAAAATAATATATGCACAGCTGCAGCATATCTGGTTCTACCGTCTGTTCTGTACCATTTAAAAACTCCAAGGACCGACCACAGGAAAAACAAAACCGCGTTAAACTGCTCATATGAGTGCCGCAGAACGGGCAAAACGCAACTCGATTAGCTTCCATCCTGCATGAACTCTCCAGTTATCACTTCCGGGTAAGCTTTGAAGACAGTCCCTCCCTTTCCGTCAGATTTTGTCAGTTGTAAAAGTGTTTTCTGAAATGAAAAATTTGTTTTATGATTTGTAAAAGTGTTTCGTTTGTTGTAATTTTGTTTTCTGAAATGTAAATTTGTTTTATGATTTGTAAAAGTGTTTCGTTTGTTGTAATTTTGTTTTCTAAAATGTAAATTTGTTTTATGATTTGTAAAAGTGTTTCGTTTGTTGTAATTTTGTTTTATGAAATGTACATTTGTTTTATGATTTGTAAAAGTGTTTCGTTTGTTGTAATTTTGTTTTCTGAAATGTAAATTTGTTTTATGATTTGTAAAAGTGTTTCGTTTGTTGTAATTTTGTTTTCTAAAATGTAAATTTGTTTTATGATTTGTAAAAGTGTTTCGTTTGTTGTAATTTTGTTTTCTGAAATGTACATTTGTTTTATGATTTGTAAAAGTGTTTCGTTTGTTGTAATTTTGTTTTTTGAAATGTAAATTTGTTTTATGATTTGTAAAAGTGTTTCGTTTGTTGTAATTTTGTTTTCTGAAATGTAAATTTGTTTTATGATTTGTGAAAGTGTTTCGTTTGTTGTAATTTTGTTTTCTAAAATGTAAATTTGTTTTATGATTTGTAAAAGTGTTTCGTTTGTTGTAATTTTGTTTTCTGAAATGTAAATTTGTTTTATGATTTGTAAAAGTGTTTCGTTTGTTGTAATTTTGTTTTCTAAAATGTAAATTTGTTTTATGATTTGTAAAAGTGTTTCGTTTGTTGTAATTTTGTTTTCTGAAATGTAAATTTGTTTTATGATTTGTGAAAGTGTTTCGTTTGTTGTAATTTTGTTTTCTAAAATGTAAATTTGTTTTATGATTTGTAAAAGTGTTTCGTTTGTTGTAATTTTGTTTTCTAAAATGTAAATTTGTTTTATGATTTGTAAAAGTGTTTCGTTTGTTGTAATTTTATTTTCTGAAATGTAAATTTGTTTTATGATTTGTAAAAGTGTTTCGCTTGTTGTAATTTTGTTTTCTGAAATGTAAATTTGTTTTATGATTTGTAAAAGTGTTTCGTTTGTTGTAATTTTGTTTTCTAAAATGTAAATTTGTTTTATGATTTGTGAAAGTATTTCGTTTGTTGTAATTTTGTTTTCTGAAATGTAAATTTGTTTTATGATTTGTGAAAGTGTTTCGTTTGTTGTAATTTTGTTTTCTGAAATGTAAATTTGTTTTATGATTTGTAAAAGTGTTTAGTTTGTTGTAAATTTGTTTTCTCAAATGTAGAGTTGTTTCAAAATTTGTAAGTGTTTCAGATTTTGTATTGTTGATTTGCACTTCCCAGCCACCGTAGCATAGAGAGAGGAGCTCGGTTTGAAACACAGGTTTTATACAAACATTATCGGTGGGATCACATGTACCTGTCACACGCTTCAGCAGACTAAAGAGCTTGCAAAGAAAACTAGTATGGACCTCAATGTCCAGAATTATTATCATGGCTTATGGCATAATGCAGGTCTGATGATGTCTATGCCTTTAAAGGAGAAAGGAAACAAGTTCAGGGGGCTGTTTACATCCTAATTTAAGATATTAATTTTGACTCCTGTCGTTAAAGAACCATTGTTTGCGTCTATATGTACAAAAATTAGTCTGAAAAAATCAAATCATACATCCAGCATTTAATCTATCGCTCAGTCAGATCACAGTTAATTCCTTTTCAGTGCAGTTTGAATGCCGCTTGCCTTCTTGTGGCCTAATAACATTTATGGCTTTTGTTTCAAGAGGAGGGAAGCTAATAAAACGAATGTTCATGGCAGCAAATGCCATTAATTAAAGAGGACAGAGAAATAGGACACAGGAAAGTTTTTAAATATTTCAGCACCGTTAACTATGCTCTTGCAGACTTTAAGCCTTCCTTGCAGGTACAGCAGGGTGAATAGAGGCAGTATTGATTGCTGTTTTATTCTAAATGGAGACTGACAGCTGGGGCAGCTAATGGATCCTCCACTGGCTGAGTCAGTGCCCTGTCGCTGTCACTGATGTGTTGCTCTGTGGCAGGTTTGTTCCCTTATCATTGGATAAGGATATCCATCTTCACACCTCAGGGTGCTCAGCAGGCAGCCGCTCACTCAGATGGACAACTCTGCAGAATGTAAACAGGCCAATCCAGGTAGCCAGTCTTTCAGTAAAAACAGCATTATTTATTCATATTTCAGAGACATTTTTAGCGTTGAAAAAGAGGGCAGTGCTTTTAACTTTCGGATATCTTCCCACTGTTCGTTTGACCAATTTTATGGGACTGCCAGCATGTCCAAACACTTCGGAGTGAGTAAGGAAAAGAAAAAGCCTGATGTGACACAGCTGTTCTGTATGAGAACAGAAATGATCTGTTACAAGAAAGCACAACGGTTTGCTGATTGGACTCAAGGATTGGAAATGCACCACTGTGACCTCAGAAACATAGATGTATTTCAGATTTAGGTGTTCCTGTCAAACCAACACCTAATTTATTTAGAGTTCTAATAAATCCTATTTTTCTCACCTGATATCTGTTTTAATTTATTTTTTTAATGTAAAACTTTCAGTTAACAATGTATATTAAGTATTATTATTTAGAAACATATCCATGTATGCTGTTCTCAATAATCCCTGGAATTGGTGGGGTACGAGATTGGATACGAGGTAGAAGTGTCTCAAGTGTCTTTGAGGAGCTGGGCACAAGAGTCCAGGTTTGTGTGGAGGTTAGTGCAACTATTTCTAACCAGAATCCTGCCACCTCTTGCACAAGCTCTGGCTCTTTGCTCACCAGTGAGATGACATTCCACATTCCTAGATCCATTAAGCAATCTTGAATTAGGTTGCCTCAGCCTTTGACTGCCCAATCCTCTTAGCACCAATCCCTCATGGTTCTCCCTGAAGGCATTAGGCCCAATGGGATAGGCCCTCGAGTCACTCCTTGGCCAAGCCAAGTCCTATTAGGAAAAACCTGACCACTAGGTGCTTGCTCACGAAGTCCAACTTGAGGCATAACTCTGGAGTCTTTTTTAATGTTAACTCATAAGGGGTAACTGTTCCTTGTCTGACATATGATCCATAGCATCTTTGCCTGGGAAGACCCTAGACACTGCAATTAAGTTCCAACAACCTTTAAGTCCATTATCTAAAAAAAATTCCTCAAATTCATCCGTGAAAACAAGAAGTTATGCTCTGATCCTTAAAGCAATCCAATGTCACAGAATTGTCGAGGATGAAATGCGAAATTACATGATGATCAAACTTTTATACAGCAATAAGACTCCTCTTAATGACATTATCAGTCAGATCCAAACCAAATAGCCACCAGAAGACAAGGGATGGCTATTTGGTTAGAATGATCCTAGTAGGATGGACCTCTATGCTGCTTAAATACATCAGCACTTCAATCACTGATTTCTCTGGTGCAAGCCGACCAAAATGACAAAGACTCCTGGATAGGTGTGGAAATGTCTTCAAACAAGTGAGCAAAAGCCAGATTGTCTTCTGATCTAAGCCTTTTTTGCAATACAGCACTAAGCTTTACTCCTTAACAACTACCCAATCATTTATACTGGAAAATTCATATACGGAATGTTATGAAGCCTTTTGTGTAATTTATTACACAAAAATTATTTTTAGAGAGATTACTAAAAATAAAACTAAAATTTAAGACCATTCCTTCTCTCAATTTGTTAAAATGTTACACCTGTATGAACATTATCCTGATAATTTGAACCAGATTCTCTTCTTGACATAACCCTCTCTGTTTATCTGGGCTTGGGACCAGCACCAGGAGCACATTTAGACTGTGGACCCCTGGTGGCAGGATTATTATGTCAATGTGTGGGTGGGATGTGTACTGGAAGTATATGTAAATGTGTTTTGGATTTTTTATTTTTAGGCTTTTTTTAAGTACATTTTGTTTTTATCATTCTTTATTCCACCTAGTTTTTGTCCTTTAAGGAAATGAAATCATGATTTGGAATTGAATTTTGTGTTTGTTTGCCTTCTAATTATTTTTTGTGTTTTTGTTTTTACAGGTCAGAAAGTAATCAAGCTTAGTTGTTGCTAATGATCTCTTTACTTATTGAAATCATGCCTGATATTATTTAGTACTTATTTATTTGGTATATATATATTATATGAAATTAAATGTGTGAAGAGCAACAACAATAAAAAACCCAAACTTTAGGAATCTTTAGAGGGATAAACACTTTCTAACTGCAATATAACCCTTTCTTAAACTTGTTTTAAATGTTCCAGCCCTACAATGAGCCCTTCTTTAACCTTGGGTGTCTCCACCGTGTAAAAAGTCATGCAACAATGCTGGAAAGCCACCAGACAAAAGAATAATCCATTGTAACAATAATTAAGGCATCTTCTATAGTAAAAAGAATCTTCATCTCTGGTAAGTTTGTTTCACCCACAGCTCGCTGAAATCTGGAATTAGCTGAGCAAGTTCAAATGTTTGAAAACTCACAAGGCCTGATAAGTGGAAGTAATTTTTGACAACATAGAGCATAAAACAAGCAGCAGCCTGTAATCATCGACATAAGAGCAAGCAATGTTGTTGGATGCTAATTCACACATGCCCATTACTGTTTGGTGAAATGAATGTGTGCTAAAACCAAATTGCTAGACATTTTTACTCCCCCCCAACATGTCTAGCTTTGTTCCAGTCATGTTGTCATTTAACTTTGGATGTGTGCTGACTGAATTTGTTGCTATTAAACTGTAGAGTTACAATCAGTGTCAGAATAACCAATAATCTGCAGAGCCTTCTCTTTTTGTATTTTGAGGCACTTTTAAAAGTTGTTTCCACCTCCACTTTCTGCAATATTCAAATTGACTCAATTATTAATTCCACAGCAGACAGCCGTTCGTGAAATGTGAAAAATGTGAACCGCTTTAATTAGGCAATTAAAAATCCCTTCATTCTTTTCATTCATCTAAATTAAACTTATTTTTCTGAACTTTGTGTCAGATTCATCCTTCTATTATAGCTCAACCCATGAGTCACAATACTGAGGCAAACTCGTGCACCTCTCTAATTTTGCCTTTTCACTATAAAGTCAATAGTTTATTCAGCTAAATGAGCCAAATATGACGACATTCTTAACAGCTAATCATTCATTTGGTTTCATGCGTATGTGGCACAATGGCTCAGCTTCTAACCCCAGATGGAGTCACTTTTTCACCACAATGGTGACTTTAATCTCATTTTCGTTACTTCATTCTACCAGAAATTATTTAAAAAAAAGATACTTGAAATCTTTTGTAGAGCTTGATCTCAAAAACAATATTTTTTGCGGTTAAAGCTGTGATTTCAAATTGTATGCAGTCCTCATCTAAAAACCTCCGCAATCAGTGGTTGTCATCGAATGATTACTACCACACAAAAAGCATCTCGCTCTGCTGCCTCCAGAATTATTTATGCATTGATTACAGCTGTTTTTAACTGTTCTATAAAGCAGAACTTTGCGTTAAAGAAAAGGCTACATTAAGTATTATAATGGACTCCTTTGTAGTTATATCCCTTCTGAAATGATATACACATCCTTTTTGAGGTTTCTTACTTATTATACCTCTTTCACTGTGGGACATTTCTGGCAGAACATTTACTGAAACAAAGCAGGATGTGCAGTCACACAAACTTTAAGACTGTAGTGAGAATCAAGAAAGCTTTTTATGCCAAGTAGATTTTTACACCTGAGAAGAATCTGTTTTAGTTTAGGGTGCTATACATAGACAAGCAAACATACAGTTGATATAAATTCCAGAACATAAAAAGTATCATAGGAATGTAACGGGAGTATAGAAAATAGTGCTAATATTTGCAGAGGAAGAGCATCATGGCGGATACTAAAATTAATTTGTTCTAATGGCATTTTGGCAAAGGAATTTTTATCTGAAACAATATTAATGTGCAAAAATAAGGAATAGTTGTGTTAACCAAACAGAGTTTTATGGGTTCCCCAGGAACTTGGGGCCCTAGGCAACTGATTTACTGATATTTCTCTCCAGGATGGAGTCACAGCCAAACAGGAACAGACGAGACAAAGCAACTATGAGAAAAATCAGAGAGAGCATAACGTTAGAGATTGAACTAATAGATTCTGCAGAATGAGACGATAGAGATAGAATGAAGAAGACTGATGAAAAAAGGGTCCCCACTCTTGCAGACTAATCTTATAGCAGCATAACTATAGAGATAGCTTAGGATAACCTGAGCCGCTCTAACTATAAGCTTTATCAAAAAGGAAAGTTTTAAGCCTTGTCTAAATGACATGACACAATTTTAGGGGAATTCTCAGTAGCAAAGACTCGTGGAAATTCCACAATGAACGTATGAGGATCCAAAATATCTGTAATTAGCCCATCTTAAAGCCTTTAAAGGTAAGGAAACTTATTGAGATCATTGAGTTATTATATTGGAAGGAGTAAGGAGAACGCTGGAAAATCAAATTACACTGAAGGAGTACAGTACCCATCCTATAGCAGAATTATTCAGGTTAGGGGAAGGGAATGAGAAGCCTGCTGAAAGCTGGGGAACTGCTAACGTCCTATGGAGAAGTTAGAAGACTAAAATAGGGAGGTTAGTAGTTTCAGATTTTTGGTCTGTTTCAGTGAGACCTATAACATAGAGTCATGGTAGACTTGATATGTCAAAGCCACCCTAAGAGTTTCTGATGGGTCTGTTTGGCCAGTTTTCTGTCATGTGTTTAGAGATTGCATTAACACTCATACAGAACATTCATAGGAGGCAGATAATATTTTAAAAGTTTAATGAGAAACAATGAGTTAGTTTTAGGTGAAAACAGGGAACTGGGGTATGACATCAATTGTATCCAGAGAGAGAAACAGTGTTGGTGGCTTCAGAAGATGGAGAAATAGTAATCGCTTGTTCTGTTATGTTGGAGATTAGGTGAACCGCAAGGGGGAAACAATGGGTCCAGGAGCATTGAATTTGAATTTAAGCGGCCTTTTTCAAACTTACTTGTGACAGGACCTGTCAGTGCCAGCATTTATCACACTGCGGTTACGATCTCATAAAGTTGATCTATGATTAAAGTTTGATTTGATAAAAAGTTAAATATTTAAGATAAATTCGGACTTTAAGTGTGAACCAGAGATTGTTCATGCCTCACTTTTTTCAATACAAACAGATCACTGCAGCAGGAAAAAGATCCGCTCGGACCTGGATCCTTACTGACAGCCGTGATAAAACCAAAGGTTTCAGAAAATGTTCGCAAAACCATATTTAAATGTGTCCAAACAGAAAGGAAATCAAGCCTTCTGCAACATAATATCATAGATTTAGGATAATAGCATACTTCATTTTGAATCCTGACTTTTGAAGTACATGGAAGATGACAGCAGTGCTGTTGTTTGCACCTCAGTGACCATCTGGTAAATTGCTAAGAATAAAATGATGTATTAAAGCAAAGAGAATGTGCAACATGAATAGGAATCTCACAGTCCTTACATTTGATCTCCTGAAACAGACAACACTTCCTTACGCTGTGACTACCTCTTTCTTTTTTATCTTTAAAGCTTTTAATTTGAATTGCATGAGCATTGAAACCATGAGTACTTCTAGCTTTTCATTTATAATTCTGTCTGTCCTGCTTAAATGATAGAAAGGGGCAAACCGCTTATTTCAGTGTCTTTGAAAAATGGATGAGCAAAGCCGATGTGAAGTGGAAAGCACCTTGTAGTGGTTGTTTTGGTCGGAAGATGAGCCATGGAGCTGCTTTTTGAGTTGCTCAAAATTTCCCACAAAAAAGAGAGGAAAGAAATTCGAAGAAAGGGGGCTTAGATAAAAGCCCTCTCCATGACCTCCGGTGACATCAGACTTTCCTAAATTATCCCTTATATTTACACTAAGGAGTGAATGTTGTTACATTTTTCTTACAAGCAAAAAAAAACATATTTAAATTGAAATAAAAAAAAAGCAATGCAGAAATGGAACCTTTTAATCAGAAGAAGTTTTTATGAGTAACTTTGATCTTGTCTAGAGTTATTTTATTCATTTTTTCTTTATATTTCTACTGATTGCATCCCTTTAAATTGTGTTTTAAAAAACACATTCTCAACACTTCTTGGGGAAGGTTTTCCTTAGAAGCTTAGAGCCAAGAAGCATTTTATTAATCTGTATTAAATATTCTTATTGATCAATTTTTGTTTGAATAAAGCGAATGTGATCTATTCAATGACCTGCATTAAAATGAGTACAATTCAGGAAACTCAACCGAAAAAAGCAATTGAAAATATAAAATCTGACAACAATTTTGAAACTAAAAGATTCTAATTTTTTTGATAATAAAATCTAAGAAAACAGCAATTATTTTTAAAGACTTCTTTTGATTTTAAAATTTTTTTAATTGGTGGATTGTATTGTTGGTCAGTTAAGAAACCTTTTCTTTTTAATGTTTCTATTCACAAAATATGTACTTTGCAACAAAAATGGAACAAAATTCACTGCCTTCCAACTTTTACAAGCGCTGAAATAGAGCAGGAGTTCAAAGCAGGGATGGCAGTTTGACTGAAGAGACAGGAGAGGCAAAATATATCTTATAGGTTTTTACAATGCATACTTTCTAAATGAACAGCTCATTGGGAACCCCACCAACCCCCTTCGAGGATGATTCAAAAACAGGATGCTTCTTTTAAAGGTCTGGAATGCACATTAAATAGTATGATCACGTGAAGTGAGAGAGCAAAAAATAAAAGTAGAAGCCAAATACAAAAGTGTGGGGAAAAATAAATGGCTGAAATATATCTTAATATCTTATGATTTTTTGTTTTTTAAGCACAATTAGTTTATCAGAACTAGAAGTATATGCAGAATTTGTACAATAAATATATAATTAATTATATGGGCCTCAGTTAAATTTACATTTTATTTTAAGTGAGTGTAATTAGTTTACAACTTACTAAATTATTTGACTTTGATGGATGTGTGACTATTTGAAATAATTTATGGTGTGGTTGAATGCAGGAACAAAAAATAATTTATGAAATACTGAAATAATTATATTCATTTCTTTGATAAAATATATTAATATATATTTATTAAATAAATAATGTATTGTAATAACATTTGTTTATGAATTAATGACACATTGGGATAATTGTTTATCTGATAAATATTAATTATGTTTCTGCAAAAGTCCCCCACTAGCTCCCTGCAGGGAAAACCAAGGAGCCAGTAGTGGTAATTCGCAGAAGCAGATCCACCCCACTGACAGCGGTGAACATCCAGGGAACGGACATGGAGATAGTGGACTCTTATGAGTACCTAAGTGTTCATCTGAATAACAAACTGGACTCACAACACTGAGGCTCTGTATAAGAAAGGCCAGAGCAGGCTCTTCCTGCTAAGGAGACTGAGGTCATTTGGAGTGCAGGGGGCGCTACTAAAGACCTTCTATGACTCTGTTGTGGCATCAGCCATCCTCTATGGAGCTGTCTGTTGGAGCAGTGGCTTATCTGTAGCTGAGAGAAAGCAGCTGGATGAGCTGATCAGGAAGGCCAGCTCTGTGATTGGATGCACTCTGGACAGGAGGTGGGAAACAAAAGGATCCTAACTAAAATAACATCTGTTGTTGTATCTCTGTTGGATAATGTTTTCCACCCCATGCATGAAGCTGTTGCAGAACTGGAGAGCTCCTTCAGTGACAGACTGCTGCACCCTAAATGCACCAGGGAGCGTTATCACAGATCCTTCCTCCCAGCAGCTGTAAGTCTTTATAACCACCACTGTTCCCAACAACCTTAATAAGCTGTTACATTCATGCTGATTTTGCACTGTTTTAACCTTATCCAGTTAAATAACATGCTGCTGTTATTTTGCACATTTCTGATGTTGCTGCTATTTTCAAATATCCGTTACTGTAAAAATGTCCATAGCTGTATATTGGGTATTTATTCTCCAAGTGCACAGTATTTAAATTTTGAAAACATTTTACAGTACAGGATTTTATTGTTTATCTTTTAACTCTTTACTGTTGTATTACTCTTATACATTTTTCTATGGTCCACATTTGTGTGACATTTCTTTTCTATAATCTTCTTGCTGCTGTAAACACAAGAATTTCCCCATTGTGAGACAATAAAGGGATTTTCTATTCTATTCTAATTATTTATTGTATTATGGCCCCCCTCACCCTTCATAAAAATGTGGTCCTTCTTATCAGTATTTGTGAAATTTTGCTTTCAAAAAGCTTTTAAGATAGTATCCTAAAGTACAGGTTTTTCTCATTGTTTTTAACTCATGTGAAGGGACGATGACAGCAGCTAATATATTAGGAAATTAGAATAAAGAGATCTGCTTTGTCGCTCTCAGTCAGTGACTCTCCTAATGTGTTAAAAACTGGCAGCATAATACAAGGCAGGAGAAACAGGTTAAAGTTTAGCAGTTTGATTTCACAGATAAATATAAACAAGGACTGCAAAGAGAGGAATACAGAATGGTAAAACTCTGAATTTCCAGGTTTTACATCCTTAAATTTTTTTAAACAGATCCCATGGAAGGAGAATTCAAAGAGGAAGTCTGACCTCGCTCAAACAAAACCCAGGAGCAGACCCACAGTCTCTTTATGCTATGGCCCTGAACTGGTCATAGTAACGGGTTGTCCTCTGAATAAAAGGAAATACAGTAATTTGAAGAATTAGGAGGATTTAAGATTTTCTTATGTAAATGTTGAATAGTAGTTTTAAATAATTTAAACCGTGCCATCTGTTGAGTGTGCAGGCCCAATCAGAGGGTTAGGGTTAGGGTTAGTCACAGGTCCGGCCGCCCAATCCGAGAAGATGTAGCTTCCCCAGGCAGAAAGGTAACCAAGCTATCCACATTCCAAAAAAAAAAAAAAAAAAGCAATTCACTGGACTTTGTTTCCAAGTTTGAACATGTTTTGCTTCCCATCCAGGAAGCTTTTTCAATTCAAAATGTCAGAACTAGCGCTGAGGTTGAGGCTTTATAGAGTGCACCAAAGCTTAGAAAACATGCAAATTGAACCAGATGAATGGGTCCGGCCCTTTGGAATGGGGAGTCATTTTGGTTTCTTTGTTAGGCTGCAATGCCCCATACCTGTCTATGTCTCTGAAAGGTGTTCGTCAGAGGCTGAACAGGTGAGGTTTTCTGTTCCCCTGTAAAAGGGTGGGATTGCAATTATTGCGTGAAGGAATCAACTCCGTCGCTGCGTTGTGGGATGTGGGATTCTGCATGGTTTGTGCGGGCTGGCCAAGCAGGGTTTTTTGTTGTTCTTTTTTGGGTCAGCCACGAGGTATTGTGGACGGGTTAGGGGGTGGTGGTGTTGTTCCCTGGTGAGCGGTTGGCTTGCGGGCCTGGGGGCCAGGGACAGGCGGGTGCCTATTGGAGTACTACTCCTTCTGCCTGCTCCATCACACTTCCACACATGTAGGACCTTGGGGATGCGGTTGTTACTGGTCAATGACATCTCCCATCCGACATTGTATTTTGCATTTTAGACACTTTTATCTACTACATTTGTCTGGAAGGGTGGGGGGTAAGGACACCTTGGGTGGGGCTTATTGTATGAGCCTGGCTCAGTTTGCCCTTTCCGGCTGTCCTCCAGAGGGTGGGTGTACTGTGCCTGGCACCCCCTTTGGTACCCCAGTTTTAATTACACCTGAGAACAACCCCCAACATTTAACCGGGCACAGGGAGGATCAGATTTAAAGAAGTTTATAGAATTGGTAAAAAAAAAGAATAATAAAAAAAAAAAACGTTACCATGGTAACAAACCATGCTAAGATTGTTAGGAATCCAGTTTGTGTGGTCTGTTTTTGTGGTTGTTTGTGTGTTTCCTTTTTCCACCACCAGGAGGAGCCCTGTCTTCACTGTCCAACCTGCGGCTCATTGGATCATTATCTGGATCATTATCTGGAGGTGTATTTGAGCAGTGGGCTGTCCCTACCTCGAGGCCAGAGTGTTTGCCAGTTTTGGGTACTCTAGCCAAGCTTAGTTTAGCTAAGTCTAACCTAGCTTTGTTTTCTCTGAGCCTAACGAGTTTTGTCTTTGCTTCCCGGCAGGAAGCTTTCCTATGTTACTGGATTTCTGGACCTCCTCTCCCCTGGAAGGAAAAACCGAGTTACACTGAGCAGGGGAAAATCTCCATATGTTCCGTTCAAGTACCCATCAGAAATCCGAGTGACATTCCGCTCCATTACTCCTCCAGGTCCAACGCTTGTCAACCCGTCCGCTCTCCAACGTGTGCACCTTTCTCTGGATTTACCACACAGTCTGGATTCAAGAACTAACAAGGCCTCCCTCAAACTTCCAGGTCACCAGCTCACTGAGTTCCAGATCCAAATCCTATTTACTCCTTCAATGAACCTGTTAAACTTTTCCGTTTTCTCTGAGTGGTCTCTCTGTATGTGGGTCAGATTTGTTAAACCGATCATGACAAAGACTGATCAACCAGTAATCCTGCTTTGTGGTCCAGGCCTCCTATCTGATCTGAGTTTAGCTGGAGCTGAAAGTGAAAAAAACTTCATACACTTATGCACATTTGCTGAGATGTTAATTTTATTTTATGTTTTTCCTCAAGTGGAAAGTAACAGTTGGGGATCCGGGCCTCATTAATGAGGATAGGTAAATGGCACTGTTGGCTCCCGTCTAGAACCACTGATGTCTGATGAAAAGTTTAAATATTTATTTTATGGTGTTTTTGCCTGTTGTTTGCAACAATTTGTGCTGTTTGCAAAAATTATTTTATCTTTTTTCTTTTTTGTGCATAGAGTTGTGTAAAAATTAAATATGTAATAAATTGTTTCATCACTGATGACAAAAACACATTTTCATGTCTTTTTAATCCTCCTATTACACTAACTGCTAAAATAATTATAAGTAAGAGTGTATTATTTTTCTGAATCCAAAACTATGTGTTATTTAGCTCTAACTGGGTGCTATTTTGTGAATGATAAGTTTTACTACAATAATTAGTTTTCACCTAAACTATACCAGGTAATCATAACACATTAATTGAAATAAATAGAATAACATTACTAAAAGCAGATTAAAGACGTTGACTAAAACTGGACTGAAAACTCAGTTTTCATTAAAAAAACTAGATTAAAATAGTCATGAACCATTCAAAGTAAAATAAGATTAAAATGCTCAGTTCTTGTCAACTAAACAAAAAAGTTTGAATACGACTTAGACTAATAAAAACCAAATGACACAAATACTAGACTAAAACTGAAATAAAACATTCTGCAAAAAACAAAACTACCTGTTAATCCATTACTCAAGCTGCTTTGGTCCACTGAGTGTATTTTGGGGTAAAGTAGATTGGTGTAAGGATGCATGTTATAGTAGATTCACAGGACTGGACTCCAGGCCCCCTGGTATTACTCCTTTTCTCAGGTGTCAGTATATTCTGAGCTAGAACAATGTTTTAACCAACTGCTGTAACTTTCTCCCCCAGCGTTACTGCTTTAATGTGGTCTTTGATAACAGAGCTCGGCCACAGAGCCCAGGAGGGAATTCATCAGTCTAGAATAGTGATGGATTCATTTTCACAGGCATTTGAAAGATCAGTCTTAATTATATCAGGTTCTGACCTTTGATCTGATTCCTGCTCATGTCTCTCGGCACCTTTGCTGTCTTTAGTCATCATACTGAATTCATTCTGTCAAATCCTGAGGGGGTGTCCTTCTGCCTGAAGAAATTATTACAGTTAAAACGAATTGTTCCATTTTTAAGTGTAAATTTTGACTTCTGAATATTTCTATTTGTTATAATTCAGCTATGACCAATGTCATAGTAATCATAGCAGCTGCTGAGGATCTGTTAAAATATTTAAAGGGACTAAGGGGGTGTCTGTTTTCCCAGCAGATGTTCTACAATGAGTCTTGCTTAAGGATTAAAAGCTCTTGAATTATTTCCACACAAAAAAAAAAAGAATTATTTCCACAACTGTGATTAACTTCGCAAAGCAAATATAGATGAATGTTTCCTAGCTTTCCTAGCTTATTTCCTGTAGCCCTTTATAGGCAAGTTACTGTTTTTGATCACTTGCTTACAGCTTACAAATGGAGTCTCCCCCCTTGTCCCTCAGTAAGGTCTAGAAACACAAGATCTATATCCAGCCATTCAGCAAAGATACTGCTACATGGCTGTACATCTTATTTTGGCATTTGCCAATTAGATTCCTGGAGTCATTAGAGTCCTTGGATCATAGTTAAGTCAAGAAAGAAAGTTTAAAAGACAATTGAAAAGTAAAAAAGTTAATAAGGCTTGTTAACAAGTATATTTAGGTTTATAAACTAAAAAATGTAAGTGCAAGTATCAGCATCAATGCCTCTAAGGTTATGTTATACCAAAACAAAAAATGTGTTTCTTTCGCTCTTAGAGTGTTTTTCATGAATTTCTTATAGAAACACTTTTGTTATTTTTCTTAATATATTCGGGCAAGATGGCATTTCTTGTTATGAAATTGACATTTAAATGTTAAAAAGGTAATAATTTTTTGTCCTCGATTCCAAGAACACTATTGTCTTGAAATTTAGATTTTATAAGTATTTTTCTGAGTGCCCTATAAAGGGATATTAACCTATTGTCTGTTGGAGATAGGCACCAGATCCTGCTTTGATAAGGAAGTATGGGCAATAGATGAATGAATCCTTCTGCTGAAGCTGGCAGAAAAACTGCAGTTTTTCGTCTTTGGTCGATATCACTCTCCCGATGCTGTCACTGAGACCGGGCCACCTCCTGCAGTGAAGATCCGATGCCATGACGTGCATCTTAAGCAAAGGAGTGTACGTTGTTTTAAAGTTTTAAAAAGAAATTCACCAACCTGAGGACCTCTCCTCCACAATATTCATGGACCTCTAAAATGATCCTCTCATGGAGTGAAATGTGGCTACTAGGGTGCTGATACACCCTAGTAGCCGAGGCAGGAGAAACAACTGGGAGCCAATCTCTCTATTGGCTCCCAGTTGTTTTTTTGCCTTACTGTTAAAACCTTAAGGCTGACATCTCCATGGTCAGGCACTAAATTACATTCCTGCTGTATCCCTATATCCCTTCTTGAAGGATGATGTCATTCTAAGACCAAGCTCGTAACCCATCTCTTTCCCAAATGTCAGCTCATTTACAGTTTCCCTGTCTAAATAAGTCTCAAACTAAACAACTATATAGATTCCAATTGAGTGGTTGATAAGCTAAATATATTTTTACTTTCAAGCAGTAGGCTTTTTATTAACACACCATCCTAGATGGTCCAGTTAGGTCATGTTATTAAAGACATTCCAGGAAACTGATGTTTCCATCAGGTAGATAAACACTCCCTTTGGATTATTTCTTGTTTTCCTTTTTTAAAGACATTAAAACCATAAATCAATATTTGTTAATTCTTTACCATCAGGAAGTCCACAAACTGTAGTTAAAAGCCTTCAGCTGATCCAAAATGCTGTAGGCAGAGTTCTGATGACAATTTTAAAAAAGAGATCAATCTTCTATCCTGGCTTCTCTTCATTGGCTTCTTGTTAAATCCAGAATAGAATTTAAAATCCTACTTCTCACATATAAAGCCTTAAAAGGCCAACCTTCATCCTATATCACAGATCTAATTGTTCCTTACATTCCTAACAGAGCACTTTGCTCATAATCTGCAGGTTTACTAGTGGTTTCTAGAATTTCTAAAAGTACAATGGGAGGCAGATCTTTTAGTTATAAAGCTCCTCTCCTGTGAAACCAACTACTAGTTTAAGTCCTTGAGGCAGACACCCTGTCTACTTTTAAGGCTAGGCTTAAAACTTTCCTTTTTGACAAAGCTTATAGTTAGAGTGGCTCAGGTTATTCTGAGCTATCTCTATAGTAATGCTGCTATAGGCTTAGACATCTGGAGGACATACAGTAGGGACCCCCATTTCATCATTCTGCTTCATTTTATCTCTATTCTCCTACTCTGCTGAATCTGTTAGTTCAATCTCTAACGTTCTGCTCTCTCTGCCTTTTCTCATAGTAGCTTCATCTGGTCTGTTCCTGTTTGGCTGTGACTCCATCCTGGAGAGAAATATCAACTGTGCTGCTGGCATCAACACCCTTTTTTATAGATGTTGGAGATCGGCCTGTTTTTCAATGTAGTCCTGTTTCTCTGACTGTGACTAACTGGATGTGCCCTCTTCATCCTCTGACATGGGAGCTGGCTCGGAGCTCGTCTGCCTGGCTGTGTGTTTCCTGGACGGGGCCGCCTTTTACAGTTGCTTTTGTATCTCTGCTTCTTTCTCCTTGAACCCCAGTCGGCCTTGGCAGATGGCCGCTCACACTGAGCCTGGTTTTGCTGGAGGTTTCTTCCTGTTAAAAGGGAGTTTTTCCTCTCCACTGTCGCTACAAGCATGCTTAGTGTGAGGGATTGTATTTGAGTCAATGAGTCAATGCAATCAGCTGGTCTTCCTTCCAGTCTTCCTTAGACAGAAACCTTTGAATCAATCTGACTGTATGAACTGGTGAACTGTAAAGTGCCTTGAGATGACATGTGTTGTTAATTGGCGCTATAGAAATAAACTGAATTTAAATTGAATTGTTATAAAAAAAAAAAATGGTATTTTTAGTGTTTTTCAGCCCAGGAGTTTTTAGCCGTTTTTAGGTCGGGGAATTTAAAAAGAATCACAGTGTCAGGTTGTGCGGAGGCTTAAAATGCAGAAAGGAGTAGGCACAGATGAGTTTGGATGATTTAATGAAAGTCCAAGGGGAACAGAGGCAAAAATCCAAGAATACTGAAAACCAAACAAAAACCAATAAATGTCATGGAAAATACTTGAGGGAAGCAAGAGACTAGAAAGCAATGAAGCTACATTAACAATACAAGAGACCAGCACTGAGTGAAGGCTCTGCTGCTCTTTTAAACCCAGGACTCTGATGAGAAAGTTTATCTTCACCTTTGTAGGCTACCCAGGTTCTACCCAAAGATCCTCTCTGGAAGAGATGCATAAAGCGCACTCAGTCACACACAGGAACCCTGACACACAGGCTTGGAACATTACAGTTCAAGAGGTTCTGATCCTGAAACAATAAATAATTGAACCAAGGCAGTTGTATAAATCTGAGATACTTTTCCATTAAGAATTAACTAACTGATAAAACGAGATCTTCTAGATTAGGTGTAACCAATTCGAATAAGTAGGGTCCAAATAAAGAAAATCAACAACCATTAAAGTTCCAGAGACATTTTTGAAGTACAGAACAACAATAAAGGATTTAAACCTGGGTTTGAATGGTGAAAAAGCCATTCTCAAGCACATATCAAGGTGCTCATTCATGAGCCTGGATCCATATTTATTTTTTGATTAAGGTAATGGTGGAGAATCCTGCTTCAGAGCAGCAGGTTTAGCCACACATATTCAAAATGTGCACGGCCATCTTTGAGCACGCCATTTCACTTTTCTTTCACCAGTTCAATGAACTTCTTTCAGTCCACACTTTCTCTGCTCTCTTTTTCTTCTCATCTTCTCATTCTTTCCCACAGGTTCGCCTACTGTGTCTAAAAGTAGCAGCAGCAGCAACCCAGACTGACAGCAGCTCATTGGTTAATCTGGATCCCGTGTAGCCTGGTCCCGGCGCTCCAGACGGCTTTACCCTATTAACAGGAGAAGTAGCCCAAGTGAAGTTCGACACTGTCGTCGGACAACATGCGGCAATTTATAAATGTTTTAAATCAGGTTGGGTCCAGATTAGCCAGCAAGGGGGTCCAGATCCAGACCCGGTTCTTTTAATACGTGACCTCTGTTCTAGATCAATTGTCAGCTTAAGGCATAATTATGAGATACAAAGTCATTGTTTAGAGATAATTTGCGTCATAATTCTGAATTTGAAAGTGGAAATGATGACATAACATGCCATTTTTCACTCAAGTGGCGGAAAGCAACTTATTTTACTCTTTAAATAATAGAGTTTATGTTATTAAATAAAGTAATAAAATAAAGCTTTTAAAGCACTAGGATCACCACTACTTGAAAAAAACTTACCAGGCCGTACTAAAATACACAACACTGAAACTTAATCTGCACCCAGAAAGACTGCAGTTAATTACTTCTTACCTGAAACTATGGTGTTGCTACATTTGCATCTGGCCTATGTAGATCTTACCTCCCCCTGCTGCTCTTTCCCTTTACTGACTGACGGTCACCTCTGACATTCACAACCGCTTCAGATGCTGCTGCTGAAGTGGACGCTCCACCATAGGACCAGTAAACATGTGGGTTTAGGAGCACCTGTCGAAAGGGCTTTCCTGCTTTTAACTCACTTTTTCTTTTCATTTTTTCTCCATGTTCTTCTACATTATCTCTCTGTGATTGACTGATTGGATGCCATGGCCCAAGAGGAAGGAGGCATCAGCCCTTTTGTTGCTGTAACTCGTCCAGCTGAGAATCCGTCATGGCTAATGGGCCAGTCTAGCAAGTTTGTGTACCAATAAGTATCATGACAATAATAAAGTACCCAAAAACATGGCCCAGACTTTTAGGATGTATTACTGTCAGATTAATCAGATTTCACAAAATCCATTTGATTTAAACAGCTTTAGTTTTTACCGCAGTAATTCTAACAAAATCTTTATTATGACTGATTGAATGTTTTCAAAGGTTTGTCTCTGACAGTTATCATTTGGAATCTTCAATTCACATTTTCTTCTTAGTCTGCTCAGAGGTGTGTTTGTGTGACACTTGCTTAAACTGTTAACATTCTAGCTATTTTGTGTAGCATAATTGTTCGGTACAGAGACAACAGTAAGCTGGGGGTGTAGTTATGTTGTCTGTTTATGATAGACCTGCTTCAAATTACATTTTTGCTAGTGTAAAGATGAGATTTTCTGTTTAGTTAGAGCTTAAAAATGCAGAAGTTCCAACTTGGGTGTTTTCTGTCTACCTCTTAGTAAATTTGTGATAAACATTTTTAGAACATAAATTGCTGCTGAGAAGGCATAAAAAGAGAAAAAAGTTAGATTAAAGATCTATCTTTTTCTCTTAACAACATCTTTTCTCTGATGTTTTCTGTGACTCCACTAAAACAGCAGCTATATCAGTTTTTTATTTTAGAATTAACCTGAATCCAGGGGTTCTGCTAATTACATTTAAACATTGTCTTTTACTTTATAATGAAGCATGATGAAGTTTAAGTAATGAGGCACCACTAAGAGACCCTTGTGCAGCTTTTCCCAAGTCCTTTAAGTCAAAGTCTTGACCTTTTTAACAAGCAGAATTAATTGGGCTGAGCTAACCTTTCAGAGCCTATAGCTGGAAAGTAAAACCAGCATTCCCGGGCCGCCTCATTATACCACACTGGCTTTGGATTCGTGAGCGATCTTTTTCCTATATAGTGTGAGAACACACAGAGGCCATTCAGCGGCTCAGGTGGGGAAAGAATTTCAGGTCAGTCCGACCGAGTCAGATATTTTAGGAAAGACAGGTCTTTAAGACCTTGTGGTGATTGGTGCTTGGGAAGAGGGGAGGTTGGTACAGCTCTTCACTTTCTGCCAAAGTTCGTTAAGTTTGAGAACCATTTTTCATTGAATTTGTGACAAACAATAAAAAAGGCATTTATTGATTTTTTTAACTTTTTATTGTTAAAGAGCTGAAGGCTTCAGCCAGACTGTTAAAGGAAATTTTAAGAGAACAATTTTGAAACTGCTTTTAAAGGGGGGGGGGGCTTAATAATATTGCCAAAGAGGATTGAAATCATATATTTACATCATTTTAAAATAAAACATATTAAAAAACATAATAAAACCCAAGCTCTGGCATTCAGTATGGGGATCCTGAATCTTAAAAACATGGAAAGAAAAAGCTTTAATTAAATCTTGCAAATGTATAACAACAAACAAGAGCAGAGCCTGGTTAGCAAATTGGATATAGAACTAATTAATTAATAATTAATAATCTTGACATTGTTTAAATAAATCATTCTCAGTTGAGACTGTAATGATTTTATCCAAAAATCTGACACACATGCAGAAAACCAAACAGAGAGACCAGGGGAAGGTTTCACAGGTTTATTGTGAGTTGATAGAGAAGAGTCCAGTGCTGCTCTGAAAACTGCCAAACGGGGACTGAAAAATGAACGTGAAGATCCTGCGGTTAGTTCAGGCTCAGTGGGAAATTTGTGTTTTCGATTGAAAAGGGAATAAAGGCAACAGGACTCACGTTTCCAGAAAAGGTGTTTTTCATTGAATCCAGTCGGTGTGGGTTGTTCAAGTAATAGATTTGCTTGTTGGAGGGCGGACAGGGTTTAACCAGGTTGAGGAATGGAGGAGCTGACTGCCACTTAGATTTCCTGCTGTACTTGAACGGCTTCTTGTGGAGATGAATCCCTTGCTCAGTGTGAAGCTCAAACAATCCCTTGGCGAAAAGTAGATCCAAACCTCCAGTTTGAATCCCCAGCTCAGTTTAAAGCTCAGATGATCCTTCCAGGGAGAGAAGGTCCAAAACATCCAGTTTGCAGGATGACTTCCTCAGAGAGGCAAAGACAAAACAACAAGGTTAAGACTCAGGTAACAAAAACTCAGTTTGACTCAACAAAACTCAGCCTGGCTAGAGTACCCAAAACTGGCAAACATTCTGGCGTCGAGGTAGTGGCAGTCAACAGCTTAAGAGTCCTCCGGTAATGAGGCATCCATCCGCAGGTGTTAGAAGGCCAACGAGAACCAGGCACCACCTGGTGGTGGAGGAAAACAAACAAAAACACAACCCACACAAACTGGATTCCTAACAGAGACAAGCATAAACTGGTGAGGCCAGCCCTGCCGTTCAGCAGCAAAGACAGTCACACATACAGTTCAAATGAATAATTAATTTATGTAAACTGCCTAAATCAATCAAAAACTATCACTTGGTGCATTTCAGTCAGCTTTCTCTAATGCACATTCTGAAGAATCAAAATTCAAATAAACTCCCTTTGATTTGCAAAAAAAGTTTTCATGCACACCTAAGGTGTTTTTTGGCTTTTGTATAATGGATTAATGCACAAACAGGTTTCAATTTCAATTCAATTTCAATTCAGTTTATTTATATAGCGCCAAATTCACAACACATGTCATCTCAAGGCACTTTACAGTTCAACCAGATCATAAAGTCAAATTGATACAAAGTTTTCTATCTAAGGAAAACCAGTTGATTGCATTGACTCATTGACTCAAATACAATCCCTCACACTAAGCATGCTTGTAGCGACAGTGGAGAGGAAAAACTCCCTTTTAACAGGAAGAAACCTCCAGCAGAACCAGGCTCAGTGTGAGCGGCCATCTGCCAAGGCCGACTGGGGTTCAAGGAGACAGAAGCAGAGATACAAGAAGCAGAGATACAAAAAGCAGCTGTAAAGGGCGGCCCCGTCCAGGAAACACACAGCCAGGCAGACGAGCTCCAAGGCAGCTCCCATGCCAGAGGATGAAGAGAGCACATCCACCCAGCCACGGCCAGAGAAACAGGACCACACTGGAAGACAGGCCGATCTCCAACATCTACAAACAAGGGTGTTGATGGAAGCAGCACAGCTGATGTTTCTTTCCTGGATGACGTCACAGCCAAACAGGAACAGACGAGGCAAAGCTACTCTGAGGAAAAGCAGAGAGAGCAGAAGGTTAGAGATTGAACAAACAGATTCTGCAGAATAGGAGAACAGAGAGAGAATGAAGCAGAATGATGAAATGGGGGTCCCTATGTCCTCCAAAAGTCTAAGCCTATAGCAGCATAACTATAGAGAGAGAGCTCAGGATAACCTGAGCCACCCTAACTATAAGCTTTATCAAAAAGGAAAGTTTTAAGCCTAGTCTTAAAAGTAGACAGAGTGTCTGCCTCACGGACTAAAACTGGTAGTTGGTTCCACAGGAGAGGAGCCTGATAACTAAAAGATCTGCCTCCCATTCTACTTTTAGAAATTCTAGGAACCACTAGTAAACCTGCAGATTGAGAGCGAAGTGCTCTGTTAGGAACATAAGGAACAATCAGATCTCTGATATAAGATGGAGCTTGGCCATTTAAGGCTTTATATGTGAGAAAGAGGATTTTAAATTCTATTCTGGATTTAACAGGAAGCCAATGAAGAGAAGCCAGGATAGGAGAGATATGATCTCTCTTTTTAATTTTCATCAGAACTCTGGCTGCAGCATTTTGGATCAGCTGAAGGCTTTTAACTACAGTTTGTGGACTTCCTGATAGTAAAGAATTACAATAGTCCAGCCTTGAAGTAACAAATGCATGGACTAGTTTCTCAGCATCACCCCTGGACAGGAGATTTCTAATTTTTGCAATGTTCCTCAGATGAAAGAAGGAAATTCTAGAAACCTCTTTGATCTGGGATTTAAATGACAGTTCCTGATCAAAAACAACACCAAGATTTTTTACTTTATTATCTGAAATCAGTTTAATCCCATCCAAATGAAGTGACTGGCTAATCAGCTTCTTTTTCAGAGACTCTGGTCCAAAGACTATAACTTCTGTTTTGTCTGCATTCAGAAGCAGAAAGTTAAGAGTCATCCAGGTTTTTATGTCTTCAAGACATGCTTGTAATCTATGTAATGGGTTAGCTTCATCTGGATTTATAGACAGATATAGCTGGGTATCATCAGCATAACAGTGGAAATTAATCCCATGCTGTCTAATAACTCTACCAATTGGGAGCATGTATAAAGTAAAGAGAATTGGTCCTAGCACTGATCCCTGTGGTACTCCACAGGTAACCTTTGAGTGTGTTGAAGATCTATCATTAACATAAACAAACTGAATTCGATCAGATAGATAAGATTTAAACCAGTCTAGTGCTGTTCCTTTAATTCCAACAAAATATTCAAGTCTTTCTAAAAGAATATTATGGTCAACTGTATCAAATGCAGCACTAAGATCCAACAGGACGAGCACAGATACAAGTCCATTATCTGAGGCCATGAGAATATCATTAGTGACTTTCACCAGAGCTGTTTCAGTGCTATGATGAGCTCTAAAGCCAGACTGAAACTCTTCAAAAAGTTCATTATGGTGTAAGTGGTTGCAAACTTGTTTGGCAACTACTTTCTCAAGAATTTTGGATAAGAAAGGAAGATTGGATATAGGTCTATAATTAACCAAGTCATCTGGGTCAAGAGACGGTTTCTTAAGCAGAGGTTTAATTACAGCAACCTTAAAAGCTTTAGGTACATATCCCTGTAACAGAGATAGATTAATCACATCTAAAATGGAGGAGGAGATCAAAGGGAATACCTCCTTAAATAACCTGGTTGGAACTGGATCTAACATACAAGTTGAAGGCTTAGATGAAGACAATAATTTTGCTAATTCAGAAAGTTCAACTGGATCAAAGCAGTCTAAACCCGGTTCAGATTCCATGACTACCTCAGGTACAATCGCGGATAGAGGAGTGCTTATGATCTTATTTTTAATAACATCAATCTTATTTATAAAGAATCCCATAAAATCATTGCTGTTAAGAGCAGGTGGAATGGACGGTTCAACAGAGCTATGGCTCTGGGTGAGTTTGGCAACTGTATTAAAAAGAAATCTAGGATTATTCTTATTCTCCTCTATTAATGAGGAGAAGTATGCTGCTCTTGCTTTACAAAGGGTCCTCTTATACAGCAGTAAACCATTTTTCCAGACTAGGAAGGACTCCTGCAGGCCTGTGGAGCGATATTTTCTCTCCAGTTTCCTAGCATTTTGCTTCAAAGTACGCAGCTCTGCATTAAACCAAGGAGCAAGCTTTCTATTTTTAACGGTTTTCATTTTCAAAGGAGCTGCGTTGTCTAAGGCAGTACGCAGAGAACTAGCAACCCCATCAACAAAATCATCAACCTGTGAAGGGGAATAAGCTATACTTTTGCACTCTGCAGCACTGTTTAGCGACACAGAGGAGAGAGAAAGTGAAGCCGATTCTTTAAAATTTATAACTGCACTATCTGATAAAGATCTACTAAAATTGAACCTTCTTTTGGGGGAGGAGAACTCTGTTAAAGTAATCCTGAAGGTTATTAGAAAGTGGTCAGAGAGGACAGGGTTGTGAGGAAATACTGTTATTTCTTCACATTCTATGCCGTATGTCAGCACAAGATCCAAAGTATGAAGATGAGAATGTGTGGGACTATTCACATTTTGAACAAAGCCAATAGTGTCTAAGATAGCATCAAAGGCCGCTCTTAAGCTATCGCCCTCAATGTCAGCATGGATGTTAAAATCTCCCACTATGATGACCCTGTCAGTATTTAATACCAAATCAGAAAGGAACTCTGAAAACTCATCTAAAAATTCAGAGTAAGGACCTGGCGGACGATACAAAGTTACAAGAAGAAGAGGTTTTCTTGCCTTGAAATTTGGATGAGGGAAATTAAGGGTTAAATGTTCAAAAGAGTTGTAGGTATTAACTGTTTTGGGAGTAATCAGTAAGTCAGACTGGAAGATTGTTGCTACTCCTCCTCCTCGCCCAGAACTTCTGGGTATGTGAAAATTTAAATAGCTTGAAGGAGTTGCCTCGTTTATGCTCACATAATCCTCTTGCTGCAGCCAGGTTTCTGTAAGGCAAAACAAGTCAATGTGATTATCACAAATCAAGTCATTAACTAGCAGACTTTTAGAGGAAAGCGATCTTATGTTAAACAGACCGCATTTAATTGTTTTAACTTTTTCCCCAATTGGAGTTATTTTGATTTTAATTAGATTATCATGATTTACTTCTTTGGGAATCTTTGCTAATTTATTAGATTTTGGTCGTGGGCAAGACACTGTCTGGATGGAGTAAAGAGTGGGTAACAGTAGAGAAGCTGCAGAGATGTGTGTTAAACTACAACTCTGCTTCCTGGTCTGCACCCTGGGTGGTCAGGGTTTTGGAGGACTAATAAATGTGGCCAGATTCCTAGAAAGAAGAGCTGCACCATCCAAAGTGGGATGGATGCCGTCTCTCCGAATCAGACCAGGCTTTCCCCAAAAGGATTGCCAATTATTAATGTAGCCCACGTTGTTTTCAGGACACCACCTAGACAACCAGCGGTTGAATGACGACATGCGGCTAAACATGTCATCACTGGTCAGATCAGGGAGGGGACCAGAGAAAATTACGGAGTCCGACATTTTTTTGGCAAACTTACACACCGAAGCAACACTAATTTTAGTGACCTCCGATCGGCGTAACCGGGTGTCATTACCACCAGCGTGAATAACAATCTTACTGTATTTAACCTTATCCTTAGCCAGTAGTTTCAGGTAGGATTTGATGTCGCCCGTTCTGGCCCCCGGCAAACATTTGACTATGGTCCCTGGTGTCTCTAATGCCACGTTTCTGACTATGGAGCTGCCAATCACCAGAGTGGGCTTCTCAGTGGGTGTGTCACTGAGTGGGGAAAACCGGTTAGAAACGTGAACGGGTTGGTGGTGACCAGTGGGCAGAGATCCATGACTACGCTTTCTGCGTACAGTTACCCAATCGCCTGGCTGCTCAGGCACTTTTGGAGGAGAGCTACGTGGGGGGCCTACTTTAACTCCTGGATGTTCAACAGCCTGAAGCCTGGATTCTAACTCTGACACCCTCGCCTCCAAGGCTACAAAAATACTACACTTATTACACATCCCATTATCACTAAAGGAGGCAGAGGAATAACTGAACATCTGACACAGAGAGCAGGAGAGAGGAGAGGAAGAAGGAAGAGTTGGAAAAGAGAGGGAGGGAGAGAGAGAAGCCATAGCAATGCTAAGCTAGCGCTAGCCTAGGCTAGCTACTCCTTGCTATCAGAAATAAAACCGTGTGAAACTGACAAGTGCTCAGTAGAAAAGTGCAGCAGAAGGTGCTATGTTTTAAACTAGTCAGTTAGAGTTACTTAGATACAGAGATATCACAGAGAAAATAACTTAACGTCAGATGGAGTTCCTCCCGGACAGCTGCAGCAGCTGCACACTCAGTTAATCCAAACAGGAAGTGAGGTGATAGAAACACTTTTTTCAAATAATTTCTGATGTAGCAAACTTTTACCTCACATGACTGATCAGCTGTTTCTGATGTTGCCGCCATCCTGGATGTTCCTAATGTGGCCATAGCCATGGCTGGAAATCTCATCACCATTTTAGCTGAAATGTTAACATACAAAACAACTTGCCGCATAGCAACACAACTGAAACTTTCCTCCAATACTGATTTGTAGTCAGTGCTTTGTGCTGCTTAGTTAATTCGCTTCATTTCTTACAAACTTTGAATTCAAATTTAAGTTGAATGGAAACCCTGCTATTTACTTATTTGTTATTTTCTTAGTTTAGTGCAAACTGGTGTGGAGTTTGGAAGCTGAGGGAGAGACGAATTTTTCTGGACGGAGAGATAGAGCTCTAACTAGGCAAAATGTACATACAGCAACTCCCAATACACACATACTCTCCCTTGGAACTGTCCCACCCCTACACAAAGAACTTTCTCACACACAAATATTTTGTTATTCCCAAGAAAAACACTTTGACCTTCCCTTCACCCTTGTCTGGAGTAGGGAGGCAACTGCTTTCTGTCATCCCCAATCTTAACTTCCTACATAACTTAACTCCAGAATACAAACTGGTACAAGACTTCTAAACAACCACCGCTATTTAGGCAGAGAAAAGGCACACTCAAAATATTGTATCTCACCAATAGGCCAAGGAAAAATATGCTTCCACACTGGTCAGAAGGAAATCTTGTACTGTGACTTAAAACGACATCAGATTAGCTAATGGTTAGTCTGAAATACCTCCAAGCTCACAGCTAAAGATAACAGAAATTAGGTTCACCAGGCACAGAAAAATGCTGCCAAGGAGTTATTCATTAAGTGGTACTGAACAGAAACTGTGATGGATCAGTTGCTCACTGTACAAATGAAGGTGTGATTCGCTCTGAATGTGACTGAGTTTGGATTTGCTGATTTTTGTTTGGATTTTTGCTAGATAGATATATATACATATAGATATATACAGACAGATAGATAGATAGCTTAGAAACTGACCACACCAGCACTCTCTAAGCGTTTGTCTAATTATTTAAGTTGCACCCTTAAAAAAAAACAAAATTAAACACATAGATTTTTTTTACACTATTCTATTTCTAGGGCACTACCTTTAGATTTCTCTGATTAGATCTGAATGTAGTTTTTTTTTTTTTTTGAACACATTAACATGCTGCCGTTTACACAATACTTGCATGTGTACAAAAGAAGGACTCAATACATGTGGGCTGTGCTGAGCCTTCAGCCTTTCTTAAACTCCTGGGGTGTGTTGGTAACACATCTGTCAGATCTATTGAAAATTGTGCAGAGTCCAATCTATTGTGACACAGTAATGTTTTGTTTTTGCCGATGATCAGAGGCCAACTAAGGGGCATACAGAGTATGATCAGACAAATTCTATGCACCACAGATTTACTAAAAGGCAGCTACTATTGGAGCAGAAACCATGACCAACCCCAGGGTTATAGGCTGCAGTTACTACATGGTTGTTAGAAGGAGTTAAGAAGAGAAATGTGGAAGAAAAAAGCATCCATAGCGTCACGTGTTTTCTTTGGCTTGTTGAATATGCAGGACCATTTTAAACGGGAAGAGTGGGAATATTGAAAGGAATGTTTAGGAAAATAAATTGTTAATATGGATATTGAAGATAGACAAAAACAGTTAAAATTAACAACAATAACAAAAGGAACACAATTATTTTAAAATGAATAAAAAAAAAATAATAATGTTCAAGTTTTGAATCTTAATTCTAAGAAAACTTGCTATAAAACTTTAACTAGTCTGCCATTATTATCTAAGTAAAATGCCCTGGAATGAGAAGTGACTTGATGCTATATAAACAAACTAAATATAAAATAATTGTCCAAGGTGTTGTTCAAGGATCAACACCGAAGCAATTTGTTAAGATCAATTTACTATATTCAAATTATGTAAAGAACACATACAGGAAAACCATGTAAATATTCCGTAAAAGTAAAAAAAATTAAATAAAATAAAAAAATAAAATCTACTGGACTTGGTTTCCAATATTTGAAGACGTTTCGCTACCTTTCCAGGAAGCTTTCTCAATTCCAATGTCAATTCAGACATTTGAATTGACATTTGAAAGATCTGAAAGATCTCCCCTCGTGTGTGTGGATCTAAAAGTAAAAATGTCCTCTTTCCTCATCTATTACAATATTTTACATTTGAAAGTAGATTTTAAACTACTTTTTAATGTAAAACACAGTAAAATGGCACAATTGGGCTGTTGCACTAGCCTGACGTAGTTCTACTCAATTCTAGTCAGAATATGAGTCTGATACTGCTCCAT
Organism: Cyprinodon diabolis; assembly: GCA_030533445.1. Taxonomy (NCBI): domain Eukaryota; kingdom Metazoa; phylum Chordata; class Actinopteri; order Cyprinodontiformes; family Cyprinodontidae; genus Cyprinodon; species Cyprinodon diabolis. Next base: position 10,143,489 of record CM060066.1, read on the forward strand.
AGAGCTGTGATTATGGGGCGTGTTTTGAACGAACCAGGAAAAAAAATGCCTCTGCACTCAATTGGATAGACCTACAACCAATAAGAGCAATGGAGTGCGCGATGTATGTTAAGCGACACATAGCTGTTGTCAACAAAAATCAAAGCGAGCAGTTGCACGCCTAGAATAAGTAGATGAGCCTTGATCGCGTTTCTCTGTTCCTCTTTTAAAATTAATTTACTGTCGATATCTTCTAGAACAGAACTCATAGCAGAATCTACACACCTCAATAGCAGAATCTACACACCTCAACTCTCCAGCGGCAGCCATTGTTGTTGTCACCCAAGCGCGCTTTGGTGACGTGGTTGATTACGTTACTGTTGATCATCTGTCCATCATCGTATAAAGCCCGCCTTGACAATTTCATTGGCCCGCCAGATATTGTGCGAGCATACTCGCGTTACTATTGAGCAATGCCAAACCGAACTTCCCGACCTCAAACGTTATGGGCGGGACTTAGTTCGGAATGACACCCAGGCTACTGTTGGACTGAAGCATAGCAGCAAAAACAAAGGCAACATTAACACATATTGCACTTACAAAACAGAGTTGGGACAGAAGAAATGTTGGTTTTCAAGAGTGAAGAGAATTTTGCACGTTTTCAATATCAAGAAGAATATTTTCTCAGCGAATTTCCGGTCCTGAAAATTTGGCAGAATTTCTCAAAACTTCAGGGATGTCAGTGCTTAGAGTCTGTTTTAGAAGCAGATCTTTATTTAGATCTGGTTTAAGGAAAACATTGTTATCAAACTCTAAATGGTGCATCATGCACACACACTTGATGAATTTATCCTGAAACCCAATGGCACCCGCTATGTCACCAACATGTTTGTGGCCATTTTATGTAAAGCAGTTGTCAACGAAGATGTGTTGTTAACAAACTGACCACAATTTAAATCCCAAATGGTGGCCAGGAGAGTGTGCAGATATACTGAGATCAATTTTATTTCCAATCTTTTACTTTTAAAAGTTATTTTTTCACATAATCTGTGGAAGTAACTTTTGTTCAAAAGGGTGACTCAGCTGAAATGATTCACGTTGGTGAAATTCTAATATTAACCTTTCTCAAAGAGTGAGATGAATATCCCCTTTTGAACTCTAACTTGCAGCAAGAGTTTAAAAAAGTACCGCCTGTACAGCTTCTCTCCAGATGGAGTTAAAGTTGAACAAAGCATTACAAGAGAAGGTATCACTCTTATTCTCTCTGCCTCCGGTTAAATGATGGAAGGACCGATGGTTCAAACTTCCTCCTTCTTCATATAGAGAGAGGGTTCATTCCAAGGACCGCCTCACAGATTAACTCCCACAGTGAGTCAGCATCTGGTGGATGTCTGGTTTTCTGTTTCATCTAATTAGCAGATAATAGCCACACTTTTAATGTCACAGCATCCTGGAATGCTAAGGGTGCCCTTTTTTAAGTTATACTAAGTTCCACTGTCAGATACAGTATTAAAGTTTTGAATGGGCCTACTAGTTAAATACTATGCCTTTAAAAAAAAAAAAAGGCATAAAACAAGTTTGGGTTAAAATCAAGCTATAACAATCCCAACATATTCACCTTCATATTGTTTAATTAGTGCATTTTAAAAAGAGGAAATGTTTGAAAAAAAAGATATTTTTTTAAATTGAAATTGGAAAAAAAAATGCAATCCAGAAATTAAACTTACCAATTTTATATTTTCAAATTTTATGTTTTGAAAAGCTGTCCAAAAGATTTCCTATTTTGTGATTTTTTTTTTTCGCTTTTGTGTCACCTTTTGAATTTACAAATTGCCTTTTTTTAAGTTTGCGTTTTACTAATCCTGCTCTCCTCATGACACTTTCTCATTCTTCCATTTACGTCTACATCATAATGATGTCATCCACACCGATTAAATAAAAAAAACCTCTTAAGATTAATTCCTGATTAGGTTTAGCTTTCCACGTTTTGGTGCACTGAGTAGATTATTTATCTCTTTACCTACAGCTACAAGCTTTAAAAAAATCTAAGAAAGGCTTATCTGCGAAATGTAAAAAAAAGTTCTTTATTTTCCCTGTACCTGCACTGCAATCAATAAATAAAAAGGTCTCTTTTTCAGATTGAGTTTTAAGAATCACATCCTTTTCAAATTGTTTTACAGATCACATTCTGTTCAAGGCCAAATGCTGGCTTTTGACCAATAACAGCGTAGACAATGTCCAAGAATGTAATTTTTAAAGTTGTAGGGAAGCGGCTGATCCAACTGCTGCATTTCTGAATTCTCCCAATTGGTGCCCGACTTTACACGGGTGAATAAAGTGAATGGAGTTGGCCGTTTATCAAGAGGGCCAGATTGGTGTGGCAGAAGGTTTGCAAGCATGTTTGATTTTGACCTGTTTTTTCAAAGCATTGTTGCTAACCAGTTAGCAACTTAGTGCTAGTAGGTTTCCAATGGGAAATTCCATTGGGACCAAGTAGCACTAAATTGGTGACTTAGAAACAACACTGTCTGTCATGGTTTTGGTTATGTTATGCTTTACTTTGCTCCTTGTTTTCTAGTTTTTATTGGTTTAATTCATATTTTGTTGTATTTCTAGATTTATGTTAGTTCTCATGTTGTCCTCTGTTGCCCTCTTTTGTGTGTGTGTGTGTTCCTTTCCCCTTGGCTCCTCACACCTGCTCCTTGTTAGCTTGTTAGCCCTCCCTTTGTCTCTGTCAGCTATTTATGCTCTCCCTCTGCTCTCACTCTTTGTTGGTTCCTCTGTTGTTGCTGGTCCTGTCATCGCTGCAATCGTCTCCCCTCGTCTCTCCCTGGATCCTTCTATGTGTTTTCCCTTGATGTCTCATATGGTTCTGGTCTGTTACATTTTAGTTGGATTTTTGGACTGCCTTTGTTAACCATTTTTCATCAAAACTACAAGTATTCACCTCAGCCTCTCTGCCTCTGCATTTGGGTCCTCCAAACCTCAACCAAGATCTTGACACTGTCAAGGAACGCTATGGCCAGAGGAAACATGCAAGAGGAGGAGAGTTTTGTGTCGGAGGTCGTGGAGGAGTCTCCTCCATCATACATTTTTTATATAGAGGAGGAAAGCGGGGACAAAGATGTGGAAGAGGACGCCAGGGCGGCAGAAGTTTGGTTTGGTGCAGAAGGCTTACAGCCGTACGTGTTTGAGCCCTTGCCTCGCAAAGCTGCCAGTTCTGTTAGCTGGTTGGTTAAACATTGCTTTGAGTTTTTGTTTCTGCATTGCATTTTTTTTATTTACATTCACAAAAAATGCTCTTTTCTTTTAACAATGATGGAACGAGATTTACATACAATTCCAGGTGTGAATGATGCATTCAATGAAGAAAATACCTACGAAGTGAATAAAGTCATGCCATGAAAACCAATTCCATTCCAAGGGGATCAGATGTCTGCAGGCCTTTTAGAGTTGTCTGTGTTTTTGACGTCTGCAAGGTTTTTGTTTATAAGGCTCCCTGACTCCAAACCACAGTATCAGATGCAAATAGTAAACTTCATTCAAGACTGTTTACCTACAAACAAGTGACAAGAGTGATACTTTGGCTTTAAACACAGTGTCACTGTGAAAAGGTGAAAGTGGCACTGTAGTCCTATGGGACGTAGAGATTACATGTTTGTTTGGAGAAGAGGTGAAAACCAAGTAGGATAAGATGTCACTCTGACGTGTTGGCAGGAGGAAAAGAGGCCATTTATTTTCCAGTCCCCCAAAATGGAAACAAACAACAACACCATAGAAACACATCTAACCTATCAGCTCTGAGGTCTTAGTGTAGTCCAGCTCTTTGGTTCTGTTACTGCAAAAAAAAAACAAAAAAAACTCTAAATCCTATGTTTTTAAAAAGAAATTAGTTCTGTGTTCTTCATTCAAGATGCATTTATTAATCCCTGCAAAGGTGAACAGATACAGTTTTTGCCAAAGTGTCTGTTCTGATTTTGGCTTGTTCTGATCAGACATAAGATTTCTCTACTTAACAAAAACAGGGAGGGATTCTCACAATCAAAGTAGCCAGTTTTCCACAAACTGAAGGATTGTTGAAATAATGTTGAACTAAAAGAGTCTGGCTCCTTACCGAAACATCTAATGCTGAAAAGTAGCTTATAATGCCTCAGTAGCATAGGACACGTCTAGCCTTGTCTAGCAGGTGTTCTGTATGAATGCCAATACTTCTGTGAAATAAAGGAAAACAAAACAACCTCACATCTAGTTTATTAACAAGCGACCTAAGAGGCACATTATGTAATAATTTTCTTTAAATAAAAGTTTTAAAAAGATGTTTGCTATTTTCTCAGATTTTATTTTCAGCAAAGACATAATAAAAGAATAGGTAAATTATACCCATGCTACCCATTTATTAATAGTTACAACCATTTCATAGAAAAATAAAGTAAATTTTACCCCCACACATGAGTCTTGGTGGCTAAATTACGCTTTTGCGTCAGACAGCACACCCTTGGTATGCTCTGGCTGCTATTGAACCTCAAAAGGGAAGGAGATATAGGGGTACTCTGTATCCCAGCTCGACAGAAAAAGTATTTATTTTTATTATTGTGTGTGTGTGTGTGTGTGTGTGTGTGTTACGTCCCATGTTTTGTAAGGGAATTTTAATCTGTCGCTGCCCCCACCACTGTTACCCACCAGGACAACCACAGGTAAAATCTGGGGCGCCACCAGAAATGTTGGGGCCCCATGAGAGTATTAATATTGCCCCCCCACCTCAAAAAAAGAAATTACATTTATGTTGGTCCCTTACACCCCCTAGACTCAGCCAGGGGACGTAACAATGTGTAATGACAAAAACAATGTATTTTTGGTGAGGCTGCTTCAAGCTGCTCATGAGAATGATCCAGATTTATTGATGTGTTTCATTTGTTGTAATTTAATCTATATATTTAATGAATATATAATTCCAACAAATTATTTTAATATCGACACAGATTTTAATCCAGGCTCCTGTAGCCTAAAGAAGCTCCAATAAACCACAAGAACACCCATTCAGAATCAAAGGGGTTTTACGCTGATTGTAGGAACTAAATGAAAAAGGAGAAAAGAGTTTAACTTAAAAAGTGAATCAAGTTCATGTTGGTAATTTGGATGATGAATTAATTTAATTTGTAGAACTTGTTAAAAGTTCTGGACCTGAAGAGCGTCTTACTGCAGAAACAGTCTCCTGGATCATGTCAATGGTTGCAAACAGCTTTTTTCTTTCAGCCAAACTGAATAAAGCATCACATCTGTTCATGTGCTGTGTTTTTAAAACCTGTTTACAGTTATGGTCCATGGTTTTATGTTATGTTTCTCCTCTTTCTCTGACTTCCTGCTGATTTGTTTCATGCCTGGAATCAGATGACAGACGGCGCCACAGCTGGGTTTAGGTTCCCTTCTCTCACCTCTGCATACATCCTGTTTTATACTTCCTTATATTTCCTTTCTTTGTAAACAAAATACCACAAATATACCTTTAAAATGGGGCTAACAAAAAAAATCAATACAGAAAAGAAACTTCAAAGAACTTTTTCAGTAAAAATAAATAATGAAGTTTTGACAGTAACTCTGCTGTTTTCTCAATTTCTTAACAGATTTAATATTTTCAAACTATATTTATTTCAATTTTATTTTATATTACTTTATTTATATTTAACATGGTTTATATTTATATAATGTAATTCATAAAAAAACAAAATCTGAAAAACATACATTTGAAAAATATAATGAAAATATAAAATCTGTAAAAGATGTTTTTTAGAAAAATTTAATTTTTCAAAATACATTTAAAAGCATAACATCTATAAAAAATTGAAAAGTAGAATTTGAAAAAAATTAAAGTTTAAAAGACAAATTGTAAAAAAAAAAAAAAGAAAAATACCCTTAATAAATTAACAAACATATGTGGAGAAAAAGCAAATTTACACCCACAACCTTTTAGAACACATTTCTTTCCATAGTTTTCTGATTTCTGAAAACTGTTTTTTTTATTTCCATTCACAAAATGTGCTCTTTTCTCCCACCTGCCGAAGACACAGACGTCCATCCCCATGAACACTGGGACGGAACTCAATGGGAAAGAAAATGACTCTTATTTCTTATTTCAACCATTGCGTATATTAGGTGCGTCGTATGAATCAAGATGTGACCAAAAAAATTTGATTGACAGATGACCATTGATATATGATTAGCCGAATTTAGGTGTACAAGCTGACGTATAACTGGCCTGCATAAGATAACTAAAAGAAATCACAGATTTTAAGACTGGATTTTTTTTTTATAGACATTTTCAAAATCTTAGGAAAGTACATTTATATACATGTTTATGCCAGAGTGATTTTGCACTTAAATATGATTTCCCTACGACTTTAAAAGGAATCTAAAGGAGAATAAAAAATAATACAAAATATACAAGAAAAAATCTGAGAAAACAGCAAAGTTGGATATTTTTTGGTTAAACATTGCTTTGAGTTTTTGTTTCTGCATTGCATTTTTTTACTTACATTCACAAAAAATGCTCTTTTCTTTTAACAATGATGGAACGAGATTTACATACAATTCCAGGTGTGAATGATGCATTCAATGAAGAAAATACCTACGAAGTGAATAAAGTCATGCCATGAAAACCAATTCCATTCCAAGGGGATCAGATGTCTGCAGGCCTTTTAGAGTTGTCTGTGTTTTTGACGTCTGCAAGGTTTTTGTTTATAAGGCTCCCTGACTCCAAACCACAGTATCAGATGCAAACAGTAAACTTCATTCAAGACTGTTTACCTACAAACAAGTGACAAGAGTGATGCTTTGGCTTTAAACACAGTGTCACTGTGAAAAGGTGAAAGTGGCACTGTAGTCCTATGGGACGTAGAGATTACATGTTTGTTTGGAGAAGAGGTGAAAACCAAGTAGGATAAGATGTCACTCTGACGTGTTGGCTGGAGGAAAAGAGGCCATTTATTTTCCAGTCCCCCAAAATGGAAACAAACAACAACACCATAGAAACACATCTAACCTATCAGCTCTGAGGTCTTAGTGTAGTCCAGCTCTTTGGTTCTGTTACTGCAAAAAAAACAAAAAAACTCTAAATCCTATGTTTTTAAAAAGAAATTAGTTCTGTGTTCTTCATTCAATATGCATTTATTAATCCCTGCAAAGGTGAACAGATACAGTTTTTGCCAAAGTGTCTTTTCTGATTTTTGCTTGTTCTGATCAGACATAAGATTTCTCTACTTAACAAAAACAGGGAGGGATTCTCACAATCAAAGTAGCAAGTTTTCCACAAACTGAAGGATTGTTGAAATAATGTTGAACTAAAAGAGTCTGGCTCCTTACCGAAACATCTAATGCTGAAAAGTGGCTTATAAAGCTTCAATAGCATAGGACACGTCTAGCCTTTTCTAGCAGGTGTTTTGCATGAATGCCAATACTTCTGTGAAATAAAGGAAAACAAAACAAGCTCACATCTAGTTTATTAACAAGCGACCTAAGAGGCACATTATGTAATAATTTTCTTTAAATAAAAGTTTTAAAAAGATGTTTGCTATTTTCTCAGATTTTATTTTGCAGATAAATGAAGCACAGTTTGAAAGACTTTTATCCGCTTCACCTGGACCACCAGCTGATGTTCAGCATCCAAGCTCCAGCCGATCGACGTGGGCTTGCATCCTTCCTGAGGCCAATAATCTTTCTAAATCCCCTTTATTTAGCTTCTGCTCCACCTTCCCTCCTGAATACCAGCTGAACTTTTATCCACCTCCACCCTATCTCCGCCCTCTCTCTCAGACTATTCTCAGTCCTACTAGTCCTATGGCTTTTTTATATCTTTTATATTTTTTTTATATCTTTTTTATATTAAATTAATTCCAAAGACTTTATCCTTCAATTTTATTTATTTCTTTTATTTCTCTTTTACAAATTACATTCTTTTCAAATTGCGTTCAACAGATAACTTATGCTTTACTTCTGGAGGAAGGCTTTCCTCTGGAGTGAGGAAATGACGCATTTCTATTGGTTTGGCTAAATGTTAGATGACAACATTTTGTCGTCGAGAGCGAATGAATGTGAGAATATGATCTGTGAAAAGCAATTCAAAAATAATGTAATTCGTTAAACTCAATCTGTAAAAGGGAGATTGGGTGAAATATTTTTCTAATTACAAATAAAATATTCTAAAATCAACATTTGGAAAGAAAAATCAAATCAAAGAAACCTCAAAGTAACTCTTCATTTTTTATTACATGTATAAAAACCACATCGGACATTTTTCAAAGCTTCATTTCTGGATTAGAATTTTTTTTTTCAGATTTTCATTTACAAAACATACTCTGTGCTTGCAGCAATAATGGAACAAATGTCACTCCATATACAGTAAACTGCCCTGATAACATGCAGTATCATTCCAACAGCTGCATGAGAGGAGAAAACTACCAACCAGATGAGAAATGATTTCTAAAGTCCTCTGTATTCTTCCTATTATTTGCGCAGCCTTCCCATCAATAACAGGCTGGTAATATTCTCCAAAGCATCAATCCAGATGCTTAAAATTAATCAAAAAGGTCGATGTTTTTGAAGAGCATTTGTATTTGATTCCAAGGAACTCGTCTATTTTTCTTTTCCAAGTTATCAGCAAAGAACCACACTGGATGTGGAAGAGCCACACTATTGCTGCGACATCTATAATGCAGAAGCTGGTGGCAGCATTTGAATTCAGTAAAGGTTCTGCAGATTATTGGGTTCAGGATATGACTGACTGTGAGACAGTTGTTATTTCTGACACTTTTTGACTCAGAGAGACGGAATATTCTCTCTTATGCAGCCTCTGAAGTTGGATGGAGTATCTCTCCACTGTTAATGAGTCAAAAAGTATTTACAACACAGAACTATAAAATAAACCGGATATTTTTAAATTATGATTAAATCACTTCCAGTTTTTATGAATCTATTTAAAGGCAGATGATCCTACTGTGAACCTTCATATCTATGAATGTAAAACCCATCATCTATGATGAACAAAAATCAAACCAATTTCTATTTCTGTTGATTTCTCTCACCTGCTTTTCACATTGCCCATCACTTCCCTTTGTACTTTAACTGCTTTGCTGCTTCACTGGTTTCTCCATCGATGTCCCTCTGACTTTTTCTCAAGTCTTGCAAATTTTCTTTTTTTTAAATCCTCACTATTTTCCCATTAGCTCCAATCCATGACATTCCTGCTAAGTTTTTTTCAGTGTTCTCCAACCAGCAGCACATGACCCATAATCAGTGCATTAACAAACTTTATGATCAAAGCTCTGTTCATCAATCTAAAAATTGATTCTGCAGACCTGCTCAAAAATTTGTTCATGACATTATGGCGATTCAGATACGTAAAAGGGATACATTAGGTTAAATCTATTTGATAATATCTTTGTGTAAACTGGGTGCTACAGACATTAGTTTCTCCTTATGTTCGTATGAAAAGCATCAGTCAATGAAACAGCTTTATTAAAACAGGTTTAATATAACTCAACACTGAAAGAAGTGATTCTTCACAGTGTAAATATAATATATGCAAAACATCAAAAAAGTTATATTTTTCAGCAAAGACATAATAAAAGAATAGGTAAATTATACCCATGCTACCCATTTATTAATAGTTACAACCATTTCATAGAAAAATAAAGTAAATTTTACCCCCACACATGAGTCTTGGTGGCTAAATTACGCTTTTGCGTCAGACAGCACACCCTTGGTATGCTCTGGCTGCTATTGAACCTCAAAAGGGAAGGAGATATAGGGTTACTCTGTATCCCAGCTCGACAGAAAAAGTATTTATTTTTATTATTGTGTGTGTGTGTGTGTGTGTGTGTCTGTGTGTGTGTGTGTGTGTGTGTGTGTGTGTTTGTGTGTGTAACGTCCCATGTTTTGTAAGGGAATTTTAATCTGTCGCTGCCCCCACCACTGTTACCCACCAGGACAACCACAGGTAAAATCTGGGGCGCCACCAGAAATGTTGGGGCCCCATGAGAGTATTAATGTTGCCCCCCCCCCACCTCAAAAAAAGAAATTACATTTATGTTGGTCCCTTACACCCCCTAGACTCAGCCAGGGGAGGTAACAATGTGTAATGACAAAAACAATGTATTTTTGGTGAGGCTGCTTCAAGCTGCTCATGAGAATGATCCAGATTTATTGATGTGTTTCATTTGTTGTAATTTAATCTATATATTTAATGAATATATAATTCCAACAAATTATTTTAATATCGACACAGATTTTAATCCAGGCTCCTGTAGCCTAAAGAAGCTCCAATAAACCACAAGAACACCCATTCAGAATCAAAGGGGTTTTACGCTGATTGTAGGAACTAAATGAAAAAGGAGAAAAGAGTTTAACTTAAAAAGTGAATCAAGTTCATGTTGGTAATTTGGATGATGAATTAATTTAATTTGTAGAACTTGTTAAAAGTTCTGGACCTGAAGAGCGTCTTACTGCAGTCTTACTGTGCTGTGTTTTTAAAACCTGTTTACAGTTATGGTCCATGGTTTTATGTTATGTTTCTCCTCTTTCTCTGACTTCCTGCTGATTTGTTTCATGCCTGGAATCAGATGACAGACGGCGCCACAGCTGGGTTTAGGTTCCCTTCTCTCACCTCTGCATACATCCTGTTTTATACTTCCTTATATTTCCTTTCTTTGTAAACAAAATACCACAAATATACCTTTAAAATGGGGCTAACAAAAAAAATCAATACAGAAAAGAAACTTCAAAGAACTTTTTCAGTAAAAATAAATAATGAAGTTTGGACAGTAACTGCTGTTTTCTCAATTTCTTAACAGATTTAATATTTTCAAACTATAATTATTTCAATTTTATTTTATATTATTTTATTTATTTTTAACATGGTTTATATTTATATAATGTAATTCATAAAAAACTAAATCTGAAAAACATACATTTGAAAAATATAATGAAAATATAAAATCTGTAAAAGATGTTTTTTAGAAAAATTGAATTTTCAAAATACATTTAAAAGCATAACATCTATAAAAAATTGAAAAGTAGAATTTCAAAAAAAATTTAAGTTTAAAAGATAAATTGTAAAAAAAAAAAAAATGAAAAATACCCTTAATAAATTAACAAACATATGTGGAGAAAAAGCAAATTTACACCCACAACCTTTTAGAACACATTTCTTTCCATAGTTTTCTGATTTCTGAAAACTGTTTTTTTTATTTCCATTCACAAAATGTGCTCTTTTCTCCCAACAATAAAGAAATAAAATGTCCTCCATAAGTTTACGGCATATTATCACAGCCTGTTTAACCCCGGATTCGTACTACAATAAGAAGAAGCCTGCTGACTAAACTAACGCAGCAGCAGCTGCTGGTACGACAAAAAAATCTACTCTGCTCCAATTTAGCTCTTATATATTTATTCACCCGAGAAGCATTTTTTTCTAAATATGAGCCGATTCTTAGCCTGCATGTCTGCACTGCTTTGTCAATTGATTCATGGAAGAGTCGTCCTGGAATTGGGAGTATTAATGGGCTGAATTCAGTCTGACTTGGTAATTATGGGGTAGACATTGTTTATCCAAACAAAGAAAACACAGTGCTCTGTTTGCATGCTCTTTAAGGCCTAATGACTATTTGTCATGTGTAATTACACTGTCAAGTGGCTCGCTGACATCCTTGCCTTCACAAAATTCCAAGCTTTCACTCAAGCACTGGAATCAATCCTCTTCCAAATTGTGTGCCAGCTTTTGTCAGAACAATTCGACTTGAAGAAAAATAAAAAAGCAGAATTCTACTTTATATGCTAAAGATTTAGTCCAGGTAAGACTCCCTTATCTATATGCAAATTATAAGTTATCAACTTCAATAACTGTTGAAGGAGGTGTATCCAAACATGCTCCTGCCTTCATTTGTCAGGCCCGCCAGGGTGGCCCAGTTTTAAATGCAAAGCGTTTAATCTTTAGGGAGGTGGCAGCAAACACAGACAAACAGCCTGTGGAAGAAGGAGCAGGTAGTTAACAGCACACATTGCCAGCGACGATAATGAGTTTTGTTTGTGTTGCCCACTTCATCTTTTTAACAAATGATGAAAAAACGGCTCATCAAAGGGAAATGAGAAGTACCTCTGAAATGCTAAGTGGAGCAGTTTTCCCTTTGCAGCATAGGTAGCTCTGGAAAAGAACTGAGAGGTAGACGAGAGCAGATGCTGAGCGAAAAATTCTGCAAAAAAATGGCGACGCATATAATTTTAAACATAGGACTGAAAGTTTGACCTGCTTCATATTGATTGGACCAGTTCTTATGGCCTCGGGCAGCAGATTTCACTGAGATAAGAGGGAAGACCGGATCATTCGAGACGTTATTCATAAGACATGGATGCCATTTAAAAATGTGCTGCAAGAAAATTTTATATTAGAAATAAGAGCTACAAAGTAAATGTTAGGGGCTTCCAAACATTTTAGCATGTAACCCCCCCAAAAAATGCAACGGACTGAAGACTGCCCAAAAATACATCTCATTACTATTTATTTACAGTGGGGCAAAAAAGTATTTAGTCAGCCACCAATAGTGCAAGTTCTCCCACTTAAAAAGATGAGAGAGGCCGGTAATTTTCATCATAGATATACCTCAACTATGAGAGACAAAATGAGAAAAAAAAATTCAAAAAATCACATTGTCTGATTTTTAAAGAATTTATTTGCAAAATATGGTGGAAAATAAGTATTTGGTCAATAACAAAAGTTCATCTCAATATTTTGTTATATACCCTTTGTTGGCAATGACAGAGATCAAACGTTTTCTGTAAGTCTTCACAAGGTTTTCACACACTGTTGCTGGTATTTTGGCCCATTCCTCCATGCAGATCTCCTCTAGAGCAGTGATGTTCTGGGGCTGTCGCTGGGCAACACGGACTTTCAACTCCCTCCAAAGATTTTCTATGGGGTTGAGATCTGGAGACTGGCTAGGCCACTCCAGGACCTTGAAATGCTTCTTATGAAGCCACTCCTTCGTTACCCGGGCGGTGTGTTTGGGATCATTGTCATGCTGAAAGACCCAGCCACGTTTCATCTTCAATGCCCTTGCTGATGGAAGGAGGTTTTCACTCAAAATTTGACGATACATGGCCCCATTCATTCTTTCCTTCACACGGATCAGTCGTCCTGGTCCCTTAGCAGAAAAACAGCCCCAAAGCATGATATTTCCACCCCCATGCTTCACTGTAGGTATGGTGTTCTTTGGATGCAACTCAGCATTCTCTCTCCTCCAAACACGACGAGTAGAGTTTTTACCAAAAAGTTCTATTTTGGTTTCATCTGACCATATGATATTCTCCCAGTCATCGTCTGGATCATCCAAATGCTCTCTAGCAAACTTGAGACGGTCCTTGACATGTACTGGCTTAAGCAGGGGGACACGTCTGGCACTGCAGGATTTGAGTCCCTGGCGGCGTAGTGTGTTACTGATGGTAGCCTTTGTTACTTTGGTCCCAGCTCTCTGCAGGTCATTCACTAGGACCCCCCGTGTGGTTCTGGGATTTTTACTCACCGTTCTTGTGATCATTTTGACCCCACGGGTTGAGATCTTGCGTGGAGCCCCAGATCGAGGAAGATTATCAGTGGTCTTGTATGTTTTCCATTTTCTAATAATTTATCCCACAGTTGATTTCTTCACACCAAGCTGTTTACCTATTGCAGATTCAGACTTCCCAGCCTGGTGCAGGTCTATAATTTTGTTTCGGGTGTCCTTTGACAGCTCTCTAGTTTTGGCCATGGTGGAGTTTAGAGTGTGACTGCTTGAGGTTGTGGACAGGTGTCTTTTATACTGATAACGGGTTCAAACAGGTGCCATTAATGAAGGTAACGAGTGGAGGACAGAGGAGCCTGTTACAGAAGAAGTTACAGGTCTCTTGCTTGTTTGTAACTGACCCAGTTACTAAATAAATACTTATTTTCCACCATATTTTGCAAATAAATTCTTTAAAAATCAGACAATGTGATTTTCTGGGTTTTTTTTCCTCATTTTGTCTCTCATAGTTGAGGTATATCTATGATGAAAATTACCGGCCTCTCTCATCTTTTTGAGTGGGAGAACTTGCACTATTGATGGCTGACTAAATATTTTTTTGCCCCACTCTATTTAGAAGTATGTTTTTTTTCTGTAATTTACTTATTCAATTTCCCATTTAAAATGTATTTTCAATAAAATAATAGATTTTAGAATAGAAATTGTGATTATTAATTTGTGGATTCTAAAGCTCAATGGTACATTTAAAATTATACAAATAAATGAATAGAATATTATATAATTTCTTTGTACATTTATTTATTTTATAAGATATTTACATTTATGTGTTTCATTAAAATATTTTGGTCTTCCATACTCCCCAGATATAAAATCTGGGGTGTATGGAAGACCAAAACCTCCTTAACTTTGGGAACCACAATATATTCAGTCCATTCTTCATCAATGTGTAAAATATTAAACTACTGAAATAGCAAAAAACTACTAGGATGAACTATGTGGTAAAATGCTATATTAAATTCAGTCCAGTTTATTTCTATAGCGCCAATTCACAACACATGTCCTGTCAAGGCACTTTACAGTTCACCAGATCATACAGTAAAATGATTCAAAGTTTTCTATCTAACGAAAACCAGTTGATTGCATCGACTCATTGACTCTCACACTAAGCATGGTTGTAGTGATGGTGGAGAGGAAAAACTCCATTTTAACAGGAAGAAACCACATTAACATAAGAAGCGACTCTACCCTGAGTCTTCCCCTGATGACTGAGCTCCTCACCCTATCTCTAAGGGAGAACCCAAACACACTACGGAGAAAACTCATTACAGCCACTTGCACTCGCAAAAAATAAAATAAAATAAATAAATAAATAAAAATAATAATAATAATAATATATATATATATATATATATATATATATATATATATATATATATATATATACACATACACACACAGTATATAGGGGTGGTGCATATTTTTCGTGATTAATAATGACCAATAAGACCAATAAAAGACCAATAAGTTCAATTTTGTAAACAGCTTTTGACTATTTTGTTGATGAGCTATTTTATTTATTATTGTTCACAGGAACTGCCTTCTGCAGCTAAGTGATAATGGCCAAAAAATGGTCTTAATTGATATCTTAGTCTGACAAAGCACCTGGATGTTTTGAAATTGCTGAGATAGTCTAACAAAACACATTTGAGATTTCTAGCATAAACTAATTTTAAGAACTAAGAACTAATTTTCTTCCGGTTCTTTACCGGCCATTTGTCAGAGCAGGAGGCTCGGTGACAGTAGGGACACTGTTGCATTTCTGATGCAGATGGTGAATGCTTCACACAATCTCATGAAAAACAGCTATCCCTTTAACACCAGATTGATGTCTGCTTTAGATTCCAAAATCAAATAAATAATCAAAAGTTACTTTGTACTTGTCCACATGGGCTACAGAAATATGTATGAAACGACATTTAATATGATTTCTTCTGAACCCGGTTTATGACAAATCAACTCTTGCCCCACCATGACTCACCAGGAGCTGTTTTTAAGAATTACAAGTAACAGCTTCTGTGCAGAGCCAGCAATGGCTTTCCATTCCTCTATCTGATTGACTCATTTTCACACCTTTAAAGATTTAATAGCAAATAATTATGAGGAAATCAACTAACTACCCTTTAAGCCAAACTTTTAAGGCAGATGTTAGCCTCCCAGTGTTAGACCTGTGACTGAATGACACACTTAGAGCCTCGGTACATGATTTTAAATGATGGCTGCTGTATAAAGGATTACTCCCTGCTTCCAGCTCTTAAGTACTCCTCTGAGAGGATCATTGCAGCCTCCATCACCGCAGGATGAACCATTTTATGTGAAGCTATTAAAACAGACCAACAGGTAAAAATGTTCTTCATTACACAGAAATCTAATTTTTATACTTTTAATATTAAACTCTAGATAAAACTCTGACTGTAATCTTGGTGATGTCTTCATGATAATTTTAACTCTGCCTTATTTTCCTCAAAGGATATGTTATTAGTTTTCATATTTTGGAATTATTTCTCTTATCCTGAATTAAACACTTCTTTGTTTTCTATGCGATGAAGAACATAGACATTATTAATTTCTGAAGGGACAAATATTAACTCAGATCTTCCTAAATGTGCTGGTCAGATTTTTACGATAAGCAATGTACAAACTATAAACATGTCAACCCATTTTGCTGTTTTCTTAGCTTCTTTATATTATTTTTTTATTGTCTTTTTCAAAGTGAGTTTTACTCTTATATAGCCTTCTACAGATCACATTGTCTTAACTGCTGGAATGAGAAGCAAAGACACATCTTTATTGGCCTGCATTGACGTTTGTGACAATGCAATTCGTAAAAATGTCAAAAAGAGAAAATCTTTTCTAAAATAAATCTAAAAATCTGAGAAAACAGACACAAACCTTTTTCTAAGCCTGTTTGGAATAAAAAGTTTTTTAGTTTTTTTTTTTTATTGATTTTTTTTTATTTTTATTTCCATTCACAAAAAAATCTCTTTTCAAAAAAACAAACAATAAAAGATTAATTTAAGCCTATCTTAGTATTTTACTAAATACTCACACATCTGAGTGAACCTACCTTCAAACCTACTTTTTTTTTAAAAGCTACAGTGTGTAATTTTCAGCGACATCTAACGTCCAGACTGCAGACCGCAGCAACATGAACATCTCCCCCCCACCGCTTCTCCCCCCCCACAGTACGGCGAGCGTTACGGGACAAAATGTCTTCCACGACGTCCGCATCACCTACCTTCTCAAGTGATGAGGTTTGTTTACATAGATAATTTTAATACTGCCATCTATTGTTCAGTACCGTCTCAGTTCATCTCTCTCAACTTGCCGTAGTTACTTTCGAGTGTAATGGGCGATCTAGCAATCACTAGTTTGTTGGCTCTGCGCTGCCGTAGCACAAAGATGTCTGCCTCCATGGCTGCGAGACCCGCTCTTATGTAATGATAAATAACGAATTCTAAGGCAACGCAAATATTAAGGTTAAGAGGCTGAGCTCGTAGATGATGATAAATAACATAGTTATGAGTAATATATTACATTTCTGACTGTATATCCCTGTAATTATTACACACTGTAGCTTTAAAGCTTACCGTATTTCAAACATCCTTGCATTTCAACATCCCTGCATCCATTTCTCCCTGAATTAATCAACATAAACATTTCACTGCCACCTTCATGTTGCTGTTGAATCTGAGAACCTTTCCATAGGACCATTTCAAGAAAGCTGTATTTTCTTTTCTTAAAATGAGCTCGGTTAAACCTCCTTTCACCTCTTCTTGGACATTTAAGGTTGGTGTGAAGCTGCTGAGAAAGACTTGCCAACAGGAGCCTGCTGAGAACTGCCTGGCTGCCATTTCTTCCATCTGTCTGCCCGCAGAAATCCCATCCGTACAGCATTTGTCACTGGGATCCATAAGAGGAAAAGTCTCCACTCTTTTTGAGAGTTGCGTGTATCTAAAGCACTTGAAGGCAAAAAATTGTTGAGATCCAGTGAGTCCAAGGCAGATGATTTAAGCCTTAGAAGCCCTGAGAGCTATACTCCTTATCTGTTCCTCTTTCCCTCAGCAGACGGCGACTGTATGAACATTTCCTTCAATCGTCCGTGCTGCAAACACTCTTATCTCTGCCTTTTTGCATACCTTCTTCATGCACTGAGAAAATTGAGCTACATTTCATTTTACAGCATGTTAACATTTTTTTTTACCTCAAAATGTCATATAAAAATATGTATCTGGGATAAAAGTATCTTCTGTATCATTCTAAATCTATATGTAAATGGTATTCATTTTAAAATAAGGTGATGACTGAACAAAATACCAACTTAACCTTTTTTTTTTTCTTTTTGTGTAGAATAGATATGTCAGCCTTGACATGTTGTTTGCCATCACCTGAATATTCCTGAATGCTCCAAAAACTCTTTTACACAACGAAAATGAAAAAGGAAAAATACATCAAGGCTGAAAAGTGGCTTAAAATATAAATTTCTTAAAGCTGCCTTAAGTTGTTGTAAATTTTCCACACAGCTTATTAGCTAAGGTGACATTTATCATGCTGCAGCACCCTGCAACATTTAAAAGCAAAGAGCAAATTGTGTTTGTGTAGCGGTGAAACACAATACATCACTGTAATTGCAGGCGCAGCATGGACCATGAACGCCTCACATTTATACACTCCAACATACGCGTGGGGTGCAAATCAGTTAAATGAACTTAAAAATGTTTAGAGACATCTCTCCTCATTTTTTCTGCAAAGAAACGAGGAAAACATTAGATGTGATTTGTCACTTAACACATTGGCGACGGTTTATTTCTGAGGCAGGGAGCCTCCTTAACCATGGTGTTATCCAATAACTCGTCACGTATTGTTAAGTGCTACAGTTGAATGTTATAAATACATCAAATTACATCATAGTAGATTTAGCTGAGAAATGGCTGCAAGTAAAAAAAAACTGCAGAAAAGAAAGAAATGTCTTGTAGAACTTATTTTCTCTTTTCTCTTTAAAATCACTGAATTATCAAAATATGAAGAGATAGACTGAGAAACTGATTAATTGATTTGTTTGTGTTGGTTTTGCTAAAATTACTCAGATGCTCTGTGGAAAGGCCAAAGTATCATACTGTTCTGCAGTATTGTACAAATTAATTTAAATAAATTCAATTTATTCTTGTATTGCCATTTTACAATATATGTAATCTCAAGGCACCTTATAAATAGGTATAAAGGTATAAAGAAAACTCAGTCAATACCTAATCTGAAGATGACAAATTTATAAAAATGGATTTGGAGACAAGTAAAATGGAAAAAGATACAAACAAAAAAAATATTTATGAAAAACATTTTTCAAAAATATTAAATATGAAAAAAGGGTATTTGAAAAAAAGAAATCTTAGAGAACAGAAATGTTCAGCTCAAAATCTACCTTTGATTTAAATGCTTTTTAATGTGTATAATTTCTATATAATGCCTTTCCTTTTTGATAAAGCTTATATTTAGAGTGGCTCAGGTTACCCTATGCTATCTCTATAGTTATGCTGCTATAGGCTTACACTGCTGGAGGACAAAGGGACTTATTTTTCATCATTCTGCTTCATTCTTCTCTTTTCTCCGACTCCGCAGAATCTATTAGTTCAATCTCTAACGTTCTGTTCTCTCTGCTTTTTCTCATAGTAGCTTTGCCTCGTCTGTTCCTGTTTGGCTGTGACTCCATCCTGGAGAGAAATATCAGCTGTGCTGCTGCCATCAACACCTTTGTTTATAGATGTTGGAGATCTGCCTGTTTTTCAGTGTAGCCCTGTTTCTCTGACTGTGACTGGCTGGATGTGCTCTCTCCATCCTCTTACATGGGAGCTGGCTCAGAGCTCGTCTGCCTGGCTGTTTCCTGGACAGGGCTGCCTTTTACAGTTGCTTTTTGTATCTCTGCTTCTGTCTCCTTGAAACCCAGTGGGTCTCAGCAAATGGCCGCTCACACTGAGCCTGGTTCTGCTGGAGGTTTCTTCCTGTTAAAAGGGAGTTTTTCCTCTCCACTGTCGCTACACGCCTGCTTAGTGTGAGGGATAGCATTCGAGTCAATGATGCATTCAACTGGTTTTCCTTAGATAGACAACTTTGAATCAATCTGACTGGATGATCTGGTGAATTGTTAAGTGTCTTGAGATGACATGTGTTGTGAATTGGTGCTATATAAATAAACTGAATTGAATTGGATTTTTTTTTTCTTTTTTTAAATTTCAATTCCAAAAAAAGGTCCCTTGTTTGAAATTCACTCCATACACACAGAGCACGCATGCAGCAGCAGTTGAGAGGAAAAACTCCCTTTAACAGGAAGAAACCTTCAGCAGATCCATGCTTGGTGTGAGCGGCCATCTGCCGAGGCCAATAGGGATTCAGGAGAAAAGAGCTAACATCCCAAAAAAACATAGAAGCAATGATCTATACATATTTTCTATGTTAGAAAAGGTAACAATAAACTAGCTCCACTGGTAACTCTGTCTAGGAAAGAAACAGTTAAACAGACAAGCTCTGAGTGGGTTTTCACGTCAAAGGGATAAAAGAGATCATATCCAGTTAGTCACGCTAAAAGCAGAGCCCATAGCTATGTCTAGGAGAGAAATAGGCCTAATTGGGAAACCAGGCCTAACTCTATCATCTCTAATCAAAGTGGTTGATGGCAGCATCAAAACTGATATTTCTCTCCAGGATGGAGTCACATTCAAACAGGACCCGAGCAGATGAAGTTAGTATGATGAGAAAGGTATTGAAATGTTGTACTTACAATGTTCAGCCTTTACAAGTTTTACATTTTATATGAAAAGTAGCAACAGCAAACATTTAGCACAGTTTTGATATTTTTGTTGGTTAGAAAAATTTTGTCCCAACACATGGGCCTATAATGTCATCTTTATTTGCCTTGCACCTGAATCCTCCATACATTCAAGAAATCCTAGATAGTTCACACTAACTGTGTATTTCTAAAAGTGCTGGTCTGCAAGACAGCAAATTTCTAAGCAGAGGATTTAATTCGGATAGAGACTTAAAGATGAATGCTTGGAATGAGGAGTCCTTTAACAGTGGCCGTCAAGGTAAAGGATGCTATTTAAGCAGTTCAAATTGAGCTAGTCTTCTTTTGAAAAGCTCTGTTGAATAAACAGATGTACTAACTGTGCTTTTCACCAGTTCTGCCAAACAAAATGTTTTATGGAAACATATTAAGCCTCCTCCAGTAATTGTTACATCGTTTCACAGAGTCGCCATGCTTTCCTTGGGTAACAACTTTGGAACCATCTGTTGGCAGAACAAGCCTGGGGGAACCATCCAAATTATATTCTTCGTCTAACTGGAGGGAGAATTACATTATCAAGTGAAACTGAAGCATCTTGGTTTATGCAACGTGGCAGTCGGTTTGCTTCAAGATGATGTATTGCAGTGGAGAGAGAAGACAGAAAATATTATAATGCCCTCAACTTTAGTGAAAGCATTAAAACACTAAACTTTCGCTTTTGCTTTCAATATCAAATAACGCAATACTTCACCCAGACATGCAGGTTCAACAAAATTGATCCATTAGATCAAAAGGATTAGGGTTCGCCTGTTATGGGAAAGTAGAATGGGAGGTGGATCTCTTACTTTTAAGTTTCTTTCTTGTGGAAAAATCTACTAATTTAGTTTAGTGTAGTTTGAGGAAGACAACCTGTCTACTTTAAGACTAGGCTTAAAAATATACTTTTTAATACATCTTAAAGCAAAAAAGGCTTTGAGAGCCTCTTTTGACCATTTTTTCCAAGCTTGTGTTTTTTTCTATACAAAAAGTAAAAAAAAATGAAGGAAAAAAAATATCCCTTTATTGTCCCAAAATTAATTTGTTCTCTGCATTTTGAGCCATCCCCTTTGGGGAGCAGTGGGATGCCATTGTGCAGCGGCCAGGGAGCAGTGTGGGGTTAAGAGTCTTTGCTAAGGAACCAAGAGTGCAGACTGTGGGGATCAAACTGGGTACTTGCAAATTTCTCAGACCACAAGCGCACTGCTCTAACCACTAGGCCAACACTCCCCAAGGGGTCTATACAGAGAAAGAAAACAAAAAACAGAAGATTATAATCTGGTCTTCCCAGAGGTGGGAGGGATGATAGTGATTGATTGATGATGGTTTTGTTTTCTGTGGTTGGACATGAAACATACTCTGTAAAGGTGTGTACTGTGACTGAAAGGTATGATCTGCCAAGATGAGGAGAAAGGCCTGTGGGTTTTCTGTCTGCAGCCTGCTTGGGAATAAATGATGCATCAGCATTTAGAAGAATGGCGAATAAACACAACTATCACAATAATCCTAATGGTTAAAGGCTGATTTATACTCAGAAACCAGGTCATCTGCGTGTGTATAACAGTGAACGCAGAGACATCCCCGCCCTTTCCGCAGACACTCTGCTGCTCCTCTCCCAAATTATAGGTGACCACAGACAGTGACGCAGACAGGAGGCCTCTGATTGGTCAAATCTACATCCGCTCTAAACTATGCATATTTCCTGTTTGGTACCTTACCGGCTTGTTGTGTTTGTATGACCACCATTGTGGAGAACGACTCGTGAACATGGACCAGCTAGAAGAGCGAGGTGTGCGAGAACGCTAGGACCCTTTTTTCACCTGGAGCCCCGCTCTTTCTCGCCCTCATATCCCTCCGTTGTCGCACAAATTTGCCCCCACTTCCTCACCGCCTCGGCCGTATCTAGACTCACAGCTAGTTCCTGATTGTCCCTATTGTGTTGTGGCATATAATAACATAACGCAGACCACGCATCAATATTGGGCATAAATCAAAAATATCGGTGACAAGCTCACTGCGACACACTGCCGCGGGAGTATAACCAGCCCTTAACAGTTCAGTCTGTGCAGCAGTTTTTCACTAACAGCGGTTAACAGCAATTGTCGTTCACAAAGAGCAAGCTCTCCACCTTCTTTCTATCATCCCTTCTTCTGTGTCAGGAATTAGCTGAGGCATCCACATGTCTGTAAACATCAGGTTGCAGCAAAAATAATTGGTGCCAGGCTAGCCATGCTAGCTCACTTTATGTATTAGTGAGTGATCTTATATTTCCCACAATAATGGATGGGAGAACAGGTTTATAAATGTTCTTAATGGCTTGGTGGGTTACTCTAGCATGGTATCTTAAAACTCTGTACTCCATTTCTAGCTCGCATTTAACCTCCGGTCTCTCATGCAGTAACTGGGCCAACAGCTGATCCCTACAAAGAACAATGAAGGGATGGCTTTGCATGATCTCCAGACAGGTGATTAATGAAAGGCCATGATCTGACTACTGCAAAAGATAGTTTAGTCCCCATCCTTAAACTAAAAGAACAGAAAACTAAAATCAAGTGTTGCTTTGCCATATCACTTTTAATACAGGATTATTGACTTTCAATTCAGAATAAAGGGACAGGGTATTAAGAAAAACAAGTCTCCAAATGTAGAAACTGTAAATATTGACAAAGTTAAACAGCTTTATTAACAGAAAGAGACCCTGTTTTGAAAAACAGATTCCCAACATAGTAACATGCTAAAAAGTCTGAGTCTGAGTTATCTGTTTATTTCTTCAGCCTTTGATTAAAATCTGTTGGAATTAAAATTAAATGTGTATGGTGTCAGAGATTAATAGAAGCTTGATAACTGCTTAAAAAATGATTAATTTTGACAAATTAGTTACACAGCAACAGTTTATTCAGATAAAAAAATATGAAAATAATAAAATACAAAATGATACAATAATTACATCTAATGGGAACATTTAGGAGGACATGGATATTTACAAAAAGGCATAGGTAGTGTTAGGTTTATTCTTTTATAAATTACAAATCCACATCCAACAAAAATAACTTTATTTAATGGCGAGAGTATGTTTGGGAGTTTATGATGTGCAAATGCAGCTAAAATCTATAGTAAAGCCATTTCTATGACCTTTATTTTGTCATAGAAATGGCGGGCTATGTATACCATCAACAACAGCTGCTGTAAAAATGCTAGATCAGTCACAAGCTTCTGCTGTCTAAACATCGAGTATCCGACTGTTAACTGCAGGCCTTTCTATCTGCCCAGAGAGTTTAGTGTGGTTAGCATCACTGCTGTTTACGTGCCCCCAGTGCTAACACTAAAGAGGCCAAGAAGACTCTATACCAGGCTGTCTCTGAGCTCCAATCTGCACACAGAGGGTGTTTTCATCATTGCTGGAGATTTTAACCAGGCTAACTTGAAGGCTGTTCTCCCTAATTTTTTACCAACATGTGGACTTTGCAACTCGTGGTGGAAACACTGTAGAGCTGCTTTACTCTAACATCAGAAACGAGTTAAAGTGGGTCATTGTATTGTATTTTATTATATCTTATCATTATTAAAAAAATGAAAATATTAGAACTGTACATTTACAGTCATATGTTTATATTACTGTTTATATATATATATATATATTTACTATTTTTCAAGGCTGTACTTTACAAAAAAAGATGAAATTGTCCACAGAGCTGTTCCAGCTGTCTAACTGATGACTTTTGCTACATATTTTCTCTCAACCTATTTATTAGCTGCATACTTTCAAATGTTACTTTCAAATTATGGCCACTGGAGCCTATTTCTAACCTTTAACAAAAACAAAGCAAAACAGAGCTCGATTTATACATTTCTTTTTTTGTCTAATTTTTATTCACAATGCGTGTTATTTCCTTACAACAACAGTAAAGCATTATTCTTTCTATAATAGAGGTCAAACCAGATAGTGGCATGACAATCATTATTGAGCACTATTATTTATATTAGTGCTCAGGCATCCATTAGTACCTCTGCCTAGATGGTTGTCTTTTTAGGACAGTTTTTGCATACAGAATAACTTGAAAAGTTAAGAACAAATTTTAATGACATTTTTCCCAAACGTGCACAATCCATACTTTTGGTGATAAAATCCCCATCTGGATTCTGGAATTTTTGAACAATTCTGTGGATACAGGTATTAACCTAAGGAGGGGGTCACAATATGCCCGGGGAAATGAGCTACTTGATGGAGTCTTGCACTCTCTGAGTGTTGTTCTAGTTTTATGTTCTATTTGTGTAGAAAACAGTCTCACAAAATGGAAATATGCATGCCTACACATATTTTCAAAACCCAAATGGAGTACAGAGTTTAAAGTTTTATGTGTGACTTTGTGCAGTGGGTTTAAATCTTAACTAGAATGTGGATCCAGAGATATAATCACTGTAGTTGTGTGGCATTAACTGCAAACCCAGCAGAAAAAAATTTGATTTTATTGGAGACATTTCCTCTTTCTAGTATGAAGGGTAAAGACTTTCTACCCTCTGTCATCAGAAAAAGTATTCAGGATGGACCAGGATACAAATCTGCACACCATGTTTGTACCAGTAGACAAACTTTTAATTGGTGTTCTAATGCTTTTTTTTCTTTTGCATTGGTGTTTTCATGAGGAGACAAACTCATTTTCCTCACCTCCAACAACTGTCTCTTCAGCAAATGTATGATACATTAAAATATTCTCACTGGCTTCCTTTGTTTTACCCTTTCCTGCCACACAGGCATGGATATGTGTAATATTATAACAGTATGATGTCCATCAAAAGTGCTTCTGTTTCTGGGCTCTGCTCCAACTCTGACAAGTAAAATGTCGGAACGAGAAACTTTTAAATTAAATTCAACACTAAATTGACAGAAATTGGAGTAGCTTCCCTTCGATGTAACATTTCCCTCAGTCTCCCTCAGTCTCCACTGGTTTCTGTTGATGTAGGTGCATACTAAGCTTAGAAGTTACATTTAGAAAAGATGTGGTAAGCAATAAATATTAGTCACAAAGTTTTTGTTTTACCTTTCTGCAGCTGATCTTTATCCAAGTGTCTTTGGGATTAACAGTTCATTTATTTTTCCTTATTACCAACCTAGCCAGATTCAAAATTCTGCTTAGAGCTGAGGTCAAGCCCTGATTCCTACATTGATTGAGGGGCTGATAAACACAGAGCCATGGGAGAGTTAAATCGCTAAAAGCACGGAACTCAGCTTTCTAGTCTGGTGATAAAGAGGCACTAAGAACAGCGCGTGCCAACTTAAATCGTGCCATCAGATCAGCGAAGCAGAACCACAGCCAGAAGAT
Organism: Cyprinodon diabolis; assembly: GCA_030533445.1. NCBI lineage: Eukaryota > Metazoa > Chordata > Actinopteri > Cyprinodontiformes > Cyprinodontidae > Cyprinodon > Cyprinodon diabolis. Next base: position 10,169,204 of record CM060066.1, read on the forward strand.
CCAGGATCTTTTCAACGACAACAGCAACACCAGGAGGATGTGGAAAGGCATTCGGATGATTTCAATTTCAATTCAGTTTATTTATATAGCGCCAAATTCACAACACATGTCATCTCAAGGCACTTTACAGTTCAACCAGAACTCACATGATCACAGACTACAAACCCCCATTGAGCTGTTGTGGGAGCAGCTTGACCGTATGGTACGCAAGAAGTGCCCATCCAACCAATCCAACGTGTGGGAGCTGCTTCTGGAAGCGTGGGGTGCAATTAGAATGCCAAAGGTCTGCAATGCTGTAATTGCTGCAAATGGAGGATTCTTTGACAAAAGCAAAGTTTGTTGTAAAAAAAATCTTATTTAAAATACAAATCATTATTTCTAACCTTGCCAATGTCTTGACTCTATTTTCTGACATTTCACAACGTATGGTGGTGAATAAGTGTGACTTTTAAGGAAAACACAAAATTGTTTGGGTGACCCCAAACTTTTGAACGGTAGTGTGTGTATATATATATATATATATATATATATATATATATATGTATATATATATATATATATATACATATATATATATATATGTATATATATATATATATATATACATATATATATATATATGTATATATATATATATATATATATATACATATATATATATATATGTATATATATATATATATATATACATATATATATATATATATATTTATTTATTTATTTATTTATTTATTTTTTGTATATACTTTGTGTACAAAATTTCTAATAAAGTCTGTCTAAGTCCAGTCTAAAGGGGCGGAAAGCTTTAACACTGAGGATGTCTTGCTTCATCTTCCTTTTCCTTTTTGTTCCCATTTTAATAAAACCTTCCTTTTGTCTGTGTATCCTATTTCCTTCCTTTCATTCCTCTTTTGTCCTACTTGTATAACCAAAAGCTTTAGGTGGGAAACTGTGGGTTTTCTTTTTTTCCAGTCGGGCACCATGGAGATGCTTGCAAAATGTGACAGATTCAGGTTAACTGCTGAAAAGAGAGCACATAGCTGGACATCCAAACCAGTAGACAACATATCAATAATTGAAGGTAGTAATTAAGTTAGTATACATTTTATTATTAAATGAATTTGCTGCATGAGACATTTTAGAAAGGTGATACTGACACATCTCAATGTGACTAAAGTATAATACAAATAAATACATGGTCCCTTTTATAAATGTCCAGAAACTGGTGGTCTTAACCAAACATTGGGTCAAAAACTGAGCAATTCAACAATGTAGAGGCCTTATCAAAATTCCCAAAGCCTCTTCCACAGAAGGAATCTGTAAATCATAACACGTTTAAATTATTTGACATAATGTGAATCTAAGACGGTTTCTGAACATCTGCCCTAACCCCTTACCCTCACTATATAGAGCGGGAACTATTTAGTGGACTTTATAGTGAACTCAGATAGCTCACCATTCAGACATATGATCACTACTTTTTCATCCACTAAACATTTTGACACTGATATAAAATTGCGTAACCTCGATATTGTGCTCCATAGAGTGTTTTTTTTGTTTGTTTGTTTGTTTATTTTTTCTTTTTTTTTCATGTTATTATTTATATAACAAACCAATAGTGTACAAAGTCTCGTTGAGGTACAGACATTTCAACGTCGGTGGAACAGCCCTAAGTGTGTTGTCAGAACCAAAAAAAAAAGCTTTATGCCAAGCATTTTTTCAAGTTCGTGGGATCTTATTTAGTGGTAAGGTTCTACACAATTCAATTCAATTATGTTTATTAATATAGTCAATTCACAACACATGTCATCTTAAGGCACTTTAAAGAGACAATACTGACAGATTGGTAAGAAAAACCAGTTTATTGCATCCAAACAATGACTTGTAAGGAATGTTCCTCCTGGATGAGCTTGCGTCAATGACCTTTGCTTGCATTTGTTTTTGACTCTTCATTAATCCCTCACACCAAGAATGTATGTAGCAACAGTGGGGAGGAAAAAACTTGTTTTTGTAACAGGAGGAAAAATCCACCAGAACCATGCTCAGTGTGAGCGACCATTTGTTGAGGCTGACTGGGGTTCAAGGAGACAGAAGAAGACATAGAAAATGAACCAGAGATCAAGAACTTAACTGTTAAGTAGCTCAACAGGGAGCCCTGTACAGGAAATGGACCCAGGCAGATGAGCTCTGAGCCAATTCTGCTAGTCACAGCAATAGAAACAGGACTACACTGAAAACAAGCTAGGCTCCAATATCTATAACAGCAGCAGCATGGAGTCACAGCTAAAAATGTTTAGGTTGAACTAGCTTATACTGCAGAATGGGATAATGGAGATAAAATTAACCTGTATTAAGAAAGGGGGTCCCTATGTGAATCAGCAGCAGGTAAGATGACCTGATTCGGTCACATAGTGTACTATTAAGTGAGCTTTAAATGCATTTAAAGTTCTTTTACATTTATAGTAGGCTTGGCTTAGTGACATTGAGTTTGCTAACCAAAGGCCTTTAACATAATTCTATATTTCCCAAAATCTACAGCAGATCATAAATATAAGACCAACTTTTTAGCTTCTAACCTTATTTTAAGTAATAGTAAGTTAGTCGACTCTGATGAAAAATATAAACCTTTGGTGATTTGTTAAAAATCTGTTACTTGTGAAAACGATAATATAAATCCATGAATATTATCTAATATACTATAATCTATTGATATCACTGTTTTTACATAAGAGTATGTTCCCACATCAACACCCATGTTTTGGACGCATCGTCATCATGATGGCCAATCAAAGCAAAGTCCTGCTGTGATCACAGCTCGGGTTGAGCAAGAAGAGAGGCGGCTCTTACTGAATGTGAGCCGGCTCTACTGATTTACTACAAAGGATTGGATCAGACCCAAATCTTTCACACATGACACCACCATATGCAGAGAGATCTTTTGTTGCATAAAGTGTTTTGTCATCAGAAAAACTTGTTTCTGGTGAAACTTAAATGTAAATCAATAGTGTGGGGTCATTCAGTGTTAGAGCAGGGATCTGTTGCTGTTTTCTACCCAGGCGTTGCAGCATAGTAGACGTGCTAGACTGTCTTTTACGTTCATTTACAATAATCCCAGACTTCTGCAAGACTACTGTTAAACTTATTATTGCATGCTATGTACACTGCAAAAAAAGGAAATCTAAATAAGTCCTTTTTTTTTTTCTTGCAATGAGTGCATTTTTTCTTGAATTAAGGGAGGTAAGTGAGACACTTTGCCAAAGGAACAATTTACATTTAAATAAGTCTTCAAATGCATATTATCGAATTATCTTATTTTAAGAGTAAAAATACTCATTCCATTGGCAAATTATCTTAATAAACTATTCTAATTAATGGTAAATACACTTCATTTTTGCTAATTTCTAGATGCAGTGTAAGACTGAAACATAAAAAACAAAGTGGGATAATCTGCTGTATGTTTTTGTCACCCATTGAGGTATCCTGTGAGCGTCAGAGTGTCATTTAATGTCATGGTTATATGGATCTAACCTGAATTTGTACTGAAGAGTCCCAAATACCCTAAGCAATGCATTATTCACTACAGTTGGAGGTGTTGCATTTTTTATAAAATTAGAATAAATGACAGAGAGTCAGAAAAAGTCACAAATGGACTATATCCTCTGTCTTGAAGCAAATAAAAGTCCACAAGCAATCTGAGTTTAAGCAGCAGAGCAGGTGGTCCTTGCTGATGGGTCTCAGCAGCACTTTGGTTGTTCATCTCTGGAGCTGGTCCACCGCATAGCTTCATTTACTTCATCAAATGTCTGAATGCACAGCTTGTTAGCTGCTGTGGGCAAGCGGGCTTGCTGCAGTGTAACGGGGATGCAAGCAGGGAAGCAACAGGCCCTTCGGCACCACCAGCCCCGGCCTTAATGGTCATCACAGCAGACAGGTCAGACACTGGTTCGATGGGGGGAAGGCAGGGAGAAAAAGGGGAGCTTTTTGGAGAAGCAAGATACACAGAAAGCAGAGGACAGAGACACTAGCAGCAAAACATATCTTTAGTAATATATAAAAAAAAAAAAAGAAAAAACAGACATCCAGGGGTTTTCTGTCCATCAATATTCTGCTGTGTGCAGAAAAGGCTTGGAGAGCTGTCAAATTAATGTGGGCTCTGCAATAATATGTACTGAGGAGGAATAAGAAGTCAGTTAATTTTGATGGAAGGAGTTTTCTTCATTGACTCCAAGTTTCCCCTGGATACCTAAATATAATGTAAAATGCTCTGAGTGCAAACATGAAGTCTTCTGAAAGCACGAGATGTCTTACTGGTTTGGGTTAAAAAGGCAGGGTGTTGTGAGAGAAATTTCCTCAGTAATATATTTATTCTGTTTTTGCCTTTTTGTCAAAAGAATTGATGTCTTTAGTTTTGCAGTGAAACTTCAGAAACCACAATAAGCCTGCCCAAATAACTCCAAGACAAACGTAAACTGAAGGAGCAAATGAATCCCGGGAGTACATCAAAAGGACTGTATGCAATGAATTCTGTCCCATTATTTTACATTTTGTAAATGAGAAAAAAAAACAATCCAAAGAAACTTTGAATAACTTTTTAAATAAAAAGAAAAAGGTTTTGAGGTTAACTTTGTTGTTTCCTCAGATTCTGTTTCTTCTGAATGCTAGCTTTTCTCTGTAGTAAGAAGCATACATGCATTTTTAATGGTCAGCCTGGACTTTAGCAACAACATTTATATTGTTTATCTTCAATGGACCTCCTCCATCCTGAAACTAAATCTTATCCCAACTGGTTCACAGTTAGCTGCACCCCTCCCCAGTGCATGCTGTAGGTCTTGGCAGGATGGAGCCAGCAGAACCACATCATCTGAGAAAATTAGAGATTTTCCAGACCCCCTAGATCAGAGGTTGGCAACCCGTGGCTCCAGAGCCGCATGCAGCTCCTAATTATTTTGATTTGTTTATTATAAAATGGTGTGCAGGAGGTCAAACAGACATTCATTATGTTTTCTAATGCTGTAAACATTTTTATAATAAATACATTTAAACAATATATGTAAACATTTATTTCAACAAAAATGTGCGTCATAGCCATAGAGATCAGTGGTCAAAGCCTGCAGCACATGTCTTAGTGTGGCGGGGCCGTGGATCCCAAAGGGACAAAAAGGAAGATACCTGATTTGAACAGAGGATTCATAGAAGAATAGACCAAATCATTTGCTTTCATTATCAATGCATTTTTGCTTTGGCACGAGAATTTATCAAATAATAAAAATAATCATTTAGAAGGGAAAGTTAAATATGCAGCCAAACACAAAGCTGTGAGTGAGAGAAAGAGTGCGTTTGCAGAACTTCTGGATAAATTACAGGGGAGCAAAGATAGATTTAAGAACTGGATAGCATCTCCAAACTCCACTACTGCTGCTAGTTTTTTTTCAAGCATGAAAAAAAACGTCAAATGGTCAAACAGGTAGCGCTCTGATGCAGGGATGTGATTATTTTTTTATTTTTTCTCGCAAATCTGTAGTTACCTATATGTTGTTACGATATTTTAATCTGACAAACCGAATCTTCTCGCCGTTCTTTTTCCTGGTGCGATTGCAATAGCGGATCTTGACCTGGCCGGACCAGAGCGTAGCCTGAACATTTAGTATGTTTGGATTAGCCTGCTGCTGTGAAGCAGGATTCTCCACAATGAACAGAATCAAAAATAAATATGGATCCAGGCTCAGAATGCGCACTTTGATATGTGCTTTAGAACGGCTTTGCCTCCATTCAAACCCAGGTTTAAAGCCTTGCATGGCAGCATAAAGCCCACTGCTCCCATTAAACCATGAAAAAGAAAGAAAAATAAGAAAACCAGTCAGTTCAGGTGCTTTATAAAATATGTGAATCAGGAAATTGTCTATATACCAAACTCAATGATTGTTGTTCTCTACTTCACAAAAACACTTTAGATTTTAAAATGGAAAAACTTTCATTTTTTTTTTTTTTTATATTTAAAAATTCTGTGTATAACATGGAGGCATAAAGACCTCATTTTATTTCAGTGTTTCATTCGGTTTAAAGTAACAGATCATTAAAAATTTACTGGTTGATGATTTTCTTTATTCGGACCCTGCTGATTTTTAATTGCCATTGGTTTAATGTTTCTAAATATTTCACGTCATGTGCTCCATCCAAAGCAGATCATTGGCGCCATTCACACCTAGTGAAAACTAGTGTAATTGGATGAATCATATAACGCAAACAATCATTGGTTAGCTAAACGAAATCATAAGAGGCAAGCAGGTGTTCTTCAAACTGCAAACGTGAATTGTCTATGCCATGCTAATATGTCGGATTCAGAAAAAGATGTTGAAATGTCTGGAAGGTCGGACACAGGCGAGAGCGTATCGGGAGATGGAGACCATCAAGACCTCCCTCATCCTTGGCCCCAATTTTTAGAAATAGTTGACAAATTGAGTTTTCATTTCATATAGTGGCATCTGGCTGTTTTTTTTTAAAGGTTACTTTATACTTTTATACTTTAAGTAGTTTTTGGAGCACATACTTTTCCACTTTTACTTGAGTAAAGAGGTCAAGTTGATACCTTAACTTTTGCCAGTGCTTTTAAACTGCAGTATCTATACTTCTACTTAAGTAAGAAATGTGTGAACTTTTGACACCACTGTTCATAGCTCATCAAAGCACTGATAGACTTGAACATTGTGTAGGCACCAGTGAATGTATGTTTACATGCATATACAGTGATTTATTTGCTCTCTTAATATACTTTGTGGTTTAAAAGTAATAATATTCTCTTGGCCATAGATTTTTTATTCCTGAAATGAAAGCATGGATGTTGTGGAAATTTTTGCATTAAAAAAAACAAAAGACTGGAGTTTTGTTATTTAAGCCCAGTGATCTGGGTCTCTTAACAGAGTATCTGTCTCACACAGCAACAAACCTGGGTGTAAGACTGGACAGTGGTTTAAAACTTTATGCACAGAAAATCTTAATCTGAGGCAACTGACCAAAGCCCAAGCAGTTATATCAGAATCAGAATCAAGTTTATTGCCAAGTAGGTTTGCACTTACAAGGAATTTGACTTGGTGTTGTTGATGCAGACAAAAAACAAAATAAGATAGAATATATACACAGAAGCTATATACACACAGTAGACTGTACGTTAATGTAACGCAGAAATCCTGAATGGGGGAGAGAAACATTGTCCAGTGTCACGGGCGGCTCTTGGCCTTGTGGATAAGGAAGGTAGCAGATGGGAAAAAACTGTTTTTGTGATGGGAGGTTCTGGTCCTGATGGACCGCAGCCTCCTGCCAGAGGGAAGTGTCTGAAATAATCTGTGATCAGCCACAATCTTCCCTGCACGCCTCAGAGTCCTGGAGGCGTGCAGCTCCTGGAGAGATGGGAGGTTGCAGCCAATCACCTTCTATGCAGACTGGATGACACGCTGCAGTCTGCTCTTGTCCTTAGCGGTGGCACCAGCGTACCAGATGGTGATGGAGGAAGTGAGGATGGACTCAATGATGGAGGAGTAGAACTGCAGACTGATGACTGGAGGTGAAGCTGTTGGTGTACAGGGAGAATCATTTAAATAATTTAAATAATGCCTTTGTTATGACTTGGTTATATTGTTGTTATATGTTGGGCTGAGCTGAGAATCAACTCAAGCTGGTTAGAAATGCTGTTTCTTGCCTTTTACCTGGTAAAGAGAAAATTAACATATCACTCCTGTTTTGGCATGATTTCACCTGTTTGCAGTTATTATTGTTTTGATTTGAAAATTCTTTAAACCTGAAGTTTTTTTTTTTTTTTTTAAGTGTTTACATGGTCTTGTCCCTCGTTATCTTTTAAACTGGATTTAAATGTCTGTTTCCTCATGCTCTCTCAGGTCAGTTCATGTGTTTCTGTTGGTTTATTGTAAATCAAGAAAGTAAATTCAGAGGAGAGCTAATGTTTTTAGTTACTGCCCCCAAATTATGGAATGAGATGCCATTGTTGCCAACTGTTGTAATAGTTTGCTTAAGATCGTTTTTCCTGTTTTATTAAATAATTCTGTAATCTTTTTTTGATGTTAGATCTATTAAGTTAACTTAGTTTTAACAGTATTCAGCACTTTAACCAGTGTTTTATAAATAAAGATGTATCGTATTATGATGTATTATATTGGCAGTCTCTTAATCTTATTTATTCACTTAAAAAAAATTATGTCCTACCCTGCTAACATAAAAATAAAATGTTAAAGTAACTAAATATAATAATTAAGGAAACTTAACTTTTTACAGAGTATGTAGAACCTCCAGCCAGGCTTGACTCATGTGGGAGGAGTTTATGTTGTTCTAGAACAGGCTTGACTCATGTGGGAGGAGTCTATGTTGTTCTAGAGCAACATAAACTCCTCCCACATTCCATTTCCAGAATTCCCTTGTAGCGAATGCATCTCTTGAGTTAGCTCATTGTAATTAGAAAATTAAAGACTTTTCCACAGAACAAATCTACCCAGTCATTAGAAAAAAGAAGCTTTTAGTTTAAAACAAAGCTTTAATCCAACCATCATTATTGTTCTCCTTAGGAGGCTGCCTTGAATCAGCAACCAACGCTGGAATTGACCAATTCCTCCTTTTTCATTTGCAAATCAGGTGAATTGAACGTTGTACCTTCAATTATAGCCGACATGTCAACCATATATAAAGCAGATAATACTATGGGAGTTACATCTGGTAGCATTGCTGTGTCTCAGAAAATGGATGCAGGGTTTGGATATACCAATGAGGAAGTTAGGCAGCTGGAGTCGGAACTAACTGCTGAAAGAAAAAAAGCGCAGGAAGCAGAGATCTACTTACGCTTAAAAGACGAGACCATCACAGCTTTGCAACAGGAAAACATTAAGTTATCAGAAACCATCAAAAGTATTGTTGAGTTGCCTCAGAAAATGGAAGCAGCGCGTCAGAATACCCACGAGAAAGACAGACAGCTGGAATCTGAACTAACCGCTCAAAGAAATGGGGTCCAGGAAGATGAAATCTACTTAAAAGATGAGAAGATCGCAGCACTTCAACAAGAAAATACAAAATTATCAGAAAACCTGAAGAAACATGCTGCTGAGCTTGAAAAAGTGGAGGCTGAGCGTAAAAATGCCAACGAAAAAGCCGGGCAGCTGGAGTCTGTGCTAACTGCTAACTGGCAACAGTTGAGGGAAGCTGCGGACTACATTATCGCATTAGAGCAGAAAGTCGCAGCACTTCAACAAGAAAATACAAAATTATCAGAAAACCTGAAGAAACATGCTGCTGAGCTTGAAAAAGTGGAGGCTGAGCGTAAAAATGCCAACGAAAAAGCCGGGCGGCTGGAGTCTGTGCTAACTGCTAACTGGCAACAGTTGAGGGAAGCTGCAGACTACATTATCGCATTAGAGCAGAAAGTCGCAGCACTTCAACAAGAAAGTACAAAATTATCAGAAAACCTGAAGACAAGTGCCCAACAAGTGCAGGAAACCAGTGAAATCAAGGCTACTTTGGAAAAAATGGAGAAATTACATCAGGATGCTGCAAGAAAAGTCATGGAACTGGAAACGAGTCTGCTTTCTGAGAAAGACCGAACAAAGGAGGCTGAGATCTGCTTAGCTGAGAAAGAGCAGGAAACCAGTGACTTAAAGGCCGCTTTACTAAAGATGGAACAACATATGAAGCGGGAAACATGGCTCTGGCGCCATGAAAAGTCCAGTCTCCTGAGCAAGGGAACGCTGCTCAGGAGTGTTCAGCAGAAGAACACTATTAGATATCTGGTCCCACAAATGAAAGACCTTCAGGAGGTTCTGCATCGTGAAAGGCAGCAGTGGCAAACAGAGAAGGCCTGCTTTCAAGAGACAATTGCAAAAGCTCAGAAGGCTCTGACAGAGATGGAGGAGAAGAAGAAAGCAACAACAGAGAGCCTTATGGACAAAATTATAAATCTGCAACATGAGATAGAAAGAAAACCTAAAAAGAAATCTTTAAGGAAAAGATTTGTCAACCTCTTTAAATGCTGTCAGTCAGAAAAATAATTTCTGCTAAACCTCAAGAAAACTGTCCTCCCAACAAACTTAAAACTGACAAAAATATTTACTGAACCCAAATCTCAAACCTTATCTCTTACAAGCTTTACATTAACCCCCCACCCCCTTCCATTAACTGTTACCCTTAACTTTTATAACCCTTCCTTTAACCCTTAACTTCCCAGACCCCTTCACAGAATCCATAATCCAGTCCATAATATTTAGCCCTCACTCTACACAAAACTCTGTGGTTCCCTTTAAATAAAAAAGCACTGCCTCCATACCAGGGCCTTTTTCTGAGGTAGACTCCTACCTTGGTATTGAATAGACCCTGGTAAACAGAATGGGGCTGCACGGTGGAACAGTGGTTAGTGCTGTTCCCTTGTAGATGGAGATCTTTCTACATGGAGCTGCCATACTCTCCCGTGCCTGTGTGGGTTCTCTCCGGGTGCTCCGGCTTGCCCACCCTTTGTTTGTCTTCTTACGTCACACCCAAATGTGTTTTTACAAAAAATATATATTTATTATAAATACAAAAATGTACTGATGAAGCAGAGATCTACTTACGCTCAAAAGACGAGATGATCACAGCTTTGAAACAGGAAAACATTAAGTTATTGCCGAAATCATAAGAGGCAAGCAGGTGTTCTTCAAACTGCAAACGTGAATTGTCTATGCCATGCTAATATGTCATATTCAGAAAAAGATGTTGAAATGTCTGGAAGGTCGGACACAGGCGAGAGCGTATCGGGAGATGGAGACCATCAAGACCTCCCCCATCCTTGGCCCCAATTTTTAGAAATAGTTGACAAATTGAGTTTTCATTTCATATAGTGGCATCTGGCAGTTTTTTTTTAAAGGTTACTTTATACTTTTATACTTTAAGTAGTTTTTTGGAGCACATACTTTTTCACTTTTACTTGAGTAAAGAGGTCAAGTTGATACCTTAACTTTTGCCAGTGCTTTTAAACTGCAGTATCTATACTTCTACTTAAGTAAGAAACGTGTGAACTTTTGACACCACTGTTCATAGCTCATCAAAGCACTGATAGACTTGAACATTGTGTAGGCACCAGTGAATGTATGTTTACATGCATATACAGTGATTTATTTGCTCTCTTAATATACTTTGTGGTTTAAAGGTAATGATATTCTCTTGGCCATAGATTTTTTATTCCTGAAATGAAAGCATGGATGTTGTGGATTTTTTTGCATTAAAAAAAAACAAAAGACTGGAGTTTTGTTATTTAAGCCCAGTGATCTGGGTCTCTTAACAGAGTATCTGTCTCACACAGCAACAAACCTGGGTGTAAGACTGGACAGTGGTTTAAAACTTTATGCACAGAAAATCTTAATCTGAGGCAACTGACCAAAGCCCAAGCAGTTATATCAGAATCAGAATCAAGTTTATTGCCAAGTAGGTTTGCACTTACAAGGAATTTGACTTGGTGTTGTTGATGCAGACAAAAAACAAAATAAGATAGAATATATACACAGAAGCTATATACACACAGTAGACTGTACGTTAATGTAACGCAGAAATCCTGAATGGGGGAGAGAAACATTGTCCAGTGTCACGGGCGGCTCTTGGCCTTGTGGATAAGGCCGGTAGCAGATGGGAAAAAACTGTTTTTGTGATGGGAGGTTCTGGTCCTGATGGACCGCAGCCTCCTGCCAGAGGGAAGTGTCTGAAATAATCTGTGACTGGGGTGCGAGGGATCAGCCACAATCTTCCCTGCACGCCTCAGAGTCCTGGAGGCGTGCAGCTCCTGGAGAGATGGGAGGTTGCAGCCAATCACCTTCTCTGCAGACTGGATGACACGCTGCAGTCTGCTCTTGTCCTTAGCGGTGGCACCAGCGTACCAGATGGTGATGGAGGAAGTGAGGATGGACTCAATGATGGAGGAGTAGAACTGCAGACTGATGACTGGAGGTGCAGCTGTTGGTGTACAGGGAGAATCATTTAAATAATTTAAATAATGCCTTTGTTATGACTTGGTTATATTGTTGTTATATGTTGGGCTGAGCTGAGAATAAACTCAAGCTGGTTAGAAATGCTGTTTCTTGCCTTTTACCTGGTAAAGAGAAAATTAACATATCACTCCTGTTTTGGCATGATTTCACCTGTTTGCAGTTATTTTTGTTTTGATTTGAAAATTCTTTAAACCTGAATTTCTATTTTTTTGAAGTGTTTACATGGTCTTGTCCCTCATTATCTTTTAAACTGGATTTAAATGTCTGTTTCCTCATGCTCTCTCAGGTCAGTTCATGTGTTTCTGTTGGTTTATTGTAAATCAAGAAAGTAAATTCAGAGGAGAGCGAATGTTTTTAGTTACTGCCCCCAAATTATGGAATGAGATGCCATTGTTGCCAACGGTTGTAATAGTTTGCTTAAGATCGTTTTTCCTGTTTTATTAAATAATTCTGTAATCTTTTTTTGATGTTAGATCTATTAAGTTTACTTAGTTTTAACAGTATTCAGCACTTTAACCAATGTTTTATAAATAAAGATGTATCATATTATGATGTATTATATTGGCAGTCTCTTAATCTTATTTATTCACTTAAAAAAATTATGTCCTACCCTGCTAACATAAAAATAAAATGTTAAAGTAACTAAATATAATAATTAAGGAAACTTAACTTTTTACAGAGTATGTAGAACCTCCAGCCAGGCTTGACTCATGTGGGAGGAGTTTATGTTGTTCTAGAACAGGCTTGACTCATGTGGGAGGAGTCTATGTTGTTCTAGAACAGGCTTGACTCATTGACTCATTGATTCCATTTCCAGAATTCCCTTGTAGCGAATGCATCTCTTGAGTTAGCTCCTTGTAATTAGAAAATTAAAGACTTTTCCACAGAACAAATCTACCCAGTCATTAGAAAAAAGAAGCTTTTAGTTTAAAACAAAGCTTTAATCCAACCATCATTATTGTTCTCCTTAGGAGGCTGCCTTGAATCAGCAACCAACGCTGGAATTGACCAATTCCTCCTTTTTCATTTGCAAATCAGGTGAATTGAACGTGGTACCTTCAATTATAGCCGACATGTCAACCATATATAAAGCAGATAATACTATGGGAGTTACATCTGGTAGCATTGCTGTGTCTCAGAAAATGGATGCAGGGTTTGGATATACCAATGAGAAAGTTAGGGAGCTGGAGTCGGAACTAACTGCTGAAAGGAAAAAGGTGCAGGAAGCAGAGATCTACTTACGCTTAAAAGACGAGACCATCACGGCTTTGCAACAGGAAAACATCAAGTTATCAGAAACCATCAAAAGTATTGTTGAGTTGCCTCAGAAAATGGAAGCAGCGCGTCAGAATACCCACGAGAAAGACAGACAGCTGGAATCTGAACTAACCGCTCAAAGAAATGGGGTCCAGGAAGATGAAATCTACTTAAAAGATGAGAAGATTGCAGCACTTCAACAAGAAAATACAAAATTATCAGAAAACCTGAAGAAACATGCTGCTGAGCTTGAAAAAGTGGAGGCTGAGCGTAAAAATGCCAACGAAAAAGCCGGGCAGCTGGAGTCTGTGCTAACTGCTAACTGGCAACAGTTGAGGGAAGCTGCGGACTACATTATCGCATTAGAGCAGAAAGTCGCAGCACTTCAACAAGAAAATACAAAATTATCAGAAAACCTGAAGAAACATGCTGCTGAGCTTGAAAAAGTGGAGGCTGAGCGTAAAAATGCCAACGAAAAAGCCGGGCAGCTGGAGTCTGTGCTAACTGCTAACTGGCAACAGTTGAGGGAAGCTGCGGACTACATTATCGCATTAGAGCAGAAAGTCGCAGCACTTCAACAAGAAAATACAAAATTATCAGAAAACCTGAAGACAAGTGCCAAACAAGTGCAGGAAACCAGTGAAATCAAGGCTACTATGGAAAAAATGGAGAAATTACATCAGGATGCTGCAAGAAAAGTCATGGAACTGGAAACGAGTCTGCTTTCTGAGAAAGACCGAACAAAGGAGGCTGAGATCTGCTTAGCTGAGAAAGAGCAGGAAACCAGTGACTTAAAGGCCGCTTTACTAAAGATGGAACAACATATGAAGCGGGAAACATGGCTCTGGCGCCATGAAAAGTCCAGTCTCCTGAGCAAGGGAACGCTGCTCAGGAGTGTTCAGCAGAAGAACACTATTAGATATCTGGTCCCACAAATGAAAGACCTTCAGGAGGTTCTGCATCGTGAAAGGCAGCAGTGGCAAACAGAGAAGGCCTGCTTTCAAGAGACAATTGCAAAAGCTCAGAAGGCTCTGACAGAGATGGAGGAGAAGAAGAAAGCAACAACAGAGAGCCTTATGGACAAAATTATAAATCTGCAACATGAGATAGAAAGAAAACCTAAAAAGAAATCTTTAAGGAAAAGATTTGTCAACCTCTTTAAATGCTGTCAGTCAGAAAAATAATTTCTGCTAAACCTCAAGAAAACTGTCCTCCCAACAAACTTAAAACTGACAAAAATATTTACTGAACCCAAATCTCAAACCTTATCTCTTACAAGCTTTACATTAACCCCCCACCCCCTTCCATTAACTGTTACCCTTAACTTTTATAACCCTTCCTTTAACCCTTAACTTCCCAGACCCCTTCACAGAATCCATAATCCAGTCCATAATATTTAGCCCTCACTCTACACAAAACTCTGTGGTTCCCCTTAAATAAAAAAGCACTGCCTCCATACCAGGGCCTTTTTCTGAGGTAGACTCCTACCTTGGTATTGATTAGACCCTGGTAAACAGAATGGGGCTGCACGGTGGAACAGTGGTTAGTGCTGTTCCCTTGTAGATGGAGATCTTTCTACATGGAGCTGCCATACTCTCCCGTGCCTGTGTGGGTTCTCTCCGGGTGCTCCGGCTTGCCCACCCTTTGTTTGTCTTCTTACGTCACACCCAAATGTGTTTTTACAAAAAATATCTATTTATTATAAATACAAAAATGTACTGATGAAGCAGAGATCTACTTACGCTCAAAAGACGAGATGATCACAGCTTTGAAACAGGAAAACATCAAGTTATCAGAAACCATCAAACATATTGTTGCGTTGCCTCAGAAAATGGAAGCAGCGCGTCAGAATACCCACGAGAAAGCCAGACAGCTGGAATCTGAGCTGACCGCTCAAAGAAATAGGGTCCAGGAAGATGAAATCTACATAAAAGATGAGAAGATCGCAGTACTTCAACAAGAAAATACAAAATTATCAGAAAACCTGAAGAAACATGCTGCAGAGCTTGAAAAAGTGTAGGCTAAGCGTAAAAATGCCAACGAAAAAGCCGGGCGGCTGGAGTCTGTGCTAACTGCTAACTGGCAACAGTTGAGGGAAGCTGCAGACTACATTATCGCATTAGAGCAGAAAGTCGCAGCACTTCAACAAGAAAATACAAAATTATCAGAAAATCTGAAGACAAGTGCCCAACAAGTTCAGGAAACCAGTGAAATCAAGGCTACTTTGGAAAAAAAAAATGGACAAAGATTTGAAGGAACAGCAGCAGCAGTTGGAGCAAGAAAAATCCCATTTTATGGCCGACCAACAACAAAGAGATCAGGGGGAGCAGCTGAAAAAGCAGCTGGAGTTACAGAAAGCCGAATTAGAGCAGGAGGACGCTTCTTTGCGTCTGAAAGGGCAGGAAAACAACCAATTATATCAGGATGCTGCAAGAAAAGTCATGGAACTGGAAATTAGTCTGCTTGCTGAGAAAGCCCAAACAAAGGAGGCTGAGATCTGCTTAGTTGAGAAAGAGCAGGAAACCAGTGACTTAAAAGCTGATTTGCAGAAGATCTGGGTCTGGGCCCAGAAAAGGTCCGGTCTCCTGAAAGAGCAGCAGATCGCTCTTATAGATATGAAAGCAGCTATGAAAGACCTTCAGGAGGATCTGCATGGTGAAAGGCAGCAGTGGCAAACAGAGAAGGCCTGCCTTCAAGAGACTGGAGCTGCCATACTCTCCCGTGCCCGGCTTGCCCACCCTTCCTTTGTCTTCTTATGTCACATTCAAATGTATTTTTACAAAAAAATATATATTTATTACAAACAGAAAAATGTATTGATGATAAAAACAAAATGTATTCTAAAAAATAAAAACAAAATATCCAAAACACCTTTACACATATCTCCATTACACTTCTCTCACACACACACACACACACACACACACACACACACACACACACACACACACACACACACACACATAATAATCCTGCCACCAGGGGTCCAAAGTCTTAATGTGCTCCTGGTGCTGGTCCCAAGCCCAGATAAATGGAGAGGGTTATGTGAAGAAGATAATCTGTTTTCAATTATCAAGATAATATTCATACAGTTATAAAAAAATTTTAACATGATTTTTTTCTTTTGTTTGTTTGTTTTTTTACATGTTGATATATATAAATTTTCCAGTATAAATGATTGGGTAGCTGTGAATGAGTAAAACTTAGTGCTGAATTACAAAGCAGGCTTAAATCAGAATGCAACCTGGCTTTCACTCAGTTATTTGAAGACATTTCAACACCTATCCAGGAGTCTTTGTCATTTCGGTTGGCTTGCACCAGAGCAATCAGTAGTTGGAGTGCTAATGTATTTAAGCAGCATGGAGGTCCATCCTACTAGGATCATTCCAAGCAAATAGCCATCCCTTGTTTGTTCTGGGTGGCTAACTGGTCTGCGTCTGCCTGAGAATGTGCTTATGGGGCATCTTAATGCTGTTTAAAGTATGACCACCATTTCATCTTCTAAACTTTGGCTGCATGTCTTGGGTAATGGAAGGGGCAGAGCCTTCCACTGATCATCACCTTATGGTCAGTTGAATAGGAAAAAAGAAAATCAAATGAACAGACATGGCAAGCCAAAGTGTATAGTGAGGGTCTGCTGGGAAACTCTGGTAGAGCCCTCAGTCAAAGTCGTGTTCAACTCACACCTCCTGGAGAGCTTCTCTCAGGTTCTGGGAGAAGCTGGTGACCAAGGCTATGTTCACACTGCATGCCCTATTGCTATTTTTTAGTGAAATCCAAATTCTTTGGTTGCCGTTTACATTTCCAAAAATATGTGATTGTATGTGATGTCCCGCATGCATAGTTGGGGATGCAATGACGTCACAAGCCACCGTCCTCTGTGTTTACGTAAGTAAACATGGATGGTAGTGTTGCAGCACATATAGCGATTTTTCTTAACCTTAAAAACTCAATCTTTTCAAGATGGTTAAAAAAAGACTGCTCTCCGCATTATCGTCCACCATGGTTGTTGTTTTTCTTCCCGCTTATGCATAGCAAAATGCAGAATAGTGACCTTTGTCAAGCATTAATAGCGTTCATGTAAGATGATTGCGACCTAAACATTTACACAAAGGCCACATTTGAAAAGAGCTGATTCAGATCGGATTCAGGACCACAGAGCCAAGTGGCCTGGGTCGCATTGGAAAAAATTGGAGCTGTACTGTTCAGACTGCCACAAAAGATCAGATACAGGTCGCATATGGGCAAAAAAATCAGATTTAGGTCACTCCAGGCTCCAGTGTGAGCGTAGCCATAGAGTCTGAATGGACAATGTTCTCGGCCTCTGTGGTTTCTCACATATGAAGCCTAAAATGGCCAAGCTTCATCTTATATGAGAGATATGATTATTCATCACGTTGCTAATATAGCACCTCACTCTCAATCTGCATGTTTACTATTGGTTCCTAGCATTTCTAAAAGTAGAATGGGAGGCAGATCTTTTAGTTATCAGGCTCCTCTCCTGTGGAACCATCTACCAGTTTTGGTCCGTGATGCAGACACCCTGTCTACTTTTAAGGCTATGTTGGGATCCAGTGGTTTGCCCTCCTGAGGGCAACGTGGATCCCTTCCTGTGGGCTTCTGTTTCTGTTGGGATCCAGGGGTTAGCCCTCCAGAGGGCTATGTGGATCCCTTTTCTGTGTGTTTTCTGTTATCTGTTGGGATCCAGAGGTTTGCCCACCAGAGGGCGCCGTGGATCCATGCCTGGGGAGCTTGGGTTCAGCATGGACAGCTGTTTCCTATCAGCTCATTAAGAGCTCTCCCTATTTAAGCTGGTTGAGAGCTCCACTCTGAGCCGGATTGTTTGGTTAAGCAAACCTGAGCCACCCTGCCTGTCTGAACCCCTGTCTGAACCTGAGAACCTGTAAGTCTGTTAATCAGAACCTGTACCTGAACCTAACCTGCTCTGTCCTCTCTGCCTCCCTGTGTTACCAATAAATATTGGACTTTAATCCTGCCTCTGTGTCTGGAGTTCTGCATCTGGGCTAGTAAACCTGCCACATCATGACAGAACAATCCGGCCAACAGACTAGCCCTGCAGACTCACCGTTTACATCCCTGAAATTGTTTGAGGGGGTGTTTTCGGAACCGACCTGGATGGATTCGCACCGTTGGCATATTAGGAAGTTGGAGCAGGTCTTGCAGGATTATCTGCGCCTGCTAAGGACCCCAAACTCGTCCCGGTACTTGGGGACTCCAGAGTCAGTTCTGAACCGTCTAGTGTACGCTGTGAGCGGTTTAAGGATCCCTGAGCTCGGTCTGTGCCCTCTGGAGACCCCTGAGCCCACTCTGAGCCCTCTGGAGACCCCTGAGCCCGCTCTGAGCCGTCTGGAGACCCCTGAGCCCGCTCTGAGCCGTCTGGAGACTCCTGAGCCCGCTCTGAGCCGTCTGGAGACCCCTGAGCCCGCTCAGCGCCATCCATGGACCTTTAAGCCCTCTTCATTCCGGTACGTGGAGCCACGGTCGGTGGCCTCCTCTGTTCCTGATCCGGAGCCGCAATCGGCGGCCTCCTGTGTTCCTGTGGAGCCACAATCGGTGGTCTCCTCTGCTCCTGGTGTGGAGCCATAGTCGGTTGTTTCCTTTGTTCCTGATGTGGAGCCACAGTCGGTGGTTTCCTTTGTTCCTGATGTGGAGCCACAGTCGGTGGTGTCCTCTGTTCCTGATGTGGAGCCACAGTCGGTGGCCTCCTCTGCTCCTGATGCGGAGCCACAGTCGGTGGCTTCCGGTGCTCCTGATTCGGAGCCACAGTCGGTGGCTTCCGGTGTTCCTGATTCGGAGTCGCAGTCGGTGGCCTCCGGTGTTCCTGATGCGGAACCGCAATCGGCGGCTTCCGGTACTCCTGATTCGGAGCCACAGTCGGTGGCTTCCGGTGCTCATGATTCGGAGCCACAGTCGGGGGCTTCCTGCAGATGCTGGGATGGCGTCCTCCTCCAGGGTCCCTGCAGCTTCTGAGTCTCCGGCCCCCGGAGTGTCTGCCTCTGCTCCGGTCCTGCGGCCGGCATCCGGAGCGTCTGCCTCTGCCCCGGTTCCATGGCCGGTCACCTGATACTCTGCCCTGCGGCCGGTCCCACGGCCGGCCACCTGAGACTCTGTCTTGCCTCCGGCCCCACGGCCGGCCTCCTGAGACTTTCCTTGTCCTCGCCCACCCTGGGTGGGTTGTTTTGATTTCTGGACCCTGTTTCTGTTTCTGTGCCTGGCCCTCCTTGCCTGTTTCCTCCTCCGCTTGCCCTGGGTGGGTTGTTTTTGTTTCTGTTTTTTTGTTTTTGGGCGTCTGGTATCCGCCCTTAAGGGGGGGGTACTGTTGGGATCCAGTGGTTTGCCCTCCTGAGGGTGACGTGGATCCCTTCCTGTGGGCTTTTGTTTCTGTTGGGATCCAGGGGTTAGCCCTCCAGAGGGTTATGTGGATCCCTTTTCTGTGTGTTTCCTGTTATCTGTTGGGATCCAGAGGTTTGCCCACCAGAGGGCGCCGTGGACCCATGCCTGGGGAGCTTGGGCTCAGCATGGACAGCTGTTTCCCATCAGCTCATTAAGAGCTCTCACTATTTAAGCTGGTTGAGAGCTCCACTCTGAGCCTGGATTGTTTGGTTAAGCAAGCCTGAGCCACCCTGCCTGTCTGAACCTGAGAACCTGTAAGTCTGTTAATCAGAACCTGTACCTGAACCTAACCTGCTCTGTCCTCTCTGCCTCCCAGGAGGAACCTGTGTTACCAATAAATATTGGACTTTAATCCTGCCTCTGTGTCTGGAGTTCTGCATCTGGGCTAGTAAACCTGCCACATCATGACAGGCTAGGCTTAAAACTTTTCTTTCTGATAAAGCTTATAGTTAGAGTGACTTGGGTTATCCTGAGCTATCTCTATAGTTATGCTGCTATATGCCGAGACTGCTGGGGGAAATATGGGGACACCTTTTTCATCATTCTATCTCTAATTTCCCATTCTGCAGTATCTTTTAGTTCAATCTCCAATGTTATGCTCTCTCTGCTTTTTCTCATCATAATAGATTCATCTGTGTGGTTCCTGTTTGGCTGTGACTCCATCCTGTAGAGAAATATCAGCTGTGCTGCTGCCATCAACACCTTTGTTTATAGATGTTGGAGATCGGCCTGTTTTTCAGTGTAGTCCTGTTTCTCTGACTCTGACTGGCTGGATATGCTCTCTTTCATCCTCTGACATGCGAGCTGGCTCTGAGCTCGTCTGTCTGGCAGTGGGTTTCCTGTGGAGCTGGCTGACAGTTGGTTGCCTTTTGTATCTCTGCTTCTTTTTTTATGTCTGCTTCTGTCTCCTTGAACCCCAGTTGGCCCCGGCAGATGGCCGCTCACACTGAACCTGGTTCTACAGGAATTTTCTTCCTTTTTCTTCCACAGATGGCTTGCGTGTTTGTTAGCATCCCCTGTATAAGCTCAGATGCAGCAGTTATCAGCTGCTTTTTTCCTCACAAAAGTCATACCAACAGGCGACTTAAAAAAACTTATTTCAGGCCTGTTTACATACAGGCCTTGTCCTAACAATCGGCTTTTAGTGGCAGTGGGAACAGCTCACTGACCCCTATGATCGCTAGCCCACATTAGAAATCACTCCTTGACAGTCAGATTTCTTTAAAACATAGACTCTGATTGGCTCTCCAGGCTTATTTTGACTCAATTTGCTTTTTTTTACTTTTAATTGCTATGGATAATAATGCAAATATTTGTCCAATCAAATGCAAAATCAGATTCAGTGTGTTTTGTCATTGAACTGGAAAGGTATTTAATTTATTTCTTCGTTGTTATGCTAATTCAGACTCAACTGATATCATTAATATCTGTTCTTATGAACTTGATACATTTTTATTTATTTGTCAGAAATATTCTGTGAGGTTGGAACAGTTCTACCAATAGGTTGTGCAAACATAAATCATGTATTTGAGGCTATAAAGAACAGAAAGTAATACAGTCATATAAAAGTCCAAATATACAGAGGGAGGGGGAAAACATTTTTTTTTCTTTTTCTTTGTGAGGATGAGTGAACCAAAAATTGAAGCAAACAGCGTTTGTACCCAAAGACAAAATGTTTGACCCACTTAGAGCTGAGCTCTGAATACAGAGGACCTCTCCTCTGTATTCTGTTTCCTACACTTCAAAGTTGCCTCTCATTATTCCCATTGAACTGATGAAGACACTTTGCTGACTCGTGCTCCAACTGAGCTTGTTTGCTGCCATCCTCTGAGTCCAGATGGAACGAAACACAAAGCATGCTGTTTCAGCGGGGTTCTGACTTTACTTTGAGGGTTCCTCCAGACTTCAAGCAAAACATTGAAACTGTTAAATAACTGCTAAAGCAACAAATGTTTGCAGACAGAACGAAAGAACAGATCTGTTGGATCAACCAATTAGATCAGGAAATAAAAAGAGAAAATATGTTGGCCAACTGGTCCTAAAAGGGAAATTTGAGTAGTTCCCACCTGAGGTTGCCTTCAGCTTTCAGGCAGAGTTAACAACCACAGGTTGCTCAAAACAAATTAAGTCCTATTTAAAGCCCCCTGACATGACTGAGGTTAGTTGCACAGATGGAAACAAGAGCATGAGAGACAAAGAAGCAGGGATGTAAAATGGAGCATATCCCAGGGGAAAAGAATAAATATTCACAGGAAACAAGGAAAAAAAATCTTAAAAAGATAGATCTAGTCAAATAGATACATAAATCATTAAAAATAAAGAAGTTTCCTGTCGATCATGACATAAGGCTTTTTTCCATATATCTTAGAAATGTCCCTTTGAAGTTCAGATTTTGGTAGCAAATGTTAAAGTTTATAGGGTAGCAACTGAACTGAATCAGGTTACCTGGGTAGAAAAGGTTCAAAAAGACCACACAACTACAGATTATAGCTTACGGTTCCAAGCTATCTGTGGAATTTGGAATTTCCTTTGCAGATTTTTATCATAAGGTGGATAATAAAGCTCTATTTCATCTGCCTGGGGTTAAAGCACATTATCTCTACAGTATATCAAATTCAAATAGTTTACTCACCACCAATTTAAAACACATCCAGGGGTTGACGGTAAGGATTTTTACCACTTGCCCTTTGGGCAAGTGACTTTCACATTTCATTTGCACAGAAACAATTTTAACTTGCCCAGTATAATGTTTGATAAATATAGTTCCTAATATTCATTTTTGTATATATATCAATGAAACATGTTTGTTTTTTAAATGTTTTTTGTAATTCAGTATTTTTTAAGTTTACAGGTTCCTGGTGTGTATATGCATGCATCAGATAATGAACTCAAGCCTACATTACCGTGTTAATATGCCTTTCAGTCCTTCCTGCACATTCTTTTCAAACTAAACTTTGCTTTAAACTGTTGTGTGCTTGGAAAAATATAAATTGTAATGTTAAAAATCTAAAAAAAACTTAAGCTAAATCACAAGACAGAAGTCAATGTCACAAATGAATAACTTTTATTTTAGAATCACGGTATGTTTATAGAAGATAATATTATTAATATAATGTGACTATTCTAGAGAATCATTATACATAGTTATTTTATACAGGGTTTCCACAGTATTACATAATTTCACAATTCCCTGACTTTTAACTGACTTGGATTAGTTTTCCCTGACAAAATAAATACAGCAACAAGACAATAATAAAATAACAGGTCACCAATTTAACATGTTTAGCTCTATAACATTTAAATGCACCTCTCCAATATCTGAGAGAAAAAAAATTAATGAACATTTTTTAATGTATTACCTGTGGAACCCCTCCTTTATTACTAGTATTAGTAATACAAATATGTAGTACCTATAACCCAGAAGGAGACTCCAGTCTAAGTTCAGTGAGGAGGCTGTTGGTTTTTTCACCTGCACAAAGGTTCAGATATCCACCCCAAATAACACACTGGACAACAGATTAGCGGAAATGAATAAGGTGTATTGAACTTAGGCACATGTAAACAGTTGACTCAACATCAGAAAAATAAAAGTCCATCAAGTCCTTCCTTCTTATATACAACAATTAGAACCACTGAAGGACTTGAAAAAAAAAAACACTCTGAGATCTCAGGCATAAAAAGTTCAAGGTCCAAAAATAAAATAAAAATACTGAGTGCACTCAGTCCTACCACCCTCTCAATAAGTGTCCATGAATGGAAAAAGGTCCAGAACAGGCAATACAAAGGGAGGCGGTGCAACCCAGTAGAAGATCCAGCCACAGTGGGAACCAATGGAACAAGTGGTAGCAGCAAGTTACGGACTCACCTCTGCTGAAATCTCCAAAAGCATAAAAAACAGCCTGCACAGATGTGCAGGAAAATTACTCTCTAACTCTACACAAATTTGCATTTATTACATCATTGTTAATGACTAGTTTCACAAATACCCTTTTACTGCATCTAACTCATAGGAACCTCACTTACTCAAACAATAACCACATATCAAAAAATTTTCCCCTCAGTATAACAATAAAGTGGTTGAACCAACAATCCAAAAATTCAATATTTACAGCACAAGTTAAATAAAATGCACCTAAACCATCACATATTTTTACTTTGTTCATTTAAATCCCTTTAAATCTATCCCGACTGTTTTTTTTAATAAAATAAAGAACTCCTTTAGTAGCATTCCACACTTTGCTAACTCAATTAGCATGCTAACACAGTGTAAGCAACTTGGAAACTCACCGGGATATTGATCACACAAAACTCAAATAAATCCAAGCTCGATCATAGAAATGAAAATCTTCTCCGATTAATTCGGTAACACAACAACAATTCTGCTTATCACTGTAAGCTCTCTACTTCTGCCTCTCACGCCAACGGCAGACAGCGATGATCCAGATGCTTTTTTCTAGAAAAAAACTGCAGTCTGTTACAGAGAGCAGGGACTCTTCACCTTTGGAGTAGGGTGACTGATCATCTGCTGCCCCCTTGTGGCTAAGCTCTACATCATAAATAAGTTGAGTTAAAGGAGCTGTGCAGGTTGCTGCAGCTCCATTTGTAGGGTGTGAGAGTTAAATTAACCTGGTTACACCTGCATCACTGTACAGAAGACTGAAAAAAGGTTAGCCATATTTACACTGTGCGCATGGCATACAATTATGCCAATTTTCCTAATCCCTGACCGATCATTTTTAATCTAGGGTTATCTGGGTGGTGGGTGAAATGGGTGGAGGGTAAAATAGATGGTGGGTGTGTTACTCTACTTACATTTTTTTGCCTTGTTTTTTAGCCTGCCAAGTCGGAAAAAATTTGTCTGATTCGCGCCAATTCCCGGAGCAAAACTGTGTACTGTGTAAATGTGTACAAAACAACAAAAATGGCGCCGGCAACGTTCGTGAGTCCTTTTTAAGCGAATGTCGGTGTTTAAAAAAGGAATTTTGAGTGATAAATAATTTTTTTTTTTGCGATCATTGCACTCGCCCGGCGGGCAAATGCAATCAAATTTGTACTCTCCCGACAATAAAAACTACTTGCCCCGGGAGATTGGGCAATGGTTAAGATCAAGCCCTGACATCGTCCCAAAGTGTTTTACATAGTCAGTTCAGTAACATCATGCAGACAGATTTTCAAGATATTTATATATTTCACAAACCCAACAGGTTGTAGTAAGTTATTGCTTTGCAGAAGTCCCTCCTCTTAACAACAGTAGAGAGGAAAGCTCAATGTTAACAGAAGAAATCTACAGCAGAACCAGGCTCAGTGGGACTGAAGAAATAGAGAAGCATTGAACAAAGAGTACTTTTTATATGAAACAAAACTAAAAGGTTGACTGCACTACTAGCTGCTGAGCTGGCTTAATATATAGAAAAAAACAACTGCTACCATTGTAGGATGGAATCAGGTTTATCATCTATAGGAGAACATGAGGTTTCCATCAGCAGCAGCCCAGCCAACATTGTCCTTTAGGATTGCTTCTCAGCAGCACAAAAATGCCAAGCAGTATGTAGTTACTAACATAAGAAGAAAAACATAAATAAAACAAGAACATTAAAGATAGAGAAAGAAAGTGAGAAAAAGATGCTGAGTGGACAAAAGGGATAGAGCCAAAGAATAAATACTCCTCCTGGGCTATAAACTCTATCCACCTGTACTCTCTTGATGTTAACCCTGAGAAAAAACAGGGTAAGGAAAAAAAAGCAGCTAATGCAAGTGTAATAGGCAGTTCTGAAGACCAGGTATTGAGCCAAACACAATTGTCTGAAATAAATAAGTTGCTGAAAAATGAGATCAGGAGTTCAAAGAACCACCTGGAGCAGAATCAGGAACCTCTGGAGGGAGAGAGTTGCGTTAGTGGCTGGGCAGGAACTTAAAGATTGGAATAAGTTAAATTAAATAAAGCCATTTGTCAGGCCACATAAAAAAAAGAAAAAACTCAGACACAGGGAGGCAGATATGGGCTGACAAATCAAGGGAAAGGCATGAAATCAGGACACAGGAGAATGACAGATGTCCAAAGTTTAGAAGGCTAACGTAACAGCAGAAGGCAGAAACATTATCAAGATCAGGCAGGCAGGGTAATAACACTAAATATTTAATCACAAAGGCTTTCAATAATCTGGCAATCCTTGTCAGCTAGACCGCTGAACATAAAGGCAGGATCCAATGCAGAATAAATGAGGCTCCATTAGGATGCAGGGGAAACGCAGGTAAGAACAATGATCCAATTAACAACAGCACATGTACAGTAGGAGCATGAACAGACAAAGAAAATTATGTGTAAAAATATAGGGCTTCATATGTGAAAGGGGGGATTTTAAAGAATGTTTTAAATTGGGCATGTTGTAAGTAAATGGAAGGGAAAGTAGAAGAAATATGAGGTATATTTTTAAATTTCATTTGAAAGTATTGCTGCAACATTTTTGATCAACTGAGACGAGAATTTTACTTTTAAGTGTATTTTGTGAATGTCCTGATTAGGGTGGCCAGATGTCCAGCTTTAGGGCGGATAGTCCGGATTTTCATTGCACTGTCCGGCGTCCGGCGCCGCATATAGCCGGAAGTGTGTTTGTCCTCCTTTACCCCCAGATTCCACATACTCCCTCAGCACTCCACTCCGTTCAAGTACGTCGTGCGGAGTACTTGTCTGTCATGTAAATCAATGAGAGCTGTTCCACATCCTCCGCTACTCCTCCGCACGTCTCTGTCCACGTACGCATTCTCCGTCCTTCACCGTCAAATTACAGAACTGAGCTCTTTTTTTGCTCTGGTCCGTCCAGATCAAGACCCGCAATTGCAATCGCACCAAACAGGAAAAAGAATGTAGAGAAGACCCGGTTTGTCAAATTAAATTATAGTAAAAACAGATCAGTAACTAGAAATTAGAGCATAGTTCGTATATATTCCCAAAAACTAAGAGCAATTAATTAAATAATTGGACGCAGACTATTGGTGCTTCAACATACCAGGAAGAAGTTGTGAGATTCTAGAGGGCATCTCGAAACTTTAAAAGAAAATTCTTATAGCAGGAATGGATGAAGAGATTATGAGTTTGGAAGCAGAGAACAAACATAGTTCATACAAACTATGTATGATCCTAGTTATCCCTTTTACAAAAATCCACAACAGAAAGAAAATATTTGGGCAGAAACTGAACATCTGCTGGATGATGATGGGGATTTTTTTTAAATATGTTATATTAAATTAAACGTTTACAGGGTTTATACAGACATGAGGAACTTTAATTTAATGCTCTTTTAATTGTTAAATGAGGAAGTTATGTCCCCTAAAAAAGCTGTTGCGCCTCGGGGGCTTCCTCACGGTTCTTTTCCTGGGAGCAAGTTATTTACTACTCTTAACTCAAACTGGGTAAAACCATATAAAAAAGGACTATAAAACAGGAGTAAAAAATAACAGAGTTTATTACAGATGAGGTCGTTACAGGACAGAGAAAATGCTTGGAGCTTGCACAGCTGTGGGCTCAAAAATCACGTCCGCGAGTGTCCGGCAAAGATTGAGCCCCGAACAAGGTAATCTTCTCCTTCTTATAGCTCATGAGTCTATGTGTTGGATCATGTGGATGTTTAGCTTTCCGTACCAGAAACTGACACGCCATCCATGCCCAAGGATTACAGATAGCTCTTCAGACCTGCTCCAAGATGTGCCCATACCCTGTGTATTTTTAAAGTCACGAAGGCTGCCCTGATTAGATGACCTCCATAACAACAGTGACATCCACAATGTGAAGGAAGGCCATCTACTCTCTCTAATCTAGCTAATAAAGTAACAATGCACATGATGTATAAAGAATAAACCTAACATATTTTAGAAATAATTTTAATGCCATCAACAAGTATCATGTAAACAAGTTATGAGTTTACATGAAATAAGGAGCTGTAAGCACAGTTCCATGACTCAAGTTTGTATGTATGCATGTATATATCTATATAGATATAGATGTATATCTATATATAGAGAGAGTGAGAGAGAGATAGATAGATGGAGAACACGGTGAAATCATCTTTACTCTCGACAGGCTGCAGCCACGTCAGGAATTCCTCTTTTCCAGCCACTTTTTGAGATGTGCATTGTCCTATTCTATAGCTCATTCTCCGCCTGGGGCTTCGAGGCAAACTGCTTTATGATCAATTGCAGCAGTTCTGCGCAAATTAATCATGTCAAAAAATTGTCACTTTTTAAACACCACAATGTATTAAATAAATACAAATGCTGGGAACCAATTATTTTTTACATTTCTTTAATATTTTGTTCTATTCAGCTACACAAGCATCCTCTTTAAACTACTAAGAATTGTACTATAAATGTGACTTTACCCGATTCTTATGTACACCTTAGTAATTTATTGATATGTTGCACAATGTCTTCCTTTTTGGTGCTATAGAAATGGCCACCCTAGTCCTGATAGCAAAGAGTTACAGTAGGCATTGAAGTTTGATTAAACACAGGATGAATCCCACCTTGAGCTGGAACTGGACAAAGCGACATATGGCCAAGATACTGTAAGGAGCTCAGCAGATTAGATGGGTCCACTTTAATAAGCAAGGCTGGAGAGTTTGAAAACAATTCAGACTTGACCTGACCCATGTTTACTTTTATCAGTGTATATGATGCCACTATTAGTATGGTTGAGGTTCTCTAGCTTAGTTAAGAGTTTTTAACTGAAATATGTTTGGATAGATTTTGGTTTTCTTATGAATAATTGCATTAATTTTGAAAGGAAGTTGTGAATTTAATCATATATATGCAGAATTAACTATTATGACCATGATTTGAGCTGAAACCACATTGTCATCTGTTGTCAAAACACACAGCAAGTTGTCCGTCTTCACAGAACAATACATGATGTCTGATAGTTAACGGATTAAATATTAAGTAGCTTAAAAGCTTAGAACTGAAAGACTTATATTATTGTGATTAATTTGTAACAAACTCTTAGTGCATGACACTTAATTTTAGTAAAAAAGATAACATACTGATGCTGTGAGTCAATCATGCTAGACACTGATCTACATTGGGTTTTTAATTTCCACAGAATGTCTGAGCCAAAGGATGCCTTTCTTGAGAATGTCTTCTGTTGTCTCTTATTTTATGACTACATTAACTTTGGCACTACATAGCAATGC
This sequence comes from Cyprinodon diabolis, assembly GCA_030533445.1. Taxonomy (NCBI): domain Eukaryota; kingdom Metazoa; phylum Chordata; class Actinopteri; order Cyprinodontiformes; family Cyprinodontidae; genus Cyprinodon; species Cyprinodon diabolis. The sequence goes on from CM060066.1 coordinate 10,198,065, forward strand.
TGTTATTTGGTTATTTTGTTTGATATAGCTCTGTCTGTCTGAATATCGTGCCAGCATTGTTACTGTTTAAAGCAAACACTTGGCTACAAAGCAGAGGAACTTCACATTCAGTTAAGAAAATTTGGTGGCCAAGAGAGGGAATAAAAAGCTTCAAATTAGATATAAAAAATCCCATGAGGTTGTTTGAATATTCCAACTGATTGTTTACAGAAACACAAACTCACATGGGAGCAGTTAAAATTCCACTAATTAGTTATTGGCAAATATGATGAGGCTGTTTGGAGTGGTAATGATAATTGTTCTAATGTATTTTTACTCCCTTTGAAAATGCACTTTGAATTTCTGTCGTAATGTGAAAAATAATGATAATGCTCAGCAAAACACACACATACATAGAACTTCATAGTTTTACTAGTTTATTATTTTTTCTTTGTTGCCATCGGCTAAACATTTCTTTGACAAGATGAAACCACAAAAATCACATGTATAGGTGTTTGTACGTGTGTGTAAATTATGAAATGACAGCAGGGGAACCTCATCTTTAATACGCTTGGTGGATAGTGAGGGTGATGCCGTAGGCTTACTTTTACTTCCTGTTTGCTTGCCTTGCTTTCAGGTAAGGTTGTGGTGCTTCAGTTCACTAATCACTTCTGTAATTGCGGTCCAGGTGTAAAGCTGCTATAGCACGCCCACATAGTTGACTGCTACAGATAGATGGTGTTCTGACACAGAGTAAAGTCTGAAGCAAGTCAGACATATACATTCTTTCACACAAAGAAATTGCGTAATTGTAGTAGATTTAAAAGTAGTTCACAACTGAATAGATTGCCGAGTTAATGATCCATCAACATTTCATCATTCATGAAACGTTAAAGAACAAATTGCAGGTTAAATTGTTGATCAAATACAGGCTAAATATAAAGGAACAGCATGTGAAGTGTTTGGGTATAGAAGCATCATATTTCACATTATGCCTATAACAGCTACAGTAGGCTTATAGTCTATTTTAACAGAATTATATTCAAGACATTCATTATTTATGGGGACATTTCATTGACTTACCTTCATTTTATATGGCCTAACCCAGACCCTTGAAGGTGTTGAAGAGGATTTTTCTCAGAAATTAAATGTCCAGACTCATCTAAAATGACTTAATGGATGGATGGCATTCTTGTACTTATGGTTTCCCCCCAAATAAAAAATAAAATCCATAAACTGTGAAAAAAAACTGTGGTGATGTCTACAAAACATTAGCCAATCCACTTTGCCTACTATCGAAAAGGCCGTACACCCGAAGGAATCCTGACAAACCAGAAATATTTGTGGAAGCTAGGGTAATTAGCAAGACAGTTAGCATTAGCTCTAAGGATCAAATTTTTCTGATGGAAAAAAAGGGACTTAATTACCCCATTAACACTACCCTTGAAAAACCGATCCATGCCGAGACCGGTCAAAGCTCGGATCAGTTAACCAGGCCGAGTGTCGTTCTGACGACACATCACGCTATCTCGTTTCCTCGACTCCTCGCTTCCTAGTGACAATTTGCGGTATTACTGCCAGTATTGAAGGAGGAAATCAAGCAGTTGGTGGCGGTAATGCATCAAAAGTTGTTTGCCAACCGCCATAAAACACAAGAAGAAGAAGATAAAGGAGGGAATCAAGCAAATCAAATGTTGCGTGGAGAAGATTTCGATTGTTGTTTAATAGTTGTTCTTCTTCGTCTGTTTTGTGTTGGTTGGCAAGCAACTTCTGGAGGGGCATTACCGTCAACTACTGGAATGGAGTGTGAATCTGGATGTGCAGCCAGACGGAGATGACGCGTTCTATTCATGCACTCTTGTTATCAGAGAACCGAGCCAGGGAAAAACCGAGCCAACCCACCTCTGGAACTGGTCTGCAGTTAGCTCGGTTCGGTTGTGTCTAGCTCGGTTCAGTTCAGTTTGCTTTCCATTTACAAAGGATAAGTTATCTCAGTTACTGAGCTCGGACCGGTCTCGGCACGGTTTTTCAAGGGTAGTGTAAATGGGGTATATGTTAAGTTGACCAGATTTCTGAAATCCAATCTGGGGAAATTTCCAGATAGTAGATGAAATGAAATACACATCATCAAAACTGAAATAGGAAATGTGGACACTGATGCTTTCATCTATTTTTACATATTTATAAATATCCAAACAACAAAAATCAAGTGTAAAATCCAGAATTGTTCCTTCCTAAGTTTAAATAAATTAATCAATTGATGGTTTTTATTAGTGCTATCTGGTCATTCCGTCTTCTCTGTCTTCTTCCCTCTCTATCTTTTCTTTTTGTAGCTGACTTTGGCCTGTTCTCTGTTTTTGCTCTTCTAAGTAGATTTTTTTCCTTCCATCTTTTTGAACTGATCTTTCCATCAGAGTCCCTATTTTCCTCCGCTCTCATTCAATCTTCTTTCTATCAGTCTTCTAACCTTTTTTCCTCTCCCCTTCTATCAATCTTACAGTAATTTAAAACACAGACATAATACAATCAAAATCCCTCCCAAACATCTCATCATACATATTATGATTATCATGATGATGGCGATTATTATTATTGGTGTTGTTATTATCTCAACTGAATAAATACTAAAAAGGTATAAGCTTAAAAAGGTATAAGCTTATCACCACAATATTTGGACATATAAAAATCACCATAATAAATGGACATTAAACAGGTGATTATCTCTTCTTCCATCATTCTCAAATCATGCAGACCTTTGATCTCTCATTCAGTTTTCCTTTTGCTGCATCTTATTTTTTATAAAGAGGAAGTTTCATATATCCAAAATGACTGGTTGAAAAGTAGACACAAGCCTGGAAGTTTATGCTCCTAAATCCCAACAATAAAACAGCAAAAAAAACGTATAAGTGAAGATATAAACTAAAGATCACCGATCAGTTCTAAAAGCATCTTTAGGAGAACCCTTGTTGATCCCCAGAGAACCACCGAACCAGATTAGCGCCCTTACAAGGAGTTTTCAGTCATTCTGTTTAATTTCATTTAAGTCTATTTCCTCCTGCCAGCTGCAGCCAATGGTCCGTCTTACTTATTGTCGATAAGCTTGGTTTATGTTATATTTTCGGTCATCATCTTTAGTAAAACAAAATACTCCAAAGCCTTATCTTTTTTAACAACCTGGACAGGAACCAAGCATTTATCACATTAATCAGCCAAATTATAATCATAATAACTGATTAAACACATTCTCCATAACGCAGGGCAGCTCCCCATCATCTGCAACTGGTTGTAACAACAAACCAAACCGTTTTTAAAACGGTTAAATCTGGGACAACTTTAGTCAGTGACAGCTTTAGCTGAGGACAGGTGGTCCAAAACGGGGACTGTCCCCAGAAATCGGGGATGTCTGGTAATCGTACTTTATGTTTTTCATCATAGGATTTTTTTATTACGAGTATGTTGTATAACTTTTTATCTGTAGACTGTTACTGACAAATGGACTATTGATATTCTAAACTTGGATTCATAATACGGTCTCAGGAACGCTTCAAAAGATTTAACATTCTGCTATATCTTTATTCATTTTGGTGATCATGATTTCCATAAAATGAACTTGGCTTGGAAAGTTTAGAATCATGGAGTACTAAGCTTTCTAAAGATGTATAACATGTCTATATTGGTAAAACTTTAACCAGTGTTATTTGTGTACTGCTGTGTTTAATGTAAATACACAAAACAGAGCACCGGGAAAGATTTCAACAACCTCTTAGACTTTTTTTTTTAAGATTGTTATTATTAACAAATATATAACATAACATATTTGAAATCCCAAACACTAACAAATTGTAAATATAAGTTGCTGTGATAACGCTGGCAGGGACCTCTTCTTTTTATGCTCACTAGGTGCATCCTGGCACTTTGTTGCCTCTCTCGGTGAAATAAAAAATTAGCGGTTCAGGCGTTTCCAGCATAGAGAACGTTTGAGAAGCAGGGGGTACTGATGCATGCACACAATTAAAAAATGCTCAAACAGGAGTTGGTCATATCTTTCACCACAGAATCTTGTTTACACTCCACAAGACATGGTTGAATGTCTTCTACAGATGGTGTGCGAGTTGGGCAAACTCCCATGAATCCTCGAGCGAGGGTGTAAAACATATCAGTCTTTCACTGCCAGGAGGAAAACCACACTGCTCCACCTGAAGCCGAGTTTCAACAATCACCAAGAGGGACCAGAAACCCCAGTCTGCCAACACAGGGGCACTGGCCCTGGCCACCACACAGTGTTAAAGAGACATGTGAACTACAGTACAACAGCATAGCAACATTCAGGGATCTAGGATACTTAGAGGGAATGTTATCTACCCCTAAAGGCTTTCACACCATAGTGACTTTAGCCAAGGTAATGAAAAAGTGCAGCTCCCAGAAGTGTTGGAGCAGTACTTATCTGTAGCTGAGAGAAAGCGGCTGCATAAGCTGATCAGGAAGGCCAGATCTGTTATTGTATGCTCCCTGGACCCAGTGCAGGAGGTAGGATAGAAAATGATCCTAACTAAAAAAACATCTCTGTTGGATAATGTCTGGATGGATAATGTCTCCCATTCCATGCATGAAGGTGTTGCAGAACTGGAGAGCTCCTTCAGTGACAGACTACTGCACCCTAAATGCACCAGGGAGCGTTACCAGAGATCCTTCCTCACAGCAGCTGGAAGACTCTATAACCATCACTCAGTAAGTTTTTCCCTTCATGCTGATTTTGTACAGTTTCTACCTTAGTCAGTTAAATAACGTGCTGCATTCATTCTGATGTTGCTGCTATTTTAATATATCCATTACTTTAGAAATGTCCATAGCTGTATATTGGTTATTTATTCTCCAGGTGAATCATGGGATACCCAAGACTATCAAGGATACAGCAGACCCGACCTTCAAAATGTTTGTTGCATATCAAAAAGTGAACCTCAGCACACTTGGCCTCGCAGCACCTGATCCTTCAACAGGAGCTCCACAAGCCCAACAGGGCTGATAGGACTCCTTCTTTAGCTTGACAACATCCCTTACTCCTGGTGTCCACTACTGGGTTCGGGGGTTGCCACCAAGTCAGGCACCCTGGACCATATGGCTGCCACTCAGGGAGGATGAAATCAACAAGAGAGGCAGAGAAGATTGTCAAGTAAGACTCTATGTCTTCCCATGGATTATGAATTCTGAGAGAAGCTCTAACAGTCAAGTCCATGTCCAAGTTAAAAACCCATTTGTTTTGACTGTCCTTTGTTGAAGTTAAACTGTTAACTGATGTATTATTATAAGGTTGTGGTCAAATTGTTTGATTTGTTTTATACATGTTTTTCAATCTTTATTTGCTTTTATTTTTCTTCTATTTTATTATCTAACTATTGTAAAACACTTTGAATTGTCCATATACGGAATTGTGCTATAATAAAATAAATCTACCTTGCCTTACCAGGGGTGGGGTGGAATATGCCCCTGCAAGGGCTCCATCAGACACTACTACAGTTGGTGTTATTACACAGTGAACTAGTTCATCAGTTGTAAGTAGCCATCTAACAACATAAAGTGATGAGGTGATATCAACATAAAGTGATGAGGTGATATCACCCTGAGCACAAGTATGCAATGAAAAAAAACAAAAAATTAAATCCTCATTAAGAGCAAATTCGACTAAGAAATCTTATTGATGAATCCCCCAGCCCAATATTGGATCTTAAAAATCTTGTGATAAGCTGTTGTGCAGGACACTGCAGCTGAAGGCTTATTATGATGGAACTCAACCTTATCTGCAATTTGTAATTTGACTGTTAATTAGAATGATTTAACTTCCAAATTGGGCATCAATTAGTGTCATTATATGCAGAAAGCAAGTGATGCTGAGTTCAACTTTAACCCTCGTCTCTCTGTCTTCTCTGCTTTGCTTCACAAACGAACATATAGTTTATGACAGTACAGGCTAAAGAGCAGAAGAATGAAAGAATTATGAAATGAAAAAAATAGCTGGTTGGCTTTTATTAAGAAGTTAGCACAGCTGGAGCATGTAGAAGAAATGTTAAGGGAGTAAAGTAAAGTGTTTTTTTCACAGTGTTATCCACACACAGTTCTTTCAGACCATTAAAAAAAATCAAATTGCTGTTTATCTTCTGTATTCCATGGGGACAGAAATAAGTAATAGAATGTAATACAAAAGCTACTGCATTTTCTCTCTTTAAAGAGTTTTGAACATATTTATCTCACATTATTATGTCCACTAAGCTGTTTGCAGAGTTTTTGATTGCAGGGTGAGATGGTAAGCTGCCAACCCCACACTGAAAGAGGAGAAAACACAGCCATTTACATCTTTATCATAGCCTCTTCATGCTGTTCAAGAGCTATAGCAATTCATTTCATGGAGTTTTTCCACAATCTATTTTTAGTGGTGATAGCTATGAGCTAATTATAGGATGTCTATAGATATTTAGATTTGACCCTTGCCAGCAGGAGCTGCCGCTTGCTCTGCATGTTTTCCGTGCAGATCTGTCTGTGTAGTTGTACAATAACGCGGATGCGTCAAGCGTAAACCAAAGGTGTGTTCGATTTCAGCGGCTAGATCCTCCTTGGACCCATCTACCTGGACTGGGTCCTTCGAGAGCTGAGAAAAATAAGAAGGCCGGAAGAGTTTAGCTATGGATTCAAAGAAGGTCCAGCCTTCTCCAACTGTCACCAGCCCTCACTCAGTGTATGCTTGGTTGCCTAGTAACCGTGTCAGTTGACAGACAAAGTAGGCAAGGATTGGATGCCAAATATCTCACTGTTCTGTATGCTAATTACATTTTCTAGGAGCTTCTGCAGCACTATATTTGTTGCAGATATCAGATTTATAGTCTGCAGAGATATTGAAATCTGTGCTTAAATATCAGCCAAACCTATTTACACAGGGGAGATAAATACTTTTCAATAAAACAAATATTACCCACCATATATATGACTCAATAACCATTTAAAATGATGATTTTCATTCACATCAGAATGAACTATTCACACTTGTGTTATATTAAACTGTACTTACAACATTCAGCGCGGTTCGGCGCCATTTGCCTTTTTCCTCTGAGCACGGAGCAGCCAGCTTGCTTGAACTTGCAATGAATCATGGGATACCCGAGGCTAAGAAGGATACAGCAGACCCGACCTTCAAAATGTGCTGCCGTTGTCCCATATCAGAAACCTCAGCTGTCCACCAGCCCGCATGGCCTTGCAGTACCTGTTCCTTCAACAAGACCAACAGGGCTGATAGGACTCCTTCTTTAGCTTGACAACATCCCTTACTCCTGGTGTCCACTACTGAGTTCGGGGGTTGCCACCAAGTCAGGCACCCTGGACCATATGGCTACAACTCTGGGTGGATGAAATCAACAACAGAGGCAGAGAAGATTGTCCAGTAAGACTCTATGTCTTCCCATAAATTCTGAATTCTGGGAGAAGCTCTAACAGTCAAGTCCATGTCTCAGTTCTTGTTCTACTCTCATCCCACAAACAGTCTTTACCAGTTGTCTTTGAACTGTATTTCCTTTACGTGGTCAGATTACAAACCATTGTGATACCTATGTTCAGAAAGAGAAGCACATAAACCATGTTAATTTTTGGGAAAACTTTCTTTCTCCCTCTTTACCACGTCTGCTCAAAATATCTGTGAACTAGATTAGTCAAAACAAGGAATATTAGTGATGAAAAAATTTTTTAATAGAAATCGGGAGATAACCGCCAAGATGAATGAAAACAAAGAGAAAAGAACGCAGAGAAAGAAAAAGAAAATAGGATAAAATTTGACACCATTCCGTTATGTTCTATTTTGTCTTTTACCTAACTTGTATATATCTTCAGATGTAGTTCTGCTATTTTTTGTTGCTATTGTTTATTCTCCTATCTTATTGGGTATTTGTTATTTTGTAGATCAATGCCTCAGTATATCAGCCTATAGTGTTTAATAATGATAAATATATAGAAAAATCTATTATTAGTTAAAATACGTCCAGCTCGTAGTATTTTAAGACAGGCATACATTTACTATTTACAAAGAGCAAAGAATGAGTGAAAGCGGAAAACATATCAAAAGCTAGATGAAGGGATATAGCTAAATACAAACTTTGAAAATAGTTGAGAGAAAAAATAAAAATCCCAGACAGAGAGAGACAGAGGAAGAAAGAAATAAAAGGGTTATAATATTTGTTAAATCATCTAGAGCTGGGGCTCCAGAGCATAACAGTTAAATTATTTATTGTATTTTCTGAAAACAGAATGAGGAGATGTTAAAGATGACCTGAGCCCTGAGGAACACCACTAGCTGATAGTTAGGGTTAATAAAAGCTTAGGTTGTATTAACATCAGAGGTGTCAAGTAACAAAGTACAAATACTTCGTTACTGTACTTAAATACACTTTTTAGGTATCTATACTTTACTCCATTACTTATTTTTCCTCCTACTTCCTACTTCTACTCATTACATTTTCACAAGAGTATCTGTACTTTCTATTCCTTACATTTTTAAAACAACCGTTACTTGTTACTTTTGGCTTCGGTTTAATGCAGAGGTCACGGATTAGCAGACCGTGGTCCGGTGTTATGCGGAAAAGTGCATCCCTGCAGGAATATGCATCCACAGTAGCGGGAGCGCGCCTCGCTCTGTACAACCACATATCAACGAGGGAAACAGATTAAACTATGACCAATTTAGCTACTTGTTGTTTTATTAATGATATAGAAACGTTTAAATATTCCTCTCGTGGTGAAAACATTTGTGGTTATTTAGAAGATTCATTTAAAAAATATATGGGTGTTATGAACAACATTAAATCCAAAGATTTTGTCCGAGGAACGGCTGATTTATTTGTTGTAGTCTCTTGTTTTTCACACACAACAATAAAAAGTGATGCCGCCGTGACAGCACAGCATTCACAGACCAGTGTGATGCATTCGCGAGCGTCAGATAGCTATGGTGCATTCAGGAGCATGGGACATTTCATATTTTCAGGAAAGATACATAAACGGAAAAGAACTTAACTTATACAAAAATCTATTTATTCAGAAACAGTGTGGGCTTTTTTTTTTTTATAATACTGAATGCTCTATAATTGTATTTCTTTTTTTTTTATGATGCACATCTGCTAGTTTTTTATTCTAAAAAAATCTGTAATATTAGCAGCAAATTATCAAAGTTTTTCAAAAGCCAGTTTAGAAGCTCCAAATGAGGCTTCAGATCAGACAGCGACAATTATGCTGTTATTGTTTTACAGGTAGAATTTGCATTTGCTGACCCTTGAGCTTTAACTACTGATGGATGTATAGGAATACAGTCATACAAGTGTCAACTCCTCTGAGATAGCACAGGATGCAATTTTTGGCAATTATTTTATTTATTTTTTTTCCCGTCATGTGCTCCATCCAATGCAGATCATTGGCTCCATCCACATCTAGTGAAAACTAGTGTGATTGGATGAGTCATATTACGCAAACACTCATTGGGTTAGCTAAAGGAAATCATCAGAACCAAGCAAGTGTTCTTCAAACTGCTAACGTGAATTGTCTATGCCACGCTACAATGTAGGATCAAGAAAAAGATGTAGAAATGTCTGAAAGGTCAAACACAGGCGAGAGCATATCGGGAGATGGAGACCAACAAGACCTTCCTCATCCTTGGCCCTATCTCAGAGAATTTTTAGAAATAGTCGAAAAATTGAGCTTTTTGTTCATATATCGGCATCTGGCTGATTTTTACGGTTTACTGATTTAAGGTTACTTTATACTTTTATACTTTAAGTAGTTTTTGGAGCAAATACTTTTTCACTTTTGAAAAAAGTGAAAGCTCAGGTGTTACAGCAGTAACATTCATTGGTTGTGGCATGGTGCTGACATCTTGTCTATCTGACATCTTTCCTGGTCTATAAATGGGATGGAAGAAGGACAACTGTGGGAATAAGTGTTAGACAGACAAGCATATATAAAGTGACCTATGGCAAGATCTCCCAGATCTCTGCCACGAAGGAGTGGAGGTCTGGATTAATAATAGAATAGAATATTTGCACTATTACTTACTACTTCCTGTCCAGGAATAATATCAGCAATGGAGGCGACAAAGTAGTTCCCTTTATCAGTTCTCCTGTGCTTGATTAATAGGCAAGCCATTGAAATCTCATTGACACAAAAATCCAATTAAAACAGTTTCTTGTTTCTCATACCATAAAGTCAATGTTATGCTGGTGTACAGTATGCTATTAATTATCGTTTTATCTTCTGTATACAGACGAGATAGGTAAGTAAATGTACTAAAGATGTCAGGGTTCTGCCCTCTGTTCAAGTTTCTTTTTATTTTCTTTGTATTTCTAGTTGTTTTCTAGAAGTGTTTTGTTCTTGGGTTACTCTCTGTTCAACCCCTATTATTTGTTTCCTTTCCCCATGGCTTCCTTCAAGATGCTTTCATACACACCTGTTCCTTGTCAGCTCATTAGTCCTGTCTTTATTCTGTCTCCTATATATACTCTCCCTGTGCCGTTCCTCAGTGCTGCTTCCTCATCTTTTCCTTGCTCCCCACATGAATTTCCCCTTGGGGTTTTCTGGTTTTTGGTTCCATGTGTTTTTGTTCTTTGGATTTTTTTGCCTCACTTTAATTATTAAATCTTCAAGACTCACCTGGGCCTCCTTATCTCTGCATTTGAGTCCTCAAAACCTCACCCCAACCAAGACAAAAGATTGCTTGCTTTTCAGGCCAACAACAAATACATTTCCAGCTATCCTTTTGCAGTTTTTATAAAATCTGCCAAAATTGTACATACGTGATAACACATATGAGTGGTTTTATTTAATTAACAGACACACATAAAATACTCTGTGTGCATTTTAATATTTTTAGTGTGCAGATCCAATACCATGAAGCCCAAATATGTCGCAACCATGAGTTCATGCTCCTTCTCTCGCTAGACTCTCACGTGTGGACCTGTTTATGTGTCACTTTGAGGGAGGTACTCGAGTAAGTAAAGCCGGGCATACACTCTGATATTTTCAATCTTTGTACTCAGCTACAACTCACACAGTACAACAAAACCGCAGGGTTTTTAAGTTCACAGCTCACAATGTATGTTCTTACACTGTACGGCCTGATGCTCTATACCCTGATGGGCCTCATGCTGTATGCCCAAAAACCACAGGGTGGACTCAGCACCAAGAGACGGAGCTGGTCGGACTCGTTAATCTGGAAGACAAAGAATTTCCTTCCCTTACTATTTCTGATTGGGAGGTGGTCATGAGGAGCTAATCGGCCCTCGTTACCTGTATACTACATGATGCACCATGCACGATGAGGCTGAAACTCAGCCTGAATAAAAAAATATTGCACAACTGGAGAAACGGCCAGAAAAGGGCAAAAACTTGTACAATTTATGTCCGCCTTAAACTGCCTGGGATTGGCTAGATTTCATTAAATGCCGCCTCTTGAGACAGTACTGTTTTATTCATGGCTGTGGCTAGTGATGTTAGGAAAGCATCATTGGGCTAATAGATGTTTATCTTACAGTATTAATGTATCACATTTCTTTGCATCGATGGTATTATAAAAATACATTAAAGAAATCAGATTATTGGTGTATTTTTATTTTGGGGGTTTAAAAAAAAGTAAAATGCATAATAGAACTCCTGTTATATCAAACCTCCACCTGGAAATAAAAATGCAGTCCTCTTCAAACCACAGTAATAATACAATCCTCTTTTTCCAGCTTATTGGTGCAACAGTGCAATAAAACGCAGACTGCAACAGTAGCCTTTTGATAAGGTAAGTAGGCTATGTAAACAAAAATAAGCCAGGATGGTTTAATTACAGCACAACCATTGGTTTGTTTACAACAGCCACCTGCCTGGTATCGTTCAGTGCTGAAAAGTGTGTCGCAGACTGTGAGGCAAATCTTTGTTGACCAAAATGGTTAATCTTGTTTAAATTTATTTATTACATACATTTTTACAGTATTGCAAAAAAACATAAAGAATGTTTGAACTCCTAAACACTATATTAAAACAAACAAAGAAAAAAATCAACCTATTCCATTTTGATACATTTTGAAAATGCTCCAATGAGCCACTAGAGGAGGCATTAAAGAGCTGCATGCGGCTTCAGGTTGCCGACCCCAAACCTAAATCAACAAATTCAACCATTTCTTTCTGTTTAGTAAAAACACTGTATGTTTATCCACACTTACAAAAAAAAGTTAAAGAATTTTATTTTACTTCCAGTCATTTATTTTTTTTTATTTTTCAAAAAGACTTTACTGATATGAAAAGAAAATAAGGGTCTACTGGTCAGTCATGCTAGGCATGTCTAATACAGTGCATGTGTCAATTTTTGTAGACAGAGTAGAGACCTGGATGTTGAAGGTAGGAGTCTAAAAACAAATTGACTCGTGATTTCTAATCAATGTAATTCCAGATGGGATAGTACTAACCTGGCATAAGCCAGACTGATAGTTGTAGTTTATTTTGAGTTCTACACAGTATTTATCTGGAAAGGCTTCTCTGGAAAGTGCTTGTATAATGGAGGGACATTCAGTACAATCCTTCTTGCTGATAAGAAATCTCCAAGCGGCACCTGTCTCCTATATTGACCATTTAGCCAATCACAGCAGTAGTAGCAGCTGTGCGGTATCACATTCTGGATTTGTTTCACAACTCATGGACTTAACTGATAAACCAAACTCTTGCAAAATCTGATCTGGAGGAAGGAGCAAAGATCCTTTTCATCCACAAAGGCACAGATTGTGTCCTTTTGCTTGTTTTTCAAAAAAGAAGTAGAGGGTATTCCAGCTAAATCATTGTGAGTCTACAGGTACATCCACTGTTTTGCTTCAGCATTATCGAGGCTAGAAACTGAAATTGAAAAACAGAATGCATCTGTTTACTTTCAGCACAATGTATTTTTAGGAATTTGTGAATTCACAATCGTGCAAAAATTCACCTTGCTTATAGGTAAGGTGAGTACACCAGTAAGATAGGAGGATTCTTCATGTTAATAGGATACATGTATGGTGTAAGGGATTGCTGGAGAGTCAACAACCCAATGCAAGAAATACCCATGGTGTTCAGATGGTCATCGAGGAGGAGTGAATCCTGCAAGTTGGTGACTTGATGCAATCAGTTGGTTTTGACTAATCTGACAGGATGATCTGATTGAGCTATACCTGCAAAGGCCATTTAGATGACTTATGTTAATTGGTTAACTGGTGCTATGTAAATAAACTGAAATAAATAGAAATTTGAGTCAGAACTGGCAGAGCCACTGTTTATTTTATCTTTCATTTTTTGTGAAAAAAAACATAGATAAAACATTTATCTGCATGAGAATCATGATATATATACAGAATCATCAGATATATATATACAGAAGAGCTATATGTGTATATATATTTATCTATTTTTATTTTTATCTTTATTATCTTGTGTTGTTGGATGTGTGTATATATATATATATAAAACTGTAACTGGAGCTTGTAACAAAAGTAATTTCCCTCTGGGATTATTAAAGTATTTCTGATTCTGATTCTGATCGTTTTTAGATTTAAATCTATATATGCTGAATTTCTAATCGGTCCTCAAGAAAAAAACTAGTTCAATAGAAATGCAAAGCTAAACTGTTGGCTGTTTCAGGTGAGAATATAAGGGAATTGTTCATGAAGAATACTTTCTGCCAATATCAAAAGCATTTATGTTTACAATGTGACACAAAAATCCAAAGTAATAAATTAAATCTGATTTTTCAGCACCTTGGCTCAGGTCATCTCTTTTAAATGTTAAGCATTTGTGAAAGTCCAAATGTATCCAGTATTGTAATTTAAAAAGTTTCATTTACTCTGTATTTTTGCCTAGATCAGTGTTTTTAAGCTTGCAGTTTTGGTTCTCATTTGTTCCGCAACACTTACCTAATTGCTCCAGGATTTTATAGACATCTTGCTCAAACCTACCTGTAATGAACATGGTGCAAAAGCCCTTTGACACATGCACTAAAACTCACAACAGAGTATCCTGAGACATGAACATCCTATTAAAAGCATTTCAGAGCAACACCATTACAAACTCCGCACAATGAAAGAAATGTTCTAAAAGTTTGCTCCAAAAACAGTTTTGTGTGTTGGAGATGGTGCAAGAGGCCAAAGTGAATATTCAGAAAGATTCTACTGATGTTGGAAAGAGAAAAGGAAAGGGACTACAGTCAAGGTCGCACAATCGAAAACATTTATACTTTTTATAGCACCAGCTTGCTCCCACATGGATAAAAAAAGAAAAAAATAAATTTTTGCTTCTTTCACAGCTACAACAAAATAAGTTGTTTTGCAGGTGGCTCAATATTGTGGTTATATCATCCTAACAACATGAGATGTTATTACTTTAATCTAACAGAGTTTCTGTAAAAGAAATAAAGGCACTAAAAAAAAAAATACCATGGTGCTTTTGGGTAAATGGTCTGTACTTATATAGCGCTTTACACTACATTCAGTCATACACTGATGGTGGCAAAATACATTGTAGCCCCAGCTGCCCTGGGGCTCAATGACAGAAGCGGGGCTGCCGTACACTGGCGCCACCTGACCACCATCAGTAGACAATGCAGGTGAAGGGCCTTCCCAAAGGACACAACGACACTGAAAGCCGGAGGTGGGGCTTGAACTGTCAACTCTTTGATTTCAGGGCAAACTCTTACACCTGACACTACTGTCACGCCACTTTTTAACTTGTTCTTTTATTTCGAATTTACTGTTTTAAGGTCCACATTTGTGTGACCACTTTTGCTGTATTCATGCTGCTGTAACATCTCAATTTCTCCATTGTGAGAAAATAAAGGGATTTTCTATTCTATTTGAATCTAAAATAGAGTTTGGTTGCATAACATTTTCAGGAATGCAATATTCTAAATCACTTCTACGTAGATTTTCCGTAGTTTTGAGGCTGTTTTCTTTTTCTTGTTTGTATATGTTATGTTGCATTTTTTGGTTTGGGTAGAATTCATATTGTTATGATCACAACCTCGGTAGCTTATGTGATTACTCACTTAATTCACCTGCTGCTCACTCCCTGCTCTCTAATTATCATTTATGGTATTCACCTGCTCCCTCTGCTATTTATAAAGTACAGCCCAGCTATCGGGGCTAGATCATTATTCCTATATATCTTAGTTTATTCGTGTAGACTTTGCTTATTTGTGTGCTCTTGGTTTATTCTTGTATCTTAGTTTATTCGTGCATGCCAAGCCAAAGCCCTGTGACCTAAGCGGAGAAGTTCTGGACATGATCAGGAGACAGGAGACAAACATCAAACCCTCTCAATCCACTTAACTATTTCTACAAGCATGCTTGGTAAAAGGGATTACCTTTGAGTCAATGAGTCGATGCAATCAGCTGGTTTTCCTTAGACAAAAAACTTTGAATCAATTTGACTGTATGATCTGGTGACGTGCCGTTAAAGTGCCTTGAGATGACATCTATAAACAAAGGTGTTTATAGATGGCAGCAGGACAGCTGATTTTTCTCTCCAGGATGGAGTCACAGTAAAAAAGTAACACACCAGATGAAGCTATTGTGAGAAGTCACTTTTTTCAGTACTTCCAATTGTCTTGCTACTGACATGTACCATAGTAGTAGTTCCATGGTTAGTGAATATTTTATCATGAAAATGATATAGGTTCCTCTACCGGCCCTTGTTCATGTAAAGAACTTACAGTCTATAAACATTACATATCAGTAATTTCAATACGACTGAAACAGTCTCTAGATTAAACCAACAGAACTACAATATGGAGTAAAACCTCTCAACAAGTAAGCTTTTCATAATGGTTGTGTACGTTGTAAAATGATTACAGATCTGCCTGTATTTTGAATAGGTCGCCAGGTACTGTCACCAAACTACTGGATACCCTATTAATTTCAAATTATTGGTCTTCCCCTGGCAAAACTCTCCTATTCAACTGCTTTGGCTTCTCCCTCAAGGTTCTAAAACTAACATGAGGCACAGAAACAGGCCCATAGCAGGAGAAAATCCACAGGAGCATAAAAAGCAAGGAAAGGACTGACGGTTGTGACACATTGGGGGGTATTGAAATGGTATAGAAGATTAAAATGCTCTTAAGATTAGTTTAAATGTGTGCATTTTAAAATAAAACTGTGCATATCAGTGTTAAAGATAGGCTCTGTGTATGCACCTTGAAACTCTATCTCTCCAGTTCTTTTCCCTGAAAAGAGATCACTCAGGACAAACTCTTTAAATAACACTTCATAACTTATATGTATTAAATAACCAGGAGACATGACAACAGATTCTGACAGAAATTTTAATCTCACTCAGATCAGAGATGTTGCTAAGAGTTTACAGAAGGCAGCTGCTCTCCTCCGGGCTCACTTCTCATGAAGTGGCCCAGATAAACGGCATTTTATACATTTCCATTTTGCCTCATCATCACATTTTACATCATCCACGTTAGAAGATGAGAAGACACCCATGGCTCCAGCCTTATCAGAATATTACACTTTGTTCTTAGCTGAAGGACAACACTTCCATTCCATTCCCAAATATTTGCCACGTACAGAATGAAGATTATAACTGTATATCCGGACAGAGGAACCGTCTTAATTATATAAACATCAGTTCTGACACACAACAGGCAGCTAATATTAAGCTGTAATAAACTCACGTATCATCAATGCTAATTATCCTAACATTGGTATTTATTAAAAATGTGCACTTTTGGCAGAGTCAGACTTCATAGGCCCAGCTCCTCTTATTCTGACAGCTTGAAATCCAAATCTAAAAAAAAGAAGCAGTAAATTACGAGGCTGGGATTTCACTGCTAATGCAACCGTGCTAAATGAGATTAGGGTAATTGTTTAATTCATGGTGTTTATGTGAATAACACTACAAACAAGGTTAATTAGCGCACTAAAAATATGCCAGGGTAATTGACAGAGATCATGTCTTTGATTAGCAAATGCGAGTTCCACTGCTTTGTTCCAATTACACACTTGATGAATGGTGTATGACAATCTGCTTGGCATTCTTTGGCATGTTTACACCAGAAACCCAATGAACCTCTTTAAAAAACACAACATTTAAGCTGTGACGTACAGGAAAAATCACAGGCTTTACAGCAGAGCAAGAGCCATGGCTCACAAATCCTGTCACACAGCAGCTGCTTTGCTGGTTGACATGATTATGAAATGATAATGACTTATATTCTGTCACTGAGCTGGAAAAAAAACCCAACACATTGTCCATTTACTGACTACGCATCACTATCTCAAGATAAAGCTGGCTGACTAAAGTGGGACGGAACAACTGATGAAACATTCTGTCACTTGGCCTTTATGGGGGCAGAAACGTAGCCACAAGGCAGTGCAGGAAGACACCTCGCTGTCACACTTTTCTACCGTATCCCTTAGCCATTAGCGTCAGTTTGGGATGACAGCGGCTGGCTCATAGTAGGCAAAGACCTTCTGTGCAGGTCATCACAAGGAAAAGTCTCTGACAACCAACTTACCTGAATGGCTGACTAACGGACTGAGGAGTCTGACAGCCACAGTTAACAGCCGTGGCTCTGTTCAGACAGAAAGTAGTGCTCTAAACTATCCACGAAAATACAGAAAACTATCATAGTTAAAACTTAAAAGATGTCTCTTAACAAAGTTTTAAGAAATGCATTTTTCTGTCATCGCATTAAATGTGTTAAAGGTTAGCCAATAACATGAAAAAAAACATAATGGTGTTTACCAGGTTCTAATATTCACTAAATCTAATCTCAAAAGTACAAAATCTAAAACAATAGATTCCCCACCTTCAATTTTCAGCACAAAATAAAACCAATACATAAAACTTGTTCATTTCAGTGAAAGATCCTACAGCTCAGAATTAGCTCTATAAAATTATCTTTTTCTCTCTGACTTCATTGATCTCTAATGTTGTTGCTGAGGATGTCCAAATTACTTTGCTTCCGAGATAATAAATTTTTTTGAGGCTGCAAACAGTATGTTTCTAAACAGCTCTCTAAAAGTCCATCCACAAAATTCTAATCCAGTCCAGGTTTGGACTTTGTGGCATACCAGCCATTTTCAATTTGATTTGCAGCTGTTTGAGATCATTGTCCATCTGATAACCCATTTTGGGCCAAGGTTCAGCCTGCAAAAAGGCCAAGGTGCATTCAAAGTGAGGATGAATTTTGCGCCCTGAGAGATGGGTTTACACGTCATCTCTATGTAGAGGGCATATCTGCAGCACTGCAAAGGCCAATGCAGTGTTTCTACCGAGGAGAAATTAAGGTTTTTGACAAATACAGTGAAGCAAGGGCAAATGCAAAGTATGCAAAGCGAAATTCGACGGTGTTGAAAAGTCAGATTATTCGTGAATTTTCGCGTCATGAAAACCAGTCAGGAATTAAGGCTGATTGATAATCAGAAACCAGGTCGTCCGCATGTGTGTCACAGTGAATGAAAATGTGTCCCCGCCCCTTTCACAGACACTCTGCTGCACCTCTCCAAAATTGTAGGTGACCGCACAGACAGTGACGCAGACAGGAGGTCTCTGATTGGTCACATTTACATCCGCTTTACTCTAAGCGTATTTCCTGTTTGGTACCTTATTGGCTTGTTTTGTTTGTATGACCGCCATTGCGGAAAACAACTCGTGAAGTTGGACCAGCTAGAAGAGCTAGGTTTGCGAGAAGGCTGGGACCCTTTTTTCCACTTCTTCACCGCCTCGGCCGTATCTAGACCCACAACTAGTTCCTGATTCCTGAATCTTGCACTGAGCCGTGGAATAACATAGCACAGACCAAGCTTCAAAATTGAGCATAAATCAAAAATATCTGCAACAAGCTCACTGCGACGCACTGCTGTGGGAGTATAACGAGCCGTTTATATGTGGCATGATGTCTGGCGAACCTCCTCAAATAAAGAAAAATGCACTTATTTAAGAAAAAAATATTTATTTAGATTTTTTGTAGTGCATGGCTCTGACACATAAGAAATGTTTGCTACTGTAATCCTAAGCTCTCTCTGCAGTTTTGCTGTAATAACGTAACTGCAGATAGAGCTCACTAGTGACCACCTTCCCTGATTGCTGCTATATTCTACTTCTCTGTAGTTATGCAGTATTCACAGTTAGTACTAGGGCTGGGCGATATAGAAAAAAAGCTTATCGATAAAAAAAAATGCATATTGATCGATATCGATAATTATTGAAAAGATTTGAAACCATATTTTATGTGCAGCTCTGCCTGGACTTTTTATGATATTGCTAAATGATTTAATTTTAATAAAGAACACAAACACAGACTTCCAATTAAATATTTATTTAACCAACTTTTTTAACCATAACAGAATTGTTTTGAAGAAAAATAACTTAAAAGACCTGAGTTATGTTATTAAATACTGACAAAGAATAAACTAAAGTGACCAAAATAAATATAACAAATAAACCTGGTTCAGCTTAGTTTCCTGCTTTAACCTGAGTTATTACTTTGAAGTTTCTGGCCCCTCAGCATTTTTATCTCAATTGTTAGAACTACGTGGGAAACTGCCCAGAACTGAAAATATATATATATATATTTTCCCGAAATTCCCGAAGATTCCTCGGAGGAGAGCCGCGCCGGGGCCTACACAGCTCGTACTCCAGCGGGTGTGAGCGGCTGAGATGATAAAAAAAAAAAAAAGTTGGTTGTGTTATCAGACTTGGTTTTCACTGGTTCCCTACACATTTTAAAGATGACTTTGGTTTGTTTTTTGTCCGACTTGCCATAACCGAAATACTGCCAAACTGGCGAACTACAAAAACCCTTCTTTGGAGCAATTTCCTCCGCCTCTCCTGCTGCGACATCTGTATGTGCTCTGTGTTGTGGTTTGAGAGGGCGGCGCTTTGTGACGCCATGCCCTGGTCCGCGATTGTGATTGGTTGGGAGGAAGTAGTGACTAGCATAAACCTACATGCTAAGCTACAATGAGAAGGAAGGGAAACTGCGTTTCTTTATCGAACTTTTATCGAGCCTATTTTTTTCTATTGCGCCACACGTCTATCGATCGATATATATCGTTATTGAATTATCGCCCAGCCCTAGTTAGTACTACCATTAACTTTATGTTCTCCCTGTGTTGTATTTTTCTTCAGTGAAGCGACATGTGGTTCTTAAGCTATGATAACTCTTTGGATGGATCATCAGCAGACTTCCTTCTTTTTCCTATAGATCAGCGGTCCCCAACCTTTTCTGAAAACCAATATTGGGGGGTGGGGGGGGTGGTTACGATCAAGTAAAATGATACGACTGGCATAAAATGAAATACAAACAGCACAAAAATAAAACAACAAGCCGGTCCCATCTAGGCGTAATCGGAGACAATGACAGACAAAGTGTGCTCCTGATGTCCAGTCTGCTCCGTAGCTTTGTTTTTGTCGCTGTAACCGCAGAAAATCCCGCTTCACAAAGATAGGATGTTATAGATAGGATGAGTCTTGAACTGAATTAACCTGTGTCAAGAGGCACAGATGCACCGACTGATGTAATTGGGAGAGAATACCACAATTTTTTATATTTTCAAAATAAAACATCACTCAGACTCTGATCGTCGATAAATTACATATATATATATATATATATATATATACTTTTTTCTGTGCGGCCCGGTACCAAATGATCCACGGACCGGTACCGGTCCACGGCCTAGTGGTTGGGGACCGCTGCCATAGATGATGCGCTTCTCTTTGGCTTGTTATGTTTGCATTTTTTCCTCTCTGAGACACAGAAGTTAAAGAAGCTCATTATTTAACCAACTCTGTCCTCTGCATAGATTTTACTTCCGGCTCAAAGCTGTTAGGTGACTTCCCCTCCTGTATTAATCCACTTGAAGAGCTACTGCTACCATTTATTCATATTTTCCTCAACATGGAAACCATTTCAAATTCTGCTTCTGTGTGTTTTATATATGTGTATATGCTTTTAGTGAGTCACATCTGTCTTTCAACACTTTCCCATTAGAAGGTGTTTCTCTGACTGTGAAACAAAAAAACATAACAAATAAAAAACACTTTTATCTCTGGTTAAGCACAGACCTTTAGGAATAAAAACAAACACTTATACTTACTAATTTTCTGGGCGAGCCAAAATAATGTTTTTGGTGAAAGTTGATTACAGAATCCCTTGATTTGGGATTGTATGGGTAAGTCTGAGCCCTCCTATTTCAGTTTGTTGACGTTGGCAAACTACACTGACAGCTGACCAGCCGGGATGCTACATCCAGGAATACATGTGATAATCTGTAGCTACACACCACCACGACAGGAGCCACCTTTGAACGAAGCAACACTGACCAGATATTATGACTGCAGCAATGTTAATCCTGTATAAAAGAACCAGGAAGAACATTATACAGGGGCTTAGTTTTAGCCTGCCAAGGGGCACTAGTGTCGGTGCACACAGAAGAACGTGCCAAAGCATGTCAAACACAGGGAAACCATCCAGTGACTGAAGGGAGATCTGAGTCCAACTCATGTTAGGAGCCTGAGCCGCCTCTGATGGCTGCTGCCAAGTCCCAAAAGCATCCTTCTAGCACAAAGGCCAGGCTCACATCGTCTTTGCAAAAGAAATATACGGTCTCCACTCAAAGGAGCCATGTGTGGAGGGAACTTTCAACTTTTAGTAAATAGCATCCAGTCTTAGCGATGCTTTTCTCCAATGCTATACAGAACAGGGTTCTTCTTGCTGAACTACTATGAAGTTTTTATGACATATGTTCCTGGTGACTGTAATTGAGGTTGGCTCACTTGCTAAGGCCCTTTTATTTGAGTATTTACTGGGAGAAAACACCTGAGGAATATCAAAGTAGAGTTACTTTTTTCAGCTTAGCACTGGGTCAAGATAAATGTGTTTGTATTTCCGTGTGTACTGTAGGTGTGAGTTTTTGCGTGCACATAGATGTTCCTTGATTGGATCTGGACTGGCTCTACCTGTGCATAATATGCAGCATGATTAAGTTTAGTATGCAGGAATTTGTGTGTCTGTTCAGCTGCATTATTTGCATAATCATCTTCTGCAATGTTTTTTCTTTGTCAAAGCTGGAGGCCATTAGCACCTCCCAAACACACACACACACACACACACACACACTCCCTTGATAAATAAGTGAGATGTCCAAAAGAGATCATTATCAGACAGACTCTAAAACGAGCCATCCTAATTAATTACCTGCTTGATAGATAGGAATGAGTCTCATCACACCCAAGCAACTTGCCAGAAATAAAGGCGAGCTGATCAGAAGTGACAGATAACTTGGCAAAGCAAAAACAATCAGATATGACAAGACAGTTTTATTTCAAAGAGAATTCCTTCTTTTGACGTTACACTTTGCCAAAATTTGCATTACTGAATATACAACCAGCTGAAACGAGCTCCTGCGGCTATGAAAGATCAGACAAAAAGAATGTACTGAAGCAAAAGCTCAAGAGGATGAAAAATAAACAGGTTGTTGCAGGAATGAGGCTCAGGGTGAGCATCACCTTCTAGAGTACATACTGCGACTGCTTCCCCTCCCTGATGAAACAGAAACCATTTACTGCGCAATTTATCGGAAGCCTGTTGACTTATGCAATATTAGCCAGACACACAGACGTAAATATGGTGGGGGAGATATATTGTTCAAGTGTGTTTATTTTCCATACAGACAGTGGATAGCATTGCCAGTAAAACACAGAGACAGAAATGTAAAAATAAAAAAACAACATTTGTGCCAAACTGACACTTTTTTTTTTTACAAATCTAATCACTGTAGGAATAAATTAAGATTTTGTTATCAGATTAGTTTTGAGTCCTGGTGGAAGATGGGATTAGATGCATGCCCTGTCAATTTCAAATGTTTCAAATGTTTTCTTATTACCACTTATTGTTTCCAGTGGGTTAGATCAGTGCCATTGTGATCTGAGAAGGGTGCAAGTACTCGTTTGATCCCTGCAGTCTGCACTCTGCAATGGCAGCCCACTGCTCCAAAAAGGGATGGGTGAAATGCAGTGTTAAATTTCTCCAATGTGAGATCAATAAAGTTCAATTATTATTATTAAAACAACAAACTAAGAGAAGATTGAAAAACAAAGTTTAAGGGGACTCAATAACAGAAGAATAAAACATTTTTATGAAAGTTGAAATAACACCCAAATCTCACACACATGAAAAAAAAATTACAAATGAACATAGGACTGAGTTATTGGGTCTATGTTAGTTTCAAACATAAGGTAATTATGCTGGACTTTTAATACAGTTTTATACAGCTTTACAATTTTAGCCACTAGGGGTGCTAGACCTGTAACTTCCAATTTTAGCATGCAAAAATACAAATGGAAGCATTGGACTTTCAGAAATTCAACAGTCGATTATTTTGTACCAGCAGATGGAGAAAATGCTACATTTAACCATAGAGATTAAATTCCACCTCAGAGGGGCTGTTCAGGATATTTTCTTCCAGCAAAATAGCATGAATCAGTGAAACCAGCTATGACATCTGCATGATTCAGGCTTGTTCATTGAAGCTTCTATTAATTTTCAAATAAATAACATTTATTTGGAAGTAAAAATGTAATTTAAATTAATGTTCAACCTGAAACAAATCCTTTTTTTTGTGGTATATGGTTGTTTGCTTGAAATATTTCCTAAAATGTATTTATCTATTTTTATTATTTTATTTTATTTGATTGTCTGAAATAATTTTTTATTTCATTCATTCATTTTTCATATGAGCAGGTTTCTGATGGAATTTGTTCTGTTTTCTAGGGATCAAATAAACATTATTGGCCTGTGGAACTGAAAATAAAATGTTTTATCAGACTGAATTTAGTATGTTTAAAATATTTAGCAGCAATATTGTTTTGTGTAATAAAATAAAGGGATGTGGTGATATTTTCCAACAACGTAAATCAGTTTTTAGTTTATGGTGTCAAAATGCCATGGTTTTGGTTCTGTTTAAGTTTTTGTCTTTTAGTTTTCATTGGTTTTATTTCCATTTTTTTGTCTTAGTTATATTTGATTGTATTTGAGTCCTTTGGTATTTTTGTTTGCCCTCTTGTGCCAGTCTCCTTTTATCTAGCTCCCTTCTAGATTAATCTGATCATACCTGCTCCCAATATACTGATTTGCCTGGACTTTGTTTCTCTCTCCCATATATACACCTCCTGCTCAGTCACTGTTTGCTGGTTTGTCGTAATTTCTTTGCCTCATTGTTGTGAGTATTCCTGATTTTCAGTATTTTTGGATTTTGTGGATTTATGTTTGTGGATTTTTTAACCTGTTACCCTTTTTGTCATTAAATCTGCAAGAAAGCACTTCAGCTTCAGTCGCTGCATTTGGATCCTCTTCAAACTTCCGCCAAACCTGACACAAACCATCATTTTCCCGCAACTCCTGCAAAAACCTCCAATAAAATGGATTGAATATTTTCTTTTAAAATCCCCTGTTTTGTATTTTCTTTTATACTAATTCACAGCCCTCCAATTATTATACTATTGCATGACAAAAAGCTTGAGGCTATTTGAGTTATTACCTGATTAAAAAAAACAAATAATCTGTGAGTTTAGATCAGTTGCATTTAATTGGTACTATGATTCAGAGGCCTTGGAGAAATGTGAAATGACGCTTCATTTGCTGTTTATTTACTGCGCTTCAGTTCTCCAATTATCAACACATTTTGGATGCAATGTTTTCATCAACTGTAATTTACATTTTGATTAATTTAAATCCACACATCAAGTAAGAAGGGTTTTATTTGGAACCACTACAATGTAAAAGTCACAAGTTTCCATAAATAAATGTGATAAAATGTTGGGAATGAGTGAAAAACAGAAACAAAGGATATTTGATTTATTCTGAAAACTTGCATGGAGAAGAATTATTAATGTAGGTTCTTCAGTTTCAATAAAAAATCAAATTCTTACAGCTTTCCAAAACCTGAGAATTTTTTTAAATATTTTCAAAAAAGAAAACTACTACGACTGGATGTTTGGTCACTTTGAAACCACTGCCACGATCATTTGCTTAATTTAATGCTTGATTTTAATTAGTCAGGGTAAAAGTCGGCTGCTCTAGTCTGTAGCCGACTTTGAACTGAGAATCTCAGTCATTAGACGTGGGGGATCAGGAAATAAGTAGACAGATCAGGTGTTTACAGAATTTGGAAAACAAATGTTGGTAACACTTTATTTCAAATCAGAAAATACAAACTTCAAATGCAAAAATAAATGGTAAACATCTGCAAAGGGGCTATATATTACTATGAGAATCTATCTTTTAGTAGGAAGTGTTTTATTATCCCACTTCACCTCTTTTCCACTTGTTTCTTTCAACAGAAAAGAAACTGAGCCCTCTCTACATAATTGATAACTTGAACACTTTAAGGGTATACAGTGGGGCAAAAAAGTATTTAGTCAGCCACCAATAGTGCAAGTTCTCCCACTCAAAAAGATGAGAGAGGCCGGTAATTTTCATCATAGATATACCTCAACTATGAGAGACAAAATGAGAAAAAAAAATCCAGAAAATCACATTGTCTGATTTTTAAAGAATTTATTTGCAAAATATGGTGGAAAATAAGTATTTGGTCAGTTACAAACAAGCAAGAGACCTGTAACTTCTTCTGTAAGAGGCTCCTCTGTCCTCCACTCGTTACCTTCATTAATGGCACCTGTTTGAACCCGTTATCAGTATAAAAGACACCTGTCCACAACCTCAAACAGTCACACTCTAAACTCCACCATGGCCAAAACTAGAGATCTGTCAAAGGACACCGGAAACAAAATTATAGACCTGCACCAGGCTGGGAAGTCTGAATCTGCAATAGGTAAACAGCTTGGTGTGAAGAAATCAACTGTGGGATCAATTATTAGAAAATGGAAAACATACAAGACCACTGAAAATCTTCCTCGATCTGGGGCTCCATGCAAGTGGTTGAAGATGAAACGTGGCTGGGTCTTTCAGCATGACAATGATCCCAAACACACCGCCCGGGTAACGAAGGAGTGGCTTCGTAAGAAGCATTTCAAGGTCCTGGAGTGGCCTAGCCAGTCTCCAGATCTCAACCCCATAGAAAATCTTTGGAGGGAGTTGAAAGTCCGTGTTGCCCAGCGACAGCCCCAGAACATCACTGCTCTAGAGGAGATCTGCATGGAGGAATGGGCCAAAATACCAGCAACAGTGTGTGAAAACTTTGTGAAGACTTACAGAAAACGTTTGATCTCTGTCATTGCCAACAAAGGGTATATAACAAAGTATTGAGATGAACTCTTGTTATTGACCAAATACTTATTTTCCACCATATTTTGCAAATAAATTCTTTAAAAATGAGAGAATGTGATTTTCTGGATTTTTTTTCTCATTTTGTCTCTCATAGTTGAGGTATATCTATGATGAAAATTACCGGCCTCTCTCATCTTTTTAAGTGGGAGAACTTGCACTATTGGTGGCTGACTAAATACTTTTTTGCCCCACTGTAAGTATTTTGGATAACGGTAGTCACCAGTGATTGTTCATTAGTTTAAATTACAGGTTGGCTGGATTCCACCGTTCCAGTTGATTAAGTCTCCCCAGGAACTGCAGTCAGAGGGCAATTTTTTCCTGTGATCTGGACATTTTTATTATATGAAGCCAAATTAAACAGTAGACTTTACTACTAGTTGGGAGACATGATCATTACATCATTTTCCTCACCTGTTAATAAGTTGTTGCTGCCTTTTCCTTATTTTCATGGCTTTTTTTGATTGACTTCCACAATTTGGAAATGAAAAAGTATTTAATGGTAAGCCTGCCTAAACAAAAGTAGAAATAACCTTTTGCAAATAAAATAAACAAAAATAAAATGTGATAAAGGCTATTCAGAAATGTAAACTGTATAGAACTGTCAGGACTCCTGTTTGTGTGCTTGTGTTTTCACAACATTCTACACTGAGCCTGAACTAACCGCTGTGTCTTCCCCTTACTTTTCAGTTCCGGTTGAGCAGTGTTCACAGCAACACTTCTCTCTCAATTATCTCTTCAATAAAAGCTGCTAAACCTTTTCCCTGGTCTCCCTATTTGGTCTTCTGCATCTGGGTCTGAACCTTAGTAAAATCATGACAAGAACCTTATTTAGGAAAACTTTGGGTAAGTTGTTGGCAGAAAACCCAAAACTTCTCACATGTTTAAACAAAAATGATCAGAGCATAAATAGAAAAGATTTTTTACAGAACTGAAATGTATTAGATCTATTTGAATTATTTCCATTATCTTAAAGTTACAGCCTCTTTCTTGTACAACAGCTTATGAGTTGATTTCATTTTTCCATTTGAATCTGTAGTGATAAAAACTCCCAACTGAAAAGGAAATATATTTTTCTTTAGAAACCTTTGAACACAGGAAGTCTGGTAAATAATCTCTCCTGCAGTCTTTTTATAGGGCAGTAAAAAGCATGAAGCTCGACATAAGCATATGTGAAAAAAACGACACGCCTCCTGTGACAGCTGAAAGAACGTTTGCAGCCTCCTCCAGAGCACAGTGGCAGGAGGCAGAGAATGCAATAACTTTTCATTTTCCCATTGAAAAGGTCTTCCTCTGTCCTCTATAATCTCATCTGTGCAATGTACATTGCCTTATGTCCCATCACACTTCCTTATCCTGACATTCACGGGAGAAGGGGATCAGTGGGCTCATTTTTAAGCTGTCTGGGAGACCAATGTCACATTAAAACACTGCTAAACCCCAATTACACAGTGTTTTCAAGCTGAACACTTATCTGGAACCGGGACTTCAAGTCAGAGTGATGCAACAGATGAAGAAAATGTGTTATGTGAGCTCATATTTTTTTGGAATGAATTTAACGCATCCACTTTCTCCTTTGTTGGCTCCTCAGAACATTTCTTGGCTTTAATGTGGTACATCTTTATCCTTTCACACTTTTCTGTCATGCACAACAGCGTCAAATTTATGCTAAAAGTTAAAGGCTTTTTTAAAAGCAAAATATGCCATCAGAAGACCAATAGAACCCATGATTTTACTTTAACTGAAATTGAAATTTTCTCCTCATGCAATGGAAATGTAACCACACAAAATGCTTTCTGTTTTTCAGCACAACAAGAAGCAGGCAGTGTTGAGTTCCCTTTAGAAATCTCTAAGCATCATGGTGGCTTTCTATGTTTGCAGCAGTTTAATAACAACTTACATTTGCACTGCTCTCAAGTCTTTCCAGTAAACTTCTCATAAAAATAAGATTCTTGCTTATATGTGTGGTGCAAATATAGATATATCTTATGTCTATGGAAGTAAAATTGTATTGTGTTTCCTTCACTGAAGCCCCTAAGGATTCAAAAAATAGATGTTTCTTTTTTTAATCATTTTTCATGATAATGTGAACCTTATATTAGAACACAGAAGATCCCAGCTAACCTCCAAAATTAGACAGACTATATATGTGAATTTCTATAATGAAATTACAGATAACACAATATATTTTTTTTTTTATCAAATTTTTTGAAATAAATACAGAAAAAAAAATATTTTAACATACAAACATTTTTTTTGTAGTGTTAAAAACAGCAACAGCCATTAGATGAACAATGGAAAGATAATTCAAACTAGGGTTAGGTTCAGACTTGATTCTTAGCTCCATTATTTTTGATGAAATCTAGTCAATTGGGTCTTTCATACTGGTAATAAAATCTGACCTCTATCAGGCTACATTCACACTGTAGCCTGGAATGAACCAAATCTGATTTTTTTTTATTTTTTTTTTTTCGCCTTATGCGACCTGTATCTGATCTTGTCATGACAGTCTGAACAAAACACATCCAATTTTTTCCAATGCGCCCCAGGTCACTTGGCTATGTGGTCCTGAATTTGATACGTATCTAATCAAATACGACCTGTGTCTTACCAGGTCACAAGTCACTGGCTGAGTTTGGGAAGATGCGCTCCAGCACTATCATCCATGTTTACTTGTGTAAACACAGAGTACGCTCGCTTGCGACTTCATTGCGTCCGCTACTGCGCAAGAATGAGAGCCCGCAGTATCATCAAATACATTATTAACAAAGAAGGAATTTAATCAAAAAACAGTACAAGTATTTAAAATGGCCATTTGCAAAACAATCAGGGATGCTGCTTCAGAGAAATCTCAACAGGTGTGTAGCGGGAGCCCTGCTAATAACATAAAAGTCGGATAAAAAGCAGTATGACCGTTCAAAATCAAGAAACGACTAGATACATATCCGATTTAGCACAACATATAAAAGTTCCTCAAATGGGAGGAAAAAAGACTGTGATGGGCTGTTCAGACATGAGTCATTTCAGGATAAAAAGATCAGATTCACATTATATTTGTCATCATCATTATGAGGTAACTACTATATGCTATCCAGACCAGAGGTCTTGGGTTAAATCCATTTCTTCCATGAGAGAAAAAAATATGCAGAGATAAACAAATGATAACAAATTTGATTAGCTGCCTTGATCTATAAAAACAAGTAATTAGAACAATATTTGGATTGGCTATGCATCACCGGATGGTAAAGGTCTAGTTACTTGTTACTGAGAGCCTTGGATTACCAGAAGGCTACAGAGCAGATGTTAAAGAAAGTTAAAGATAGCAAAAAAGAATTCCTCCAAGTATCTACAAAGACTAAAACAGATCCCAACTGAATGGTAAGAAAAAGTCCAAGGTATCAATATATAAACCCTATCAGTCAACTAATACCCGGTGAAGCTACTTATGTACCCAATGGTAGAAGCTGGTGGTAGGTTCTTACAATGTTTGGAAGACAACCCAGAGTCCAGCACCTTGAGAGTGTTTAAAAAGAGGATGGAGTATCTAGGATAGGATTGCAACTATCTTAGAATTAAGCACAATGACATAACAAATGAAAGATACAGTGGAGTGACAATGGTAAAAGCAGCAAAGGGTTCAGCACTGAGAGATGTGGCAATAGATGTAACATCACGAAGAATATGAGTAGCTGAAGCAATAGAAAAAAGAAGACAAAAAATGAAGATTTGTGTTCATCTGGGTCAATAACAGCACCAAATAAACATTTTCATGCATCAGACTGTCGACTTGTCTGTGGTGTCCCCACCTCACCACGAACCAAACGTAGTAAGCAATACAAATACGGATGGAATAAGGTTTTCATCTTGGCTAAAAACACGTAAATAAAGAGAAACAGCAGGAAAACACAAACATACTAAAAATACTCAAACTGCTGTGTAGTTTGTAATAAAAGAAAGTAGTAGCCATTCAAAATTTCCCCACTTTCCTTGATGGGCCCTTGGCTGGTCCCCTACAATTCCTTTTTAAACATCAATCTTTGTACTAAAATATGCTTTTTGTCATGATTTGTGGAGATTAAGATCTAAAGAGAAGCATAATCTCCTGGTCAGACCCTGAAATGTGAAAGGGGGGAGTCAGTGAAAAATTATGCACCCCAGGAGAAGGCCGGTTGCTGGAAATTGGAGGGGATTTTGCTGGGAGTTGCTCTGGAAGTGGGCTGCCATGCCGCTGAGAAGGGGCATTTTGAATGGGTGCTACTGTACTTTACAGTGCTGTGTGAGCTGGTATTTCCACAGAGAAGGGATGGGATGAGTTTGGAGGTCTTGGAGAGGTTAGAGAAAACACAGAGGCACCATGCTGTGGACGACGTCACACTTGACCAACTTTCATCACAGCTGTGCTAACCTGCAGGCCCCTACACCCGAGCACCGAGGCATACACACACCTAAACACTCACGCTAGCAGAGTAATAACCTGTGGCTTCATTTGCATATATTTCACTGCAGACTCTCCAGACTTCTGGCTCGCAGCACCTTCTTCATGAGAAGAGACCTCTCACTGTGATGGCTCATGCTGCATCCAAACACAGCAACGCAGAAACAGAAGAGCAAATGAGGCAGAAACACATCCATTACTTTACAAAGAGAAAAGTATCACAGACCGTTTTAGCGGCTTAAGGTATCCATGTTTTTTTTAGATCGAATCAGCACAGAGATAAAATCTTTTGCATATCTTTCACAGTTGATGCAGTTTGTAATTCCAATTTGCTCTGTTATCAATTCAAACCGGGTAAACGTTCAGTAACACTACAGGCTTTAATTTCATGGTGTTATCAGTGTGGATTTTATGGACAACATCGGAATCATATCTGAACACAACTAATTACAGGGTACCAGCACGGATCAGCCCTTATCTGTTTCAGCACGTTTAACTGATTTTGATATTGATTTCATGATTTCTAGTAGGACGTTGATGTGTTAGAGGGATGAAAAAAGTGAAACTATGTGTCTCCTTATAATCATTACGAGGCCTGATTTTCAGGTAAATAACAGCAACCGATCATTGACTCTTAAGGAAAACAGTAAAATGCTCATCTGCCGATTTCATTGTGTAAACATCAAAACATTTCTGCAAGTGAGCAGATCTCTTTTTCACACATCTACAGATGTTGGGTTGAGGTCAGCTATGCAGACAGGCAGGCATTTTTTATGCTGTAATGTTTTGGACCATAAACATCAAGCATTTCTTGAAAAACATTTTACAAAAACTTTAATTCACCACTTCACAATCATAGCTAAGCACATTTATACACAATGCTTTTGTAATGTAGTTTTTTAAATAAGCGATAACACATAACACATAGTATAATGCGCCCTTCGAAGGACTGGTGACCTGTCCGGGGTGCACCCCGCCTCTCACCTGTGGACGGCTGGAGATAGGCACCAGCACCCCTCGTGACAGAAAATGGATAGATGTGTGCATGATAACATATGCTAATATCAAAACAAGAACAATAGATTTATTTTTAATGTAAATTCTAAATGTTTCGAGTCTATTGTAACTAAATTCCAAGTTTTTATCCTTGAATTGTCAACATCCCGTTTTGACTCAGCATTGGTTAATAAGAAGAAATTATTTGTTCAATTTTGCATTAAAAACTGACCAAGATGCTCCTGTCTCTGACTTGACATATTTAAGCTGCACTAAAAATTTCAGCTTCCAAATGCACCTTAAACATTATTTATAGTCCTTATTAATTTTAATAATGAATTTACATCTTATAGAGACTACACAGTTGCCAGCGAGGGGTTTAGACGCAGTTTTTTTTGCCAATGGGAAGGGAGCCAAATGCCGATTGTTTGCGAGTCTACCCGTGTTTTAAACAGATGCGTTAACCTGGTATTTTCAGTGGGAAAGAAGCTTAACATACAGTATGTGATCCTGAAGACAGAAAAACATTCCTGTAAATAAAACCTTCTGTGAAGCACTTTGTGATTTTTATCTATGAAAAGTGCTCTACAAATACATTTGACTTATTTACTTACTTCTGTTTATTTTTTTGCATTTATGCAGCTATTAGAGAATTGAGAATTAATCAGCTTTGCCTATGCAATCCTGTCCTGACCCCCCTTCACTCCCCATCTCCAACGTCTCCTCTTTTACACTTTTTTTGTTTTTTTTTATCAGGATAAATAAACAGCAAAAGAACTTACCTTCCAGAGGAACATGAAGAAGTAAGTAACTCCTCGTTTTATAAGACTCTTAGCAAGAGAAGTTTATTTTGGCCCGTGTTTGTCTTCAGGTGAACATTTCCATCAACTGCATGTGCTTTCTGCAATTTAGCTCCTATGCTATGCTGCTCTGGCATTTTAAGGACAGGCATGCACTAAGCTGTGAGTGGCAGATAATCATTGAGATGTAGAAAGGGCTAAAAATAAAATGAAGTAAAAGAAAACTACCTTTGCAAAAATTCACTTAGGTAAAAATGAAAGTGACTGCTGATAAAAGCACTTAGGTAAAAGTGTGAAAAATGTTCACAATTAACTAGCAAAGAAAAAAATTTATAGTGCTACTCTAAGTAGTTTTGTCCATAAAAAGAAAGCAGACAAACTGTTTTTTTTTTTTCTGCTTTTCCTTTAACTTCACTTGGGTAAAAACAATGAATGTGTAATTTGTAGAAATCCTGCTTTAACCCTATGAAAAAGCTGTGTTCATGCATCACTGTCTGTAAGAGCTCAGAATTACACAAAGCCGTTGTGTGCCACGACATGCATCCGCAATTGAGCTGTCGACCTGAGAAAACTACAAGTGCCTTTAGTAAGAATACAATAAAATGAGTCCACTCTGTCTTAGAGAAAAAAACCAAAGTGCTTGTGTTTCAACAGCTTACAAGCCAAACAAAAGAAATTTCACTCTGCTTTACCACCATTATCACAGAATCTTTTAGCAGTAACTTGGGTTTATCTGTTTTTAGGAAAACATCTAGGATTAAATTTAGAGGTCAAAATAAATTTCTCTCCTCTCTAGAGAATTAACATATATGAAATGTGTGTGTTTAAACAGGAATACATAAGCGGCAGACATAACTGATCATTAACCATTGTTTTTAACATAGAGCTATCAAATAGAGGCCGAGATAAAAGAGAATTGTGTAAAGATATGCAAGACTCAGAGCTGAGAAAGCAATTAATACATTTAGAAATGAGTTATCAAAAGAATAGTGGAAAGAGGTATAAATGGAAGACATACACACTGCCTATGAGTTTTATGATACAAATTATCAAGTAATTCATTGCACGTATGACAAATATTATGTTAAAAAAACATGGTTAAGCAAGGGCTTACTAAATGTCTGTCTATAAAGAAAATGTATTACATTTAGAACAGGAAAGAATGAATAAATATAAAGTGTATCATAATATGTTGACAAGTACAATGATTAGGATAAAAAAAACGATTAGTACACTAAAATATAAATTGAAAATAAGAATAATCTAAAAAATTCAAATGAGGTGATGGACAATATTTTTTCACCGACAGAATGACCAAAATATTTAAGCAAAATTCATAAGGAAATTAAAGACTTATTTTGTTAATGTTGGACCAAACCTTCCCAGAACAATTCCTAAACATAATAGGAATGCAGAGAGGACAGGGGAGAAAAGTATTGTATTCAATGTATTTAGGAAGGGTTAGTGAAAATGAAATTAGCACAATTTTAGCAAATACCAGGAATAAGAAAACAACTAATAGTGACAATACTGAAATGTTTATTATAAAAAGAACTATAGACTGCATAGTTAAACCTCTGTGTTACTTTATAGAATAGGAGGAAAATGGCAAAGGAATTCTACTCTAAATCATTGATGAACAGGAATTTGTCAAGCTTTGAGTGGAGAATTTTGAGGATCCAAATGCAGAGACCAGGGGGCAAAGGGTTTTTTTGCAGATTTAATGGAGAAACTGAGGAAATATATACAAAAATACAAAGGACCCAAAAAAAACAAAGACATCAGGGAAAACTCACGTGTGATACCAGATATAAGGGAAAAAACAAACCAGCACTGACTGACTGCAGAGGTGGGGCTATATATTTGGAGACTGACCCAGACAAGCTAATCATCAGATGTGGAGCAGGTGTGAGTGGACTAACAAGAAAGGACCATGGGAGAAGGAAACGAATACAAGAGGGCAACAGCAACTCAAGAACTTCAGAATTCAGCACTAGTAGAACTACAAAGAAACAGAACACAATGAAACTAAAAATAAACCCAAGCAGAGGGCAGAACCCTGAAAGAAAATAATAATTAAATACCAGTGTCATGGTTCCCACTGACTTCCAAATTGCTTGAGCAATTGTTCTACGCAACTACAGGAATTTACTGTAGAAAACGACTTGTGAGAGTCAGTCCACAGCCATGGCATTATTGAATATAAGAGAGGCAGGAGAAATAACAGCAATAAAATAAAGACAGTATTCAGTTTGTCTTTTTATAAATATATAGAAAATATTTGACACCACACAGCTCTCTATTTAAATTTCCAGACCAGATCTGTTGTCAGTGTATCAACCTCCCAGGCCTCTCAGGTCTTGTAGTTCCAGATTTAATTATCCAAAAAGGCAACAGAAGAAAAAATCCAAAAACATAAATCCACAAAAACTAAAAACCAGGAATACTAACAAGAAGGGCAGAGAAATTATCACAATAAACCAGCAAACAGTGACTGAGCAGGAGGTGTTTATATTGGAGACAGAAACAAAGACCAGGATAATCAGCAGATTGGGAGCAGGTGTGGACAGAGGAATCTAGAAGGTAGTTAGGGAAAAGGAGACTGACACAACAGGGCAGCAAATACAATAACAAATAACTAGAATAACACAAAATGGAAATAAAACAAATGAAAACTCAAAAAGAACCAAAACCATGACACATGATTTCAGCGTGGATCTTGCTTTCATCGATTGTCCTAAATGACAGCCAGCTGGATGGTATTCACAGAAAAACATATCACATTCCTAAAGTTATTTGATTAATCAACACAAAAGTTACATCAGCCGCTACATGCGAAACAAAAGTTGATGTACTGAGTAACTATTCTCATCAGACACGAGTAGATCACCCTGCATGGTTGTGTGATGTCACATAACTTTAACAAGACACCTTTACTGCAGATCTTCCCCTCACAATTTTTTAGATATTACCTTTAATATACTGGAATATTGCTCTATGCATCTATCAGTGAAAAAGCTACTCAAGAAAATGAGAAAAATTCACATTTTAGGGTTTAGAAGGTTTGTCCTGATGTTCTGGATTTCCTGATGTTGCTCTACTGTCGCTATATTATGCAAGATGCAAGTTCCTTATAATTTGAAAATGTAAACCTATTTCATAGCCAAGGCACACTGCTCTCCTCACTCTGATCACTTTCTCAATCAAAGCAGGTCTGTGTTGTAATATAAATTGACATGATCTGTGCATAATCTGATCAGATACTCCTCCTACCCATGATGTGGTTTTGTGGATAAAACTTTAGCTACAATTAAATCATGAATTTTGATGCGCTTGGAATGATTTGCTTGCAGCACATTACCTAACATGATAAAAAAAAATATGCTGAATATCTCTTTCAGATTATCCCTTTCCAGTTTTTTTTCCTTCCTCATGATTCCTGGCTGACAGCTACCACACTTTCCCATCTGTTTGTTGCTTTCTGTTCTCCCTTCGCATCAGTCTTTTTGTTACATTTTCAGACTCACCTCCTTTTCCTGAGGCTGAAGATCTAATGAGATAATAGGGAGGGCTGCAAAGAATCCTGAATAATGAGGGAAAACTTTGAATACATTGCCAATTATGGATTTTATGTGGATCATGGGGAAACTACTCTGGCTTTTTCACAAATGGGAAGAACTGACTTCTATAAATAGAGACAACACCATGGAAGGTAATGCCACAGATTCAGAATCTATTGCTGAAGCGCTATGATGAGAAAAGCAGTTTGAGAAATTTGACTTTCATCTTCAGGTGAAGGGAAAATATTTCGTAAAGTAACGGATGAATTTCTAAATTGGGATACATTGTGGGACAAACCACATCTATATGGCAGATGATAGACACAAAAAATAAGAATTATTTACAGTGCTGTGAGGAATTATTTTGTACTTTACAGATTTTATCTATTTTTGCTTTTTTTCTCTTTTTTAAATGTTGAAAATAATTTAAAAACAAAAAAAGATGTCATAAATAAATACCAAGGGCTAAACTTTGAAACATGGAGAATTATGAAAACAAATGTAGGTTGGGTTTAAATTACAGATGCACCAAGCAGTAAATCATGAGACAGAATCAGACAATCTTCTCATGATAAACTCTAATCAGATCAAATACTTAAAAAAGAAAATCCTGATTTGTTAAATCCATAAAATTTAGAGTTTCCACATTTTTTTCTTTTTTTCTGTCAACAAACTAATCAAAACAACATTCCAGTCAGTGTCCAATTCCAGATTTATGGTTAGGTACACTCACTTTAAAAGATTAATAGAGACCATGTAACAACCTGTAATGTTTCTATTTTCATCATACAGTAGTAGCCTTTCAAAATTTCCCCACTTTCCTTCATTTTGGCTTCAATCAGCCTCTACAGTTACGAAGCGCAGTTAGTGCACTCCGCCTCCTAAGACAACCGACTTCAGCCCAGCCTGGATTGTCAAAGAGGGAAAGACAAAAACCAAAACAATCCAAACAAATTGAAAATAAACCTTGATTGCAACAAAAAAAAAATTAAATAAAAGAAAAACAAAATCATGTTTTCCCCTGGGAATGTACCGCACCAACACTACATTCCCCACAATGCAACGGTAGCCCGCAAAGTCACAGCAGCGCTAAGTAGCGGCCGTGGCCCATGGGCTGGTTCTAATGGTAATTAAATATTATCATGGGGGCTGTGGATAAACAAGTCGCGGTCCGAATCCGGCCCTTGGGCCTTGATTTCGACATATGTGCTGTAATTCAGTGAAAGGGTGGAAACAGAGTAAGAAAATATGCAGGCCAATAAGAAGGCTAGTGGCTGTAAGTTGAAGGAGATTTTCCTGCCATTCAGCTGCCTTTCGGCTGACTTTTGACTGGGAATGACCATTTTGAATGGCAGCTACCCCATACTGGTATGGTAGTTCACCCCATACTGCAAATATTTATTTCTATTTTTCTGTTTTTGTTCTTTTAGATTACAGCTTCATGATCTCTGTTCAAAAATGTTCCCTTTTATTTCTAGATTTAGCTCCTTTGTGTTAGGATTGGCATACGCTGTACAATTTTTCATCGTTTACAGGCCAATTCTCCAGTCGTGCAATTTTTTCCATTGGGCTGAGTTTCATCCTCATCGTGCGTCCTGCGTTGTGTAGTACAGCGGTCCCCAAACACCGGGCCGCGGACCGGTACCGGTCCGTGGGTCATTTGGTACCGGGCCACACAGAAAAAAGTATATATATATAAAATTTATCGACGATCAGAGTCTGAGTGATGTTTTATTTTGAAAAATCTAAAAAATTGCGGTATTCTCTCCCAATTACATCAGTCGGTGCATCTGTGCCTCTTGACACAGGTTAATTCAGTTCATGTATCCTATCTTACCTTCGGTTACAGCAACCAAAACAAAGCTACGGAGCAGACTGGACATCAGGAGCACACTTCGATTACGCCTAGATGGGAGACATAGCGGTCTGTGGTGCAAAAAAGGTTGGGGACCGCTGATGTAGTATACAGAGGGGTAATGAGGGGCGATTACTACCTCGCGACCACCTCACGATCAGGAAGTATTGGAAAATCAGTCGGCCGTCGTAAGGTGTTTGGTGCTGTTGAAGCAGCAATACGAGCCAAATTACCAGAGCCTCATGCACAGAGCATGTGCAAACAAGGGAGTTCTTCTTCTTTCAGATTGTCCAACCAGAGCTATGTCTCGGCGTGCAGTCCGATGTGTGGTTTTTGGACGTACGATGTGAGCAGGTAGATTGCATCAGAGCGTCAGGCCGCACAGTGTGAGAACAAACTTCGTGACCTGTGAACTTTTAAGCCCTGCGAAGTCATTGTACAGTTTGAGCTGTAGTTGAGTACAACAGTTGAAATGATCCTACATTGTATGCCAGACCTACATTGCTCCTCCTTCCTCAGCCCCTATACCTCATCCCAAATCAGCTGTTCCTTAATTGCAGCTGACTGTCTCTCTCTGTGCTCCCTGCCTTTTCTTCACACTTCTGACATTATTTGAACTCTTTGGTTTTAGCTCACCACTGGATTCTTCCGTTGCCATGCCCTGTTTTTCTCTGTCCTATCTCCTGTTTCCTCCATGTCCTGTTCTCATGTCAAACTGCAAGTGTTTGCTTTTCATTTTTTATTAGTTAATCTTCACCCCTTCACCTATGCTTCTGTCTCGATTTGGGGACCTATTGTACACTTTAAGTGGTGGACTGTTTAGTTTATTTTATTTCAAAGACTTTTTGACTGAAACTGCTACCTTTTTCATAAACCTTTTGGTCTTTTATATATAATGATCTGAGGAAAATTAAAA
This sequence comes from Cyprinodon diabolis, assembly GCA_030533445.1. Taxonomy (NCBI): domain Eukaryota; kingdom Metazoa; phylum Chordata; class Actinopteri; order Cyprinodontiformes; family Cyprinodontidae; genus Cyprinodon; species Cyprinodon diabolis. Next base: position 10,236,926 of record CM060066.1, read on the forward strand.
AACTAAAATTGCTTGATTTTAACTGTTTTGTTTTTACATCATGGGCTTTAAATTCAATGAAGTTATTCTTGAAATAGAGCATGGTAACACATTTAGGATCATAGTCTGAAGCTATGTTGACCCAATCTTATGCCTCACAGCTCGCTTAGCTTCAATGGAAACAAACAAAAAGAGCAAGAACAAGGGAAAATGCTTTTCTTCCTCTGATGGAACAGGCGATACGCTTTGTGAGCACAACCAACTGAGAGAATTAAGTTGGAAGAAACAATGAGTCACTGTGTGCGGCTGGTAGCAAATCCATTTTCCCCTCTTTCTAACTTTAGATAAAAGAATAGTGGCAGAAGGGTGAGTAAATGATTAGGTGATGTACTGCATTTCCAGTGATGCTGCTTTCCACCTTTTAGAGCATTCAGATAACTGTGTGCATGTATTGCACAGAGTACGGCTGGCCGCTGTGCCCAGTCGAGGCGAAAAAGGCCTGACGGGAGCCCAGTTGGAACCGTAGCATCGAGCCTTGTGCGACATCCATGGAAGAATTAGTCTGAAATGGGAACACGGACTCTCAGATGCCAATAATTCACAGTGACAGCTTGCCTTTCATTGACCAGCGAGCTGCATAAGAGAGGTCGACCTTAATACGGGGTTCTTCCTCTTCTGTCTCTACGTGCTCGGAAAAGAAAGGAGAAGAGGGAACCGTGTCTGTCTTTTTACATATATTTGGTTAAACAGCAGCTGGCAGTCAGCTTTAATTATACACCAAAGTCTGTGCATTATTTATACCTACTTTTAACAGCCATTAAAAGTCATTAGGTCTCTTCTAAACCTGCCATTATCGATTGGCTTTACTGTAATTACTGCTATAAGCCCTCAAAGATTTTCTGGTTTGTGATTAAGGATGTGGGCAGAGTTGTAAGAATGAGGAGCGAATGCGAGCTAATTGACTCTGGGGTTCGTACAGCATTTATTTTTTTCTCCAGCTGGTTGGTGAGACTGAAGCCACAGTTTTGGTTTAATGGCTGATTGACAGCTCTGATCATCCTAAATTCACGGCTTTTACCCTCAGGAACGTGGTTCATAGAAGCTACCAAGAAATTTTAACGTCAGTCTTGCCAAAAAAAGGGGTCACATTTTGGACTTGACATAACTGAAAAGAAACAATTCAGTGGAATCCCACAGACCTTGTTTGGCCCCCAAGTTGGTCCCACAGAGTTTCTATCTCCCGGGGAATAAAATTATTCAATTCAATTCATTTTATTTCTATAAAGAAAATCATCACACTTAGATCATTATTACAGTCTTGACCAAGTACTCGTCTTTACGTCACTACATTTAAAGTGCAGCCCTCCATCAGCATAATGCAAGAGCTAAGTGGGCCCTTAGCTGCTGGGTCGTTTTTCTACAGTGGCATGATTAAACCTGGACTAAATGCAGTAAAAGCTGTGGCACAGCCTACGACTGATAGTGATGGTGAAACATACGGGAACATTAACTCTGTCTCAGTTATCAGACACATTGAAGAATGAGTCAGTAAAAGAAGGGAAGATGTGCAAAACCATTCATTTACCATAGAGAGTATACTGTATAGTTTGTTTAATCAATTCTATTTAAACTGTTTGGTGATTTGTTATTAATCTTAATGAAGGGGACAAACTGAAAACAATTACTCAACTAATACTTCCATTTTTTTTCCTTTTGTTTTTTAAAGTTTTTCTAAAGCATCTTGGAGTGTCAAACAAAGGACTATATAGGTTTCATGTGTTATTCTGATATAAAGCATTACTGGAATATTCACCTCACCAGTCATTAAATGCACAAACATATTTTACTAAAGATATCGGACAGTTCTCAAAAAAAAAAAACTTGTCTGTGGCTGCAAAATACTTGAAACTGTGTCTGACATTTCCTGTAGAGAAGAAAAGCACTAAATATGCAGAAAAACTAAATTACATTTTAGATTGAAGTCTATTTATGTTCTGAAATGGCCTAGTCAAAATTTTAACCTAAATCCACATTAGAATTTGTGGTAACCCTTAAAAAGGAATGTTTCCATGCACTCTTATACAGTCAATTTGGTTCATTTATATAGATTCAATTAACTATACATCATCTCAAAGCTTTTTACAGAGATAATTGACCAAGATCATCGAGTCAGATTGGTTTAAATTTCTATCTAAGGAAAAACAGCTGATTGCATCCAGTCATTTACTTGAAGGACTTGTCTTGGATGATGACTCAACAGATATACTTTAAAACACATATAGCTGTGATTGCATTGGGTTGTAAAGGTGGTAATTGGTTTCTGCTCAGTTACCATTTTCGAGAAGTGACTAGTAACTATAACTAGATCCTTTTTTTAGGTCTATACATACTGATAGCATAACATAACAGCAGGGACAAAACAGGAAAACATAGAAAATAATCTGTCCTATTGCAACTAGTTGTTATGTGGAGGCAACATGAATGAAGACAGTGATCTTTGAAACATTGCAGATTATGGATCAGGTTCATATTTCTTAAACCGTTTCAAGCCAACTCAAAATGGGGATAAGCAGCTATCTAATGACATTTGTGTACTCAAACATTTTTGGGTGTTTTGAGAAATGGTCAGAGAAATAGTTGAAGTTAAAGGAGAAGAATGGATTTGGGTTTAAAGGTAATTATGTTTCTTTTTTTTGTGTGTTTTTTTATCTGGAATTATTTGGAAAGTGGATATTTTTAATTATCTATTTTTGCATTTAATGTGCTGCTATGTTTTGGTGTCTACATGTATTAATTTTTTCTCAGTAAATAAATTTGACCACATTCTTTTGATAATTTTTTTTTCATACTAAATAATGTTGAAAAAAGATTAAAATCACATACTGACAATGATTCAAGTTCTATTTTAATTTTAATGATATCTGCAGCTTTAATGCGATGAATAGAAGAGCTATAAAAGCATTTAACTGCTTTCAATCTATATCATCCTGTCTGACATGTTAATCAAAAGCAAAGCTTTAGATTAAAAGAAACATACAGTAACCATTTTTTGGGTATAGAACTGTGTGTTAAAAATGTATTTGCTATCATTCAAGACACAAACTTTACATATATAGTATATATAGTTCTTATACTGGTAGGTATAATTTACCATAAGCAAAATAGGAAAGCTCAAAAATTTTCCTTCGTTATTGTTGCAGGCAAAGAAAATATCTTTTAAACGTAAATTTAAAAAAGAAATCCAGGAATGAAAACTTTGAAAAAGATTTTGAGAGTAACTTTGAGTTTTTCTCTGATTTTTTTTTTCTATATACAGTAGTAGCCATTAAAAATTCATTGATGGGCCCTTGGCTGGTCCCTACAATTCATTTTTAAACATCAATATTTGTACTAAAATATTATAATACTTTAGTAAAAATATTTATTAATGTTTATTGATATATATTTTATAATATAATATATTTGTACTGAAATGCTGGTCAGACCCTGTAATTCAGTGAAAGGGTGGAGTCTGTAAAAAATATGCAAGAGTGGGTCACTTCAGTGGCTGGAAAAAGTTGGAGGGGAATTGGAGGGAAGTGGGCTGGCGTTTCATTAGAAAGGGCCAATTCGAATGGCTGCTACTGTATATATATATATATATATATACACTATATTGCCAAAAGTATTTGCTCACCTGCCTTGACTCACATATGAGCTTAAGTGACATCCCGTTCCTAATCCATAGGGTTCAATATGACGTCGGTCCACCCTTTGCAGCTAGAACAGCTTCAACTCTTCTGGGAAGGCTGTCCACAAGGTTTAGGAGTGTGTTTATGGGAATTTTTGACCATTCTTCCAGAAGCGCATTTGTGAGGTCGCACACTGATGTTGGACGAGAAGGCCTGGCTCTCAGTCTCCGCTCTAATTCATCCCAAAGGTGTTCTATCGGGTTGAGGTCAGGACTCTGTGCAGGCCAGTCAAGTTCATCCACACCAGACTCTGTCATCCATGTCTTTATGGACCTTGCTTTGTGCACTGGTGCACAGTCATGTTGGAAGAGGAAGGGGCCAGCTCCAAACTGTTCCCACAAAGTTGGGAGCATGGAATTGTCCAAAATGTCTTCGTATGCTGAAGCATTCAGAGTTCCTTTCACTGGAACTAAGGGGCCAAGCCCAGCTCCTGAAAAACAACCCCACACCATAATCCCCCCTCCACCAAACTTTACACTTGGCACAATGCAGTCAGACAAGTACCGTTCTCCTGGCAACCGCCAAACCCAGACCCGTCCATCAGATTGCCAGATGGAGAAGCGCGATTCGTCACTCCAGAGAACGCGTCTCCACTGCTCTAGAGTCCAGTGGCGGCGTGCTTTACACCACCGCATCCGACGCTTTGCATTGCACTTGGTTATGTATGGCTTGGATGCAGCTGCTCGACCATGGAAACCCATTCCATGAAGCTCTCTGCGCACTGTTCTTGAGCTAATCTGAAGGCCACATGAAGTTTGGAGGTCTGTAGTGATTGACTCTGCAGAAAGTTGGCGACCTCTTCGCACTATGCGCTTCAGCATCCGCTGACCCCGCTCCGTCAGTTTACGTGGCCTACCACTTCGTGGCTGAGTTGCTGTCGTTCCCAAACACTTCCATTTTCTTATAATACAGCTGACAGTTGACTGTGGAATATTTAGGAGCGAGGAAATTTCACGACTGGATTTGTTGCACAGGTGGCATCCTATCACAGTTCCACGCTGGAATTCACTGAGCTCCTGAGAGCGACCCATTCTTTCACAAATGTTTGTAAAAACAGTCTGCATGCCTAGGTGCTTGAATTTATACACCTGTGGCCATGGAAGTGATTGGAACACCTGATTCCAATAATTTGGATGGGTGAGCAAATACTTTTGGCAATATAGTGTATATATATATATATATATATATATATATATATATATATATATATATATATATATATATATATATATATGTATATATATGCATATATATAAGATAATTTGAGGCACGAATATTATACTTTAAAGCATCAATATATGGTCCATTTATTACATCCGTAATAAAAAAACTATTTCCGAAGTTGAGAAAACCGCAGCAACCAGCGGAGCTCCGAGGCTAATGGCAGCCAGGGCTAACCACAGCCCGTCTGCTGCGGCCCTCCCTCAGCATAGCCGTGCATGAAGGCTCTGATGGTGATTTTTGACTCAGCTTTGGAATCTGGTTTGGAAGGATTGGGGTTTTTGTTGAAACGTGAGCAGGAAGAGGCTCTACGCTCATCAATTTTTAAAAAGAACGTATTTTCCGTTTCACTGACAGGTTGTATGTTTAGCCTCCCCCACTAACTTTCTGTCACGCTTCCTACGTCACAGTCCGTTGCGCTCATTGGTCAGAGTGTAGGCCAATAGGCACAACCAGTGGTGTGAAAAACAATGGGTTGTTCTTATCAACAGCCTTCCGATGTCTCATTCATTGGGGTCAGACTAAAAAACATCTTTCATCTCCGATTTAGTCTGGTTTACCAGGCTACAGCAGTAGGGCTATTGCCATAGCGTTATGCTTGATTTATGCATATAAACAGCTTTATTATAATTCATGCAGAGAATATTACAGATTTTATGGGCACTGCAAAGTAGGTAGAATAGGAGAGGAATAACAGAAAAAAATAAGAAAAGATGAAAGAAAGAGGAGATAAAAGGGTGACAATGATAAAACATCTTCAGCCTGCTTCATCACCTGCAAAGAGATGTAAAAACAGCACAACCAACAGATATAGTACAAGACATACAATGAAGTAACACCTTGATATTAGTATCTCTAAGTACCTGGAACCAAGCACCTGTATTTGTTTGTGAGAGTGCACTTGTGCAGAGGTCCAAGGCAAGCGGTGGGGGACCTAAAACCCCAGATGCCCAAAGGGACCCCCAGAGCAAAGGCACCCAGGAGGGGCTATACCAGGAAATCTGCCCGACCACCAAGGGAGGAGGATGGACGGCCCAGAGGTAAACCCCAGGACCCGCAGGGACGAGTCTGCGGGTTCCGCCGGCAGCCAGCCACCGCTAGTGGATGTCCACATCCAATAATCCCAGGACTGAGACCCCGGCGGCCTCACAAACCACCACCACACTAACCCATCTAGTTCTTGCTTCAGACCCGGCCCGGCACCCAGAACAAACAACCCCCAGAAAAGCCAAAATAAAAGCGTCTTCTCTCCTCACTCCAGAGGAAAGTGATCTCTAAAACAAACTTTAAAAACAATTAATTTTGCTAATTTCAACCAAAAAGAAATAGAACTTGAAAATAGGAAAACATATATGAAAAATACATCTGAGAAACTGCAAAACAAACCTCTTTAAACCGTTTTAATCAAGAATTTTTTTAAGGGCTTATTTTTCAATTGATTATTATTTTCTTACAAAATTTTCATCTAAAAAATGTTGTTTGCAAAAATAATGGTACAAAATCTACTCCTTCAAAATCGTGCAATATGTAACAATTTGGATTTCCATTTTTTTTGTTCTCCAAATGGGTTTAATATTGAGAGAAATGTGTCAAAAAATGAAGTCAGTCTTAGACTCCTGATGCTAAAGTTTCAACATTACAGAAATATCAAAGACCTCCTAGTTTAGTCTGACTTTATTCAAGGCCACAACCAAACAGGCAAGCAGAAAGCCATGATGGCAGCATAGAATTAAGGTTATCAGAAGGCAGACATGCATCACACTCTCTTCTTCTCACAACATTTCTTGATAAATCATCACCCCACGTTATAACCTCCGTTTCCACAGGCATTCTTTATTCAACCCTTACGAATAGGCTTTAGACTAGATGTAAAAAGATGGAGCATGCTTCTGGCCAGAGATGACAGCATATGTAGCAGGAACCTGAATGGCTGCCAAAAAAGGCCACAGTTGGGAAACGTCCAGTGGGAGAGGAGGGGTCTGCACACCCAACTCCCATGGTACCAACAGATGGTTCAGGAGCTGACCAAGTGCAGTGATCAATCTGCTGCTATTATCCAAGGTGGGCCAACTTCCTCCTGCCAGCAGGATATCTTTTTCATCATACATATGCTCTGTGGAAACAAATTTTCCTGCACATATCAGCTGCTGCAGAACGGCAAACTTTAGTATTCATAATCCTACTCACAACTTTTGCCCAATTGCAAATTAATCAAAGGGATCACCACTTCTGTTGATGTAGAGTCTGAATTTAAGCTACAACTTTTGTAGAGCTTCCTCTTGAATTCCTGAATTGAATATTCATTAGCAATTAATAAAGCTGTATGGATCTTTGAACATTTAAATAACAGAGAAAGAAACATTTAAACCGGAGGTCTTCAACAGGGGCTCTGCGACCCCTAAGGTGTCCATGGAGGAACTGCATGGGGGTCGTGAAAGTTTTGGTTGATTAGACTTTTTTTATATTCCCTGCTACAATTTTTTCCAATAAATGAAATGTCTTTAAATACACATTATCATGAATTCATCACACTGTAGTAAACAGATAAATGGAGGCAGAAGATGTCTTTCAGTCATCAATGCACACATTCAGCAACACACAGGAGCTCTTTCAAGCTGGGCACCGTTTCATTCACAACACCTGTCCCATCAACCAGGAATCACAATTAAAAATACTTTAATAATCCCAGGGAGAAATTACTTTTGTTACATGACTCCATCTGTAATAGAGTGACTATACAGTAGGACCAGGTTGATAGAACACAGTGTCATATAATATATATAATTAGGGGGTCCCTGCTCTATTTCGCCATCAGTTTGGGGGACCTTGTCCTGGAAAATGTTGAAGACCCCTAGTTTAAACCATTCCCACTGGTCAAATGATTGCAGAGAGATATTAATTCATATTTTGCAGAAACACTAAACCTTCTGCAGGAGGAGCTGTAGAAGTGAGGTGTCCGTTTCAGTGCTTTGGAAGTGATGAGGAGCCTTTCAATCCAGACACCACTGATGATCCACACACGATTTGCACGACTCAGATGGACATTTTCGTTTTTCGACACACATCCTTTGTAGCGACTTGTAATGAGAGCCCCAAACATCTCGAGGTTTAATCTTCCATGGCGCAGCTTCTATTAAAGACCTGAAAAACGATGGCGAGTGAAGAAAAAGAAAGGTCAGCCAATACTCTGCCTCATTGATTGTCTGATTGCCCACCAAAGTTTTCCATGTGGCTGGCAGTCAGAGCTTATGATTCTGCATATTGATGACCACGTGTGGGAAGCCCACTTTGTCATCTGCTTATCGCCCTGAAAGAAGGTCATAAGTAGGGAGAGACACAGAAACCAGCTGACAGAGACGTACTTCTATGGAAACATACAGAGACTTATCATGTCATTGACTCCCAACCCCCCTTTCTTTATTTTCTGATCCGTACAAAGACTGTGTCGTGCTTGAAAAAGTGCAGGGTACTTATTTGTAAAGCTGGAGTAAATCAATGGTATATACATTTTTACATCTTTGCACACAAGAATGAAGCAGACAAGACATATTCTGGCTCTGCAAAGGTCTGTAACTAATACGATTTGTAGAATATGGAGCCAATTCTTTCTCATTATTGTTGCATTTAAAGAAAACATTTGTGCAAATAGAAATTTGAAAAGAAAAAATCAATTAATAAAACTCAATCTGAAAAAAAAATATATAAAAATCTTTAAAAAAAATGGAGGATATAATATTTGAAATTAAATACATATTTTAAAATATCATAAAAAAATACTTTGAAATATAAACACTCAAAATCTTTTTGTGATTAAATGCTTTTCAAAGTAATAGTAATAGATTGGCTAAGCAATAGATTGCACTTTTTTTTTCAATTTACAAAATTTTTATTTCAAATTTCAAATAACAAAAAGTGTAATTGCTTGAAACACTGAGGTAACAAAATCCACTCCATGTTTTTCTTCAGCAGCCAATCACAGGAGTGTTGCTTATTCTGGTGGGTAACGCTTTCAGAGTGACAAGAGTTAACATGAGCGCACAGAAACACGTCAACACGTGAGGAGGAGGGAAGCTGCACATGTGTGGAAATCAAAACACACGTGCAGAGAAGGAACAAGCACTGATGTGTGTAATAAATTAGGGATCTGTGGTTTTTATGAGAGTTTGTATGAAGTAAAGCTGCAAGGCAAATTTATTTGTATAGCACAATTCAGTACAAAGACAATGCAAAGTGCTTTACATGATTAAAATACAGGAAGATAAAACAGAATCAAAGCAAGTAGGAAAAAAAAAAAAGTGGGTTGAATCAGGATCATCTGAATCAAGTCAGAAATAGAGCAACCAATGCCTGCACTTTGGCATTGTAGCAGACTGAGTTGTGGATTTGGAGACCTTTCAAATTGAACTCTGGATGCTGATTGGCCTATGTCGGAGGTGGATGAGGGTAAGTAAACCGTTTCTTCAGTTGAACTTCTGCCTAGGCTTCATTTGGCAGAATAATGCAACAACATTTAGAATACCTTAGGAGTTGTAAAAAAAAGTTTGCAAGACAAACTATCTAATTTTATAAATGTATCTGAATGGTTAGGAACACTTATTATCTAAAAGTAGAATTAAGACACATAGTTCAATAAGTCACTTATGATATGAATAACAAACTGACCAAAGATTGGTGAGAAAATCGGTGAACTTCTTGACTGAGTTGCCCTCCAAAGACATCATACTAACCTCCAGATCATTTGATGAGAAATAGTACTTCAGTAGGAAGTTAGATCTGATATTTTGGATGTAGGATCCAGCCCACTTTATTCTGCAGGGAATTGACTGAACTGCACCTTTCTGAGTATGCAGTGTGGGTAAAATGCCCTTCATGACACAAATGGCCACTCTCCATGGATGAATGCATCAGGCCAAAAAAGCTACCACACACACCAGACATTCATTTTACTTTTAGCTTCAAGTATCCACAGCTATTTTCTGACACAAGAGCCTTATCCTGACAAAACAAAATAAAACAGATGAGTAGAAAGGTGAGGCTCGCTGCATCCCAGTGAGGTGGTTCTGTTTGGTGCTGATGGGCAGTGGGATCAGAAGAGCTGCCATTTGGCTCACCCTGTCAGCTCTCTGATCGTCACCATGGCAGCCGGTGTTTTTAGCAGTGCTGCATCGTTCAGCCGCTATTTCATTTAAGTCTATTCTTAAACAAAAGAGATGGAGAGAAAAAAAAAGGCAATACAAGCAGCATAATGTTGGAGAAGAGCCTCATTATAAAAACATCAAAAATGTCCTAAACTGTTTGATCTCTCACATACTGATCGCTTTGATTCAGGGAAAACAGATTAAGTTGTTCCCAGACAGTTGCTGCTGTTTCTCTTTTAATTAGTATGTATGTGGCGCTGAGGCTCTCAGAGGGGCTTCAGAACGGTTAGGAAATATGATAATAATGTGTGAAAGATGTAGATAAAAATGATCAGAAGTCGAGGAAACCTGGTGATGTTTGCTGATTCCTTTAAATCAGTATTTCTACCAGCATACCCAATGTTACAGCACAGCAAATTACTTTAATAACACTTTTTTGCTTTATTTATTTTCCAATCAAACTTGGAATTAGTGTCATGAGTGTCGCTGACTTCACAAGCAAAACAAATGAATCAACAGAACAAGGAAGCCGCAGAAAATGGGATTTGTATCCAAGTCTTTAGTTGGTTGTGAAAGCTTTTCACTGACAAAAGAAAAAAAAAATGTGTTTCATTTGGCAGATAAAAGGCTAAATCTGTAAACATTATGAGTTTTGTCTTGGAAATAAAACTCAAGCTTTTATTGGCTGTTCTTATGCTGCATTTTCGTATTTAGTCCCTGAACACCTTTGATGCAATAACAAGCAAAAGCCTTTGCTTATCTGGTTGTCTCACAAATTTTGATTTAGGTTTGGGTTTTAATTAGGCTATTCTAGAAAGAAATGACCCAATGTGGCTGACAGTGAGCCAAAATCCGAAAATTCTCTCTTGAATGGCCAATTGAATCTAATGGTGCATTTTATACATTTATTAAATATAATTAATTTTAGCTCTCCCAGCCCTCTTAGCTATCAGCCAACAACATGTGCCTACACTGTAAATTCCACCGTATTAAATATGTAGTGTCAGACTACATTGACTCTTTTAGAGTTATTAGTACAACAAGATATACAATATGTAGAGAGTTAATTTAATACTAATTCAGCGGGACCAAATGCACTCGAATTGGTATTAAATTTAACTCTTAGGGCCGGATCTATCAAAGGTTTGCGTGTATAAAAACGTGAGCTATTTCACTGCGCAAGCTAAAAAATGTACAAACTGATCTATCAACAGCGTGCTAAAAGGATTTGGTCTTTAAAACGTGCTAAATAGCGCCTCTTATCCATTTAGTACTTTTTCTGCAATGAATATGCAATATGGGGCGTTTACACGCAAAAGTGCATCTTGTGGGAGGAGAACATGTAAATATATTAATTTAGCACTCGCAAAGTGATTTATCAAACCTGAAAGCAATTTTGCTAACGGTATCTGACTCTATATTTAACACGTTTCAAAAGAAGGTGCAAATGGTCTGTATGCGTAATTGCGCACACATGGCAGCGGTTATTGTCGCAAGAAGGAGACATCGAAATGAAGCAAGGAGACGCAGAGAACGCATTTTTTCACTCCGTGTGAATATTTTTGCAATGAACGAGGAAACGATCATCAAAACATATCGTTTATCCAGTATTGCCATTTTGGAGCTGTTGGGGGATCTCCGAATGGATTTGGAGCCACCCACAAGGAGGACCCTCGCAATACCCCGGATATCACAAAACTCCTTGCAACATTGCACTTTTTTGCATCTGGGATCCCCCAATCTTGTTTTTCAGAAGTGCTGTCCGACGTTCTAAATGCCTCTGAGAACCCCGACCTCCCCACTGCGCCTGTGGAGCAACATGCCAATGCCCGCGGGGATGGGTTGGCGCAGTCATCTCATCCACAGTCACTTCTTGTGAGCCATTTGGTATGTGCATTTTTCTACAGGCCAATACAAAACACCTGTTTTTTTTTTTTTTGTTTTTTTTTTTACTGCAATGAAGTAGAAATTCAGCCACATACCACCTTAGGGAATAAAGGTTGCCAAAGTTTTTTTATATATATATATAGATATATATATATATCTATATATATATATAATTTTTTCTTTTTTTTTTGGAGGGGGTGGGGGTGTCACTGTAAGATTTAAATTTCTTAACGCACTAGTTTGTACAAACTACAAACTACTTTGCCGCAAACCACAAAACCCGCAAAACCATCATTTAAATAGGGCGTCTCCAACAGTTTTGCACCTTCCACCAGTTACGCAATCACTCTTGTTAAATCACCCACAAACCATGGTTCAGCCACTCATGCAAAATTACTGTTTGCGAGCGCAAATTACTGCACGCAAAATTGGATCTTGATAAATCCGGCCCTTAAAGTATTACTTTAACAATGCCAAATTGACTGTGTAAAGGCATTTTAATGAGCATTGAGTTCATGCATTGAGTGACATGTATCTACAAATAATCCTCATTTTGGTTTATTGTTTAATTCTACAGCCTTATTTTTATAAATTCATATTACATATATAGTAATTCCTTTTCTTTTCAGCGTTAAAGCAACGCATTTAGGTTAGTTTTTTTTTTTTTTTTTTAAACTTTGAATTGAGCGGAGCGCTTTCAAACCTTCAGTCTTGAAGAATCCTGGTCCATCATCTCTTGGCTGTGAAGCAACACTGGAAGTCGTAGGTTAGGACGCCCTGCAAAAGAAAATACCTTGTTCTCGGCTATGAAAAGTCATTGGTTCCTCCCTGATGGATGACCTTTATAATTCACACCACTCAATTTTATCTCTTGCTGTTCGTTCATAGTTGTTCTGCTAAAAACCCAGGTTCCAACTTAGTCATTAGACCAGATGTACACTTACACACTTTAAATTAACCTCTTGACTGTAAAGCTACAATCTTCAGAGTTATTGTCATAGAAATGCGCTATGACTGTTATTGTTTGATATAATTAGAGTCTTGCAGGCAGTGAGTCAGTCATTTTTTTAATCCTCTTCTTCCTCTAGCAAATGAATAGGAATTCTATTACTGTCTTGCCCAAGGAGCAGGTCAGGATAATCTTTGGATCCAACATGTTTCTCTTCTCTACCACAACAAAAGCACTTCAACACAATGTGCTGGTAATTTCCACTTTACAACTGGAGAGGGTCATGTTTACCAGATCACAAGAAGGTAGCATTGGTCTGACTGGCCATTCTAGTATTTATCTCAATCTACTTTCCCAGCAACTTGGACCAACTTTCCTGGCTGTGTCAAAGAAAAGCTTCAGCTTTAGATGCCCCCCACCTTGTACATAGATGTTAGAAAAGGCCATGTTCAGGGTTATACACTGTGTTACTTTTTCTTTATGAATTTAGAAGGTAAACCAAAAAGTTAAATTTACCTCCCATCTAAACAGAGTGAGGCTAAATTATTCTATGTACATGTTTACCTCGTCTCTAACAAGTGGTGTTAAAAACTACAAATGTTGGTTTTTATGTTATTCTCTCACTGCTGTGTTTGCTTTCCTCTTTTTCATATTGGTCTAATATTTGCAGAACTTATGTTGCTTGCCCTGTTAAATGATTTTCTCACGAGTTGTTAATTTTTGCGACTCTTCCAAAGTAACCACAGGGCGCTTCACTGCTTCTCTGAGAAATTTTCTCCTTTCCCAGTCTTTCAGTTTAGATGTCTCCTTGAATTTTCAGTGTAATTCATGTATTACATTAAAGATGACAAAATAGTTTAATCCCAAACCACCCCCTAACCAGTAACCCTGAAGTATCAAGTCTCACTGGCAATAAAGTCACACTCAGCTGTGGAAGGTGCTTTGATTGTACATGGGGTGTATAAACATGAATGGGACCACCTATTCCCTCCAACAGAAAGGTAAAGCAGTTGTTTCTATAGCAACACAGTGATGCCTCATGTGAGCGGCTAGCTCTGTGGCTCAGGCTAACATAACGATCCACTCGCCCTACCCGCTATGTGGTTTTGGGATTACCCTTAATATGTTGGACCCTCCGCAGGAATGCGCAAACTGAGGGTTAAATTCCAGATCTAGTATTTAAGGGCCAGTGCTCTGTCAGATCAGCATACCCCATCAGACCAGCATACCTATTGTCAATATTCATGTGCAAGACGTCCGATTTGCCTTTATCCCTTTAGTTTTTAACGAAAAATACACTTTAAACTACCTCAAAGGGCATGTATTGCTTTAAAAAAGAAAAACTAAATTTAAGGTCAGAACGCCTTACGCTTCAAAAAACACCAAAAAATGGATGGGATGCAGGCCCTTTGAGGTAGTTTAAAGTGTATTTTTCATACAAAACTTAAGGGATGAACTAAAGGGGAAAACAGTTTTTAAATATGGGTATGCTGATCTGACAGAACACCGGTTTGAGATTGGGACAATATGTCCAGACCACAGCACAGCTTGACAGCATGAATGCATCATTGTCTTATTCATATACTGGGTGACTGAGTAGGAGGCGGAGCTAGAATTGGGAACACCAATTGGAAAATTGCGATCAGTGCAGACTGACCATAAAATGGTTTCAGCATCTATCGGTGGTCTATTGGCCAACCCTATAAAAAAGTTTAGGGTCCGCCACTAAAAGTGAGGGAATCATAAATCCCTCCTGATTCAAAGTGCTAACAAATCACAGCCTGAGTGACTGAACCATCACCATAAGAGTCCAGTAGGAATCCCTAGCTGATTTGTAGCACCAGAGAGGGTCAAACTATTTAATTTGCTAATTACTTCTTTGCAGCACTTCTGTGGTAGTGGGTTAGCTTGGCTTAGTTCAACTGTTAGCTTTAGCAGTTAGGTCTGAGTAACAGATGCTGGTTTTCTGTCAGATCAGCATACCGATAGCAAAATGCATGCACAAGACATCAGATTTGAGTTTATCTCTTTAGTTTTGTAAGAAAAATAGACTTTAAGCTACCTCATTGGGCGTGTATCCCTTTAGTCATGTACAAAAAAAAACTATTTAAGATGAGATCGCCATATGCTTCAAAAAACAGAAAAAAGCAGGTAATTAAATTATTTTTTTGGCACATGACTAAAGAAATACACATCCGTTGAAGTATTTTAAAGGAAAAGTGTGGTCTCATTTAGAATTCAAACTTCTGAAATTACTTTAAGTATGAAATTATTACATACTTTTCAATAAATGATAAGTTAAGAGTAATTTTTATTTGAATGTGCTTTACTGTAAACATCCATGTTTGTCAAAGAACACTACTGCCAATTACCGGTTTGTGACGTCACGGTGCAGTATCGGCTGTTTATCAAGTCCCAGTGCTGTATCTGGAGTTTGTAACAACGCGCTTTTATTCAAGTCATCTTGAAAACATTCTTCTTCCAAATATTGGCTTCACATTACGTGTTTTTTCTCTGGCCAGAAGTTCAACAGTAAATCCTCCCTCTTCTAGTTGGCAATCCAACGACAAACCCGTCTGTGGAGGATCAGGAATCAGAAAGGTGAAATAACTCTTTTTTTTTTGTGTGACTTTACCCGATGTATTCCAACATCCAGCTGCCATGCACGTGGGCATTGTCAGTTTAACTATAGCTCTGGTGATTTTCAACGGTGAGGCCTCTGAAAATCTTCAATAATTGTTGTTGATTGCAGATGTGTCTAGTAGCTCCCATTGATTTTGCTTGTAAAGCGGGCAGAATGGCGCTAGGCTTACCGCACCGTTACGTCACTGCCAGAAGATGTCAGGAATGAGGTGTTACTATATTTGGGCAAAAATGGCCGCTCCAAGACGAAAATGATTATTTTTTTAATGATTAAATTTAAATTCATTAAATCACTGCAAGCGTATTAGTTTTAGGTATAAATAATGATCCATTGGTTATTCCTTGCTGACTGGACTTTTCCTTTAGAGTTTAAATTTCGTGCAAAACTAAAGGGAAAAACTAAATGGATAAACAAGTGTTTAAACTATGGGTATGCTTGTTTGACAGAACACCGGTGTGTGAGTCACACACCATGGTTCCCTCCTAGTCTGTTGGCAGTGATTTGAAGAAAACTGAGAAAGTAACAAATCAGTCAACAATAGAGACTTGATTCAGTTCATTCACTCAAATGTTTTGCTCATTTGAACTTGTTCATGCCCAACGCAGCTGGTTAGCATCATAGGGAGCTTGGCTAATATTCCCTCCATGTTTTTTTGTTCGTTTGTTTTTGTTTTTTTATCATAAAATACCAAGAAAATGCTTTAAACTTGTTATTTTATTAGAAAAAAAAAACAAAACAGGTATAAAAATTCTGAAAGGGCACCTTTATAAATAATAATAGAATAAGCAAATAACGCTATGAATTCCAACTTTTCAATTCCAATCAAACATACAGTGCTTTTTACTTACTTCATGTCATCGCAGTGCTACCTCCACATTAGATCAACTGGGTGGGAGCTTGTTTAGCAAAGCTGTTGCCAAAAAGGCTTAGGGCTTCCTTTTAATTAAGCTTAGTAATAAATGATCCAATAACTCAGCTCATAATGTCTCTGACTCAGGGCAATCAAGCTCTTCTGCGCACCTGCACTATTTTGCAGCTTTTCCATCTTTTCTTCTGGTCATATTTAGGATGGCTTGAGGCATCGCAGAGACAGAAAAATGCAAATAAGTTCCCCACCGTTACTGAATATTTTCATAAATTAGGAGTGGAAGGAGGCAGATTAAGGGACTTGAGGGGGCTTTTTTTAGTGTCCCAAATGTAATTTTTAGATAGATGCAGTGTAGCCTTTCAAGGATGAGCTCTTAATTGGGTTGGAGAAAGTGGTGACGCTTCACACAGGCTAATTATTCATTTAAGTGAACTGGTCTAAACTCACATTTAGTCTGCAAGACAGAAATTATTTATAGATAAAAATAAAAAGCCCTCTTCATGCTGGCATTGGTAGCTGAGAGGAGAGGAGCAGCTGCTTGATGCTGTAGGAAAGCATTAGAAGAGACAAACAGAGGCGAAAAGACAAAAAGATTTTTTTGCACTCTTGGGATGATGAGGGGAAACTGCTTATTTTAACGTGCACCACGGGGTCTGATCCACCAGGGTGTCTGCCCAGACAGTACTCTTTCTGTGCCACTGGTCAGACACAGCAGAAATAAAAAGCAGCCAATGTGGAAGAGAGTTGTCAGGAAAGGACAGGATGGAAAATAAGTACTGGTCTACAGGAGGGATTAGGTTAAAAAAGACAGAAAACAAGAAGAAAAGATGTGTGACAGAGTGAGGGGGAAGCTTTGACTGCAGGAGGGGTAAAAAACACAAGGAGTCTGAGGCAGAGATGAAAGCCTGAGTAGACCTGGGTTCATTCCTCTGATGGTACCCCGGCACCCCCGGGTCCCACAGCCTGAGCTCCGTGCAGGCTTTCTTGTTCCTGGGCTGAGAGGCCTGCAGAAGGAGAACAACTTAAAATAAGTTAGTGAGTCAGCAGGTTTTTCACACATCTCACAGCCCCCTTTATGACCAGCTATAGATATTTATCCCTACATTGTACATCACATTCATTCCACAAGATCGAATCAATACTGGCCAATTAATGTGAAAAACTCCTGACAATATTTCAGATAAATAGGACACTGTGAAAACTTAGGATTATTTGCTTTTTTGTCATACAGATGTTTCAGATCACCATCAGTCAAAGTAGCATTTAGTCTTAATATTATAAAATTAATTACATGAAAATAACTGCATGAAAGACTTCACCCCATGTGAAGAAGAAACTCCTGCCTAATCATCATATCTGCTTTTTACCAACATATCAAGCAACAGTTCTTTATTACTATTTGTGATAAACAAAATAAGAATGCCAAGTTTATGTGCACAGACAAGGAAAATTGATTTTAATTGTTTTTTATCCCTCAGTGTTATCAACAGTTCAAACAGAAGGTGGATGAATAGTTAAAAGGAAAAGAAAGTACAAGATAAAAAAAGGATAATAGAGTAGCAGTATTTAATTGTGCATTTCTGACCTTTTTTTTCCAATAAAAGATGAAAAGTGGGTTGTAATTGTGCAAAGTGCCTTAACTGTTTCTGTCAGAGTTGCTAACTGGCTCTGAGGTGTTCATTGTGTTCAACAGAGAGACATCCTGGGGAAAGAAACTGTCGGCTTGTTTTTACCGTGAACATGCTGCAGCAGTGCTTCCCTGAAGGGAAACGTTGAACAGCTTCTGACCAGGATGTGTGGGCTGTCCTAACTCAGATGAAGTCTAATTCAATTCAATTCAGTTTATTTCTATAGCGCCAATTCACAAACCATGTCATATTTTATACAACATTCAGCTTTTCATCCCCAGGCCAGATCCGAGCTCACCTCTTTTGTTGAAAGATGCCCGAATATTTACTCATGACTTCAGACTACAATTAGGCATTTTTTTTTTGGTCAAACTAGGCAGAGGTAATTTCTTCTTACTTTTGTGTGGTGTTTGATGCTCTTGTGGCTGGTCCTTTGTGATCCCTCTTCTCCTAATAATGTGTCAATGGTGGTGGAGATCCAGCTAACAAAGGAGCTAGGTGACCGAGAGCTTGCAGCGCTTCACACCTACACAAATGCCCAGAGAATAAGACCTAAATCATTCTCTCATCTGATTAATGGAGTCTATAGAGGCAACTGTGGTAAACAGATGATAGCTCATTTTGCTCATCAGGCAAATGTAAGGACATCTATGAGACGGGAAAAAATCTATAATTAACCTTGAAACATGCACAATGCTCCTTTGAGTATCTATTTATTATTAATGTAATTATTAATGTAATATTCTTTTTTTTTCAAACACTGATTTTTGTACGCTAATGATCTCTTTACTATAATAAAAATTAAATGAAAGCAAGGCTTTCACCTACTGTGTAATGCATATATATACTGTAATATGCTTTTCTGAAAGGAATTGAATGACCAGAATATTGAATTTACCTTTCTAGATGAACCTATAGTTGGGTTATAGTAGGGGTGCACAACTAAGTGTCCTTTAGTTCCTTAAGAGCAACTGTCCTGCAGAAGATTCCTCTTTTCTCCATCCCAATTGAATAATATAAAGACTCCTTCTCAAGCCTCTACAGAGCTGAAGAGCAGCTGGTGAAAGATTCTGGCATTTAATTTAGGCTACTGGAGAATAAATGGTTTTAGAAGTTGCAGGTTTGAAGTTCTTCAGGACAGAACACGAATAACCTGGTCGATGGTCTCTGAGGCCTTATTCTAATTAGTCAGGGGTGGGCAATTTTAGCTCCTGGGGGCAGGTCTGCTGTAACTTTTAGATGTGCCTTTAGTACAACACACCTAAATCAAGTTATTACATGATTGAGAGGACTCTGGAGGAACTTACACCATACTGAGGAGGTAACTCAGACATTTGCTTCGGACCAAGGGTTAGTCCAAAAGTTGCAGGATACCGGCCTTCAGGAACTGGAATTACTCAACCCCATACTAAGTGGTAGTCTGGTTCACCACAGTTAAAAACTGCAAGGCCAGATCAGATTGTGCCCATTCATGGGAGGAATTTAACAGCAAGGCTCAATCCATAAACCTTCAAATTGTTCAGCAAGCTTAATAATAATAAGTGCTGTTTGAATAGGGAAGAAGGAGATAGGAATGGGAAGCATGATGCTTCCTTGCACAAATTCAGTTAACATAGGGGCCTTTTGACATTGCATATCGGCACAGTCCACCTTAGAGAGTTTACGACAATACGTTATTTCTTCACATGTATTCAGCACAGCTGTCTGGAGTTCCTTTTCAACCCTGGTACGTCCCAAGCTGTCTGCTGGTAGATCTCAGTATCCACTGATGGGATGGGAGCAAAGCACAGGAGCTAGGAGCTACAATTGAAAGTATTTAGATGAAGTCCCAATCTCTCTGCCTAACCTACTGTATAAGACAACATGTCAGAAAAAAAAAAAATATAGGTAATCAATGTTTGCATTGCTTGGCATGTTTTTATATATTGACTTCTGTTGAAAAGCTGTTTGTTTTGTGAATGCCTTTGAGAAGACATTTATCTGACCATGATCCAGGGATTGTTACGTGCTGTTTAACAGTCCTGCAATAGTCGAACCTTGGCATTATTCTAAATCAGAATCAGAATCAGAAATACTTTAATAATCCCAGAGGGAAATTACTTTTGTTACACGCTCCAGTTACAGTTTTACATGATATATACACACATCTAACTGTACAATATAATAAAGATAAAAAATAAGAATAAAGAGATAAAATATATACACATATAGCTAAAGAGATTACACAGAGGTACCACCATAAATGGTGTGATCTGGTTTGGTTATATAGGCCACTATGATAATGGTAACACTTTGAATTTCGGACTGAACCATAATAATCTGTTCCAACAGCTCAGTGGAATCGAGGCTGTATATTGCAATAAAAACTGCTCTTTGCCATCCTGGTAGTTGACAGTAATTATATAAGTCTTGTCACATCTAATAAACAAGGCTATTTCAAGCAGCCATTACAGAAAACAGAAGGTTAAAATGTTTATAGTGAATGGTGTACTGGTGTTCTTGTTTCTAGGACTGGATTCAATGAGGGGTTTGTTTGATATCTAGATGTAGTGAATTAATGACGTAAAAAGGAGTTGAATGCAGAGCATACTGTTCAAAAGGTCTATGAGCCTCTATGAGGTTGGTGTTGGCAGGGATAATTCCGTTTAACTTTGCTCCCTCTTTGAAAATAGTATGTACATTGCGTGAGACTGGTTTGGACAGGTGAGCGAATGGAAGACAACTGTATCAGAGTCTAGAGAAGACTGTCCCAACAGATGCAGGGAATAGGAGGTCAGTCACTGGAGTCCAAGCACTGACCATGGATAGGGGTAAGTATTTACTTTTAAAGAGAAACAACAAGAGTAAAGTGTCTAAAACTCCATGCATGTGAGATGATGATGAGAGCCTTATTACATCTCGAGTGAGCAAAACAATCCTGCATCTGCTTTATGGAACCGGGTCCTCTTGGAGCTGCTCCTGATGAGCCTAAACAAGCTGCAGCCTCTTGAGGCACTCCAGCCAAAGAAATGATTAAATAGAAAAAGAAAAAGAAATAGAGACACAACACCGACATGCAAACAGCACCGTAGACATAAAAAAAGCAAAAGAAAAATATCCTAACTATGAATAAAGCCATGCTTGGAACTGATTGGAGTTCTTGTGATTATTTTCATCATACAGTTGAATGTTAAAAAAGAAAGAAACAGATATTTAAATCAGATCTCCACTCCTACTTTTTAAAGTTTGTAGCAACGTGCAAAATAGCCATTGATGCCCCATCTGTTTTTTTTTTGTTTTTTTGTTTGTTTAAATCTGCCCTCCAGAAAGCATTTTAATAGTCTAAGTTCTGATGTAAGTGCAATCAGAGCTTTGCTTTACACCTGGACACAAGATTGCTGTTTTTTTTCTTTTATTTTTTCCTGAATGAACTTTACACCATAATTGAACTCATGCTGCTTCTTCTAACTAAAAATCAAATTAACATAATATTTATTTAAATTAGTTTCATTATATTATATTTACCAGTAGACTCTTGTTGTTACTAACATACAAATGTCTCTCTAAAGGACACTGGGGCTCGGGATTGGTCCCCTAATCCTCCAACTGGCTAGCCGAGGAAGCAAACAGATTGCATCAGCTTTACCTCGGATTTATTCTCCATTCTGAGGATCGACAAGGTAACACGGAGAGGTTTAGATGAAAACTCCTCTTTTGAGACTGGTAACTCACCGCAGACATTTTGGACAGGGTATCACAGGAGTAAAATAACTTTATAACAGAATTAAACGGCATATAGAAAATGGGAACATGATTTTGTTGTTATCTTTGGAGTGCTCAGCTCATAAAAACAAAACTGTGTTCATACGCTTCAGAGAGCAGTTGATGGTCATAATGGTGAAGATCTGCTATTACCCGGAATGACGCATACATGCAGAGAAGCTTAGAAAAGTGACACTGGAGTATTGGTGATGCATCATATACTGTTCATAAGCCCTTAGGTTTATTCCTATGCTGTGAATTAAATTGTCTGAGCTGCCGGGGATTTTTTAGCAGCGAGAAATAGAAGAACTAAAATAACCAGATCCAGGTTGTCTGCTCTCTGCCATTAACACAGAAAAGGCTTCTGATGAAGCTTATGGTTCTAGAAAAGTGGCCTTATAGGAAATCTAGTTAGGTATTTCTAGCATGAGATGTTATTGAAACTGAGCAGAGTAACCTGCAGAGAAATACAACACATAGAGGTAAATACATTTCCTAATTTATGTTCATTTCTTTAACAATTTTTCCCCCATCTTCTCCTGACAATCTCATACTGTCCACAAGGGGGGGAAAAAATCACTGCTTTTGCCCACTGGACATTTTTGAGAAATTTGCCTGGTTAGCAACGGTGAATCACACTGCAGGTGAAAGATTCCACTATGTCACTGAATTTGCTGGTGGACTTGGATTTTAGTGGAGTCATCACAGCACTTTAATGACTTTGGAAGGCAGAACAAAGACCTCCAGTGTCCCTAGGTAATAATAATAATGATCATTTTATTGATTTCACACTGGAGAAATTTACTTCTGCATTAAACCCATCCCCTTAGGAGATCAGTGGGCTGCCATTGTGTGGTGCCAGCAGAGCAGTGTGGGGTTAAGGGATTTGCTCAGGAACCCAGAGTGCAGGCTGTGGAGATCGAACTAGGTACAGTAGCCGCCATTAAAAATTGACCTCCCCAGTAAATTGCCAGTCAAATGGCAGCCAACTTCCATTGAAGTGACCCCAACCTGCATATTTTTTTTATTTTGACTCCACCCTTTTACTGAATTACAGGCTCTGACCAGGAAATGATGCTTCTCTTTAGATCTTAATGTCCACAAATCATGACAGAAAAACAATTTTAGCACAAAGATTGATGATTAAAAAAGAATTGTAGGGGACATTTTGAAAGGCTACTACTGCATTTGCAAACTTCTTAGAGCACAAGCGCACTGCTCGAAGCACTAGACCGTCCCTTTCCAACCAAAGAATGGATATTGAATGGAAAACACAGGCATCGATCTTGCTACATCTCGCATGCTACGCTAAACAAGCACTCTACCAATTGAGATAATTCCCCACATGCTGAATGCTCTGGAAGTAAAATTGTTTTGTTTGTGGTGTGTTTTGTCCTTGTGTGTTTTGTCCTTGACATGACTGTAAACTACACTCCATAGGACCAAGCTTTTATTATTGCATGTCCAATGTGGAAAAAACAATCAAGAATTTTAAGATTTTGCCATGTGAAGCAGACACTAGCCATAAACTGGCTGGATGAGATCAGGTTTTAGGACAAGAGGAAAACTAATATCAGTTTAAAAAAAAAAAAAAAAAGCTAAGCTATTTTGTTTTTCATACACTGTAACAGAGTATAGTTTTTAGTATAGTAGTATATTTTTAAATTTCATCTGGATTAACACTATTGGTGTTGCTTTTAAGCTTGTGTCTTATGTGCAGCGATGTGGTTTAGTACACAACGTATAGAGCTCTGTGCTTCTGGGCCAGACTATTTTTAAAGGTTTGAAGGGAAGCTGTGGTAATGTGTCAGTGATTGTGACAGCTCTACAAAAAGCCTGTCTTATGAGAAGATATCATGAACATGTGTTCTTTAACAGTTCTGGAAAGGTGATAAAGTTGTAAATGTAATGATGAACTAATTAGTCTTAAATGAAAATGAAGAACAAACTATTAAAAAAAACACCTAATTGACTATATGAATTGTTTCATTGGGGTAGTCTTCTAAGATTTATTCTTTTTTATAAACAGTTTAGTTACTTCACCTTTCTCTTACCTGTTTGAGAGAACAACAATAGGACAAGCATTGTACAATAGTCAAAGTATCTTATTATCTAAAGACATCAATAACATCAATAACATTTCAACCTTTTTACATTCTGTTATGAACCAATGTATCCCGTTAGGATTTCATGTGATACACCCTCAAAAAATATGTAGTAAATACTGCAAATACTGCAGAGTATCATATTAAGGGACTGCTAGTAAATATTTGGTGGAAACATCTTTTCCTGCTGTTGCAGTCACAAGTCTTTTAATAGATATTTTTACCTATTTTGTACATGGAGAGGCTAAAATTGCTGCTCATCCTTCTTAGTTCAACTTGAGTCAGATTGTTCCTGAATGAGTTTCTAAGTGTTATGGGGTAAAGTTTGTATCTGCTGTCATTTAGGAGTCTTTTTTTGTAATTAAAGAATAAGATCCACTCTTAACCCATTTCATGTATGTATTTTGTAAAACCATGAATTGATTTAAACAGCACTGATGTATCAGTGTAGCTTTATTAGTATGGCCTCGTCAAAACCGTTCTGTCTTCAGTGACTCATTTGAAAAATATAAATGTATGATTATTGTTATGAGTATAAATTGAACCTAACTGCTTCTGGTTTCTATTAGTTTCTGTCCACTCCTATGAACATGCGCAGACCTACGTATACCGATTGGATCTGTGCAGGTCTAAGTCACCTGGAACACACCTGTCACACACTGCATGGTAAATGTCTGTTCAGGGTGATCCTCTGGGTCTTGGCAGGTCTGCTATCAGTTCGTTGCCTCTTCTTGTTTAGATAGTAGAATGAACTGAGCTTTGGGACATGTTTAAACTTGAGATATTGTTTAGAACTTAGCCCTACTTCAAACTTCTCCAGCACCTCCTCCCTGACCACCTTGCTGTTTCATTGGTCTTCATGGTTTAGTTTTTCTTAACCAAGGCTCTCTAGCTTAACGTTCGCAAAACAGCTGCTGCTGAGTTTACAATACACCCAGGTGGAGTCTCTGCCATGACATCAGCTTTTTGATCTCAGTTTTAACCAAAGGTATCTTGGTGAAGGAAAAAAATAATACATTTTCACCTGAAATCCAGCTTAAATATCATGTAGTTTGTGTTTTTAAGTTATTAGAATCTGAAAAGTTTAAAGCACTCTGTAGACAAATATTTGAGTTTGTCCATAGCTTTACAAGCATATAATCCGCCATGTGGAGGTTTTAGTCAGCACAATCAATATCCTGTGCCTCCTGGTTTCTCACTCTGGCTTTAGAGGTATCCCTAAGAATGAAAGCAGATCTTTTCAGGTTGTTCTGTGTCAGTAAGAGCCCACTAAATCAACGCCAAAGCCTATTAAAAGTGTAATCAGGCACACAGTGCTGAGACTCCGGGCCTAGTTTGACCCCATCAACTCTTAATGAGGTCCACCGAGTCGTTGACCCACACATTTAAATAACATGCATCAATATTAATGGGTTATTAAAGACTAGAAGTAATTATGCATACAGCGCACTGGACGGATACTGCTGACTAGAGACGCCGGGAGGACGACAGATTTTAAAGACTGTCTGCTTTTGTCTATCAACAATTTGATGTGCGTTTAAAAGTGAGAAAAAGGTATAATTTTTTATGAAAACTGCTAAATGCAAACTTACAAAGTGGTGAACAAACTAGAAAAAAAAAGCTCTGACAAACAGAATGTGTTCATATAGCTTCTGGGATGCCAGTCCTTTGTCTGCCAACTTTATTTTGGCACATGAAACCAACAAATAATCACTTTATCTGCAAACTTAAAGTAGCTGATGAACATCTCTTTAATTTGCTTTACTTGAGTTGGCTAAAATTTTGCTGGATGATTTTAATTTTTTTTTTTTTATTAATTTAGTATGTGTAATTAAGAGTCCATTGTTTGGAGTGAAGTTTTTAACATTTTTGTTGCATTAGAAGAACACATTTTGTTATTGGAAATTTTGAAAAAATAATAATATTAATAATAATAATGCAATTCAGAAATTAAGTTTTGACAAACATTCTAATAAAAACTAAAAAAAATTTTAAGTTCATTTTTAATTTTTTTCTAATTTCTTTACAGATTTTATATTTTTAAATGCTTTCATTTGTATTCCTGTATTTCAGTTTAAGTTTTGTAAATTGCATTATTTTCCATTTGCGTTAGTCAGAGTGCATTCTCTACACCTCTGGGTGTCATGACTCTGCACTTTTTGGTTCTGTTTAAGTTTTCTTTTTTGAGTTTTTAGTTATACTTTTTAGTTATTACTGTTTCATTCATTTTGTGTTATTTTTTGTTATTTTTTATTGTATTTGAGTTCTTAGGTATTGTTTGCCCTCTGCTGCCCTCTTGTGTCTGTCTCTTTTTTCCTAGCTCCCTTCTGGACTCCTCTGTCCACATCTGCTCCAAATCTGCTGATTAGCCTGGTCTTTGTTCAGTCTCCCATCTACACAACCCATGTTCAGTCACATTTGCTGGTTCCTTGTTGTTGTTTTGTTGCACCATCGTTCCTCGCTCCTCATGTCTGTTTTTCCTTGATTTTCTCCAATATTTTGGTTTTCAGTATGTTTTGATTTTTTTTGATTTTGGCCTCAGTTGCCTTTTGAAACATATTAAATCTACAAACTCATCTATGTCTTCTGATCTCTGCACTTGGGTCCTCAAAAACCTCCACCTAATGTGGACAATGTGCATTAGTCAATGTCAACAATAGCGCTTTTACTGAGCAATAAACACATTTTGATCAGTGAAACACAATTTTAAAAGGGTGCAACAGGTAAAAAAAAAAAAACGAAAAACAAATGTTTTAAAACGAGGAAAGGGGAATTTCGAAATTGCGTTTTTTTTCCCATTCAATCTACAGAATACATCAATCTACAGTTGGGCTTGAGGGGAGGGACTCAATATGCATCAGCTCCACAAAGTACAAGCATATTTTTATTAGTTATTTTACAAATCAGAGATATAAGCATTCCCTCCAAAAATCGTTCTCTTTTACTGGTATCGCTCAAACAAGATAGTGCTCTATTCTAACCAATCTTATGAACATGCTACAGGTTGGTCTCACAAGGCAGCTAAAATAATTGGCAAAAACAGATCAAAGTGTGGAGTGATATGTCAAGCAGACTTTGTTGGGTTTTCTTTCCTCCTCCTTCTTTGCTTTACCTGTAATTGTTGCTCCTCGCTCCTGTTCATAGCTGCTGTTCCTTCACCTTTTGTGGGGTCAGAAAATGAAAACACTATTCAGGGTATGGAAGGATCTCCAACCTGCTGTGCTGTTTCTAAATATACTGCTATCAGAGAAAAAGAAAACAGTCATAAAGTCTTTAAAATGAACGAAAATGTTGAGGGCAACAATAGTGTATGCACTCAAAAAAATGAAGCAAGGATGCTTCAGAAACTCATCAAACTAGTTTTATTACTAAATAAACTACAACTACTACTTTAGGTATAAAGCCAGTCGTACAGAAGCCAAGATCACAGACAGCAGCTCACTCTTACCTTTAATCAGTGATGTGTAGGATCTGTACCTTACTCATTGTTTTATGAGGATGGTTGATCAAAGCAGATCTCATGCTGTCTGTAAGGTTCCACCTCTAACATGACTTAAAAGAATCAGATCATTCTTGGGGCAAGTCTGATTGAAAAGTCCTCTTAAATTAGGTGAAAGTAATCTGTTGTCAGGGGCCACATC
This sequence comes from Cyprinodon diabolis, assembly GCA_030533445.1. Taxonomy (NCBI): domain Eukaryota; kingdom Metazoa; phylum Chordata; class Actinopteri; order Cyprinodontiformes; family Cyprinodontidae; genus Cyprinodon; species Cyprinodon diabolis. The sequence goes on from CM060066.1 coordinate 10,264,458, forward strand.
TATTAACCAGGTTCTTATATAACCTTCTTTTTTTGAGTCAGTGGTGAAACTCCTAATTATATCCTATGTATCCTTTGTTATATTTTTCTTTCATTGAGGTTTTTCACTTGTGTAATGCATGCTGGGTTGACCCTGTTTGGTCCTACTGAGCTGAAACCTACAGAGTGAACACAGGAAAGATATCATTAACATTGTTTTTTTTTATTTCTTTTTTATCATATCTCATTTTACCGAAGGGAACTCAGAAAATGCTGCACTAAATTCCTGATTTAACGTTTTCATGAGACTTTACACATGAGATATCTGTTGGAACAAATATTTGTGATCTACTTGTGATCCGGTTTTTACTATATTAGCTAGAGCTGACACTGTTAGCAGAAGCTAATGTGAAATCAAAATCTTCCTCCATCTCCCCTAGCAAAAAGTAGTATACTTGAAGTAAATTCTACTAAGAATACTTACCTATAAGTATAAGTCTAGAAAGTATACCGAACAATGTACTTTTAGTGTACTTGAAGTATTACTAAAGTAATACTTATTCGAACTAAATTGGGACATTTTTAAGTTTACTAAAATATACTTGAAGTATACTTTAGTAAACAATAAAGTAAACAATAGTATAGTCAAGTGTACTTGACTATACTATATATATGAAATATATATATATATATATATATATATATATATATATATGAAATATAGTTTAGAATAAGTAAACTCTAAGTGCACTGCCTGATTTTAAGTATGAAATTAGTGCACTTTTAGTATACTTGAAAAAAATAATTTTTGCTAAGGGCTGATCTTCCTCATCTTCATCAACTCTTTTGATTTCTACATTTTTATACATTTCAACATTCTCCATTTCAAACAGAAAGGGTTTAACATTATTTCATTTCTGTTTTAGATTGAAAACACTACTGTAGCTGGTGCTACAGGAACTAGCATACATCATTGGATCAAAATGTTTTCAGCGTAATCAACATGGCGATGTCCATGTGAAAATATGCTGTTCAAAAGTATTAAAACATACAGGTTACATTATTTTTACTTTTATTGTATTTACTAGTGTTGCGTCGATGCCATTTTTTGGCCACGATACAGATACCCGATACCTGGCTGTGCAGTATCGGCCGATACAGATACCATAATAATGTAAAATAATTGCCATCATGGCTTTGTCAAGCTGCTGCCTACCTTTGTGAAGCAGGAAAAAATCTAATACAAAGTGAATCCAGCAGAACATTTTAATAAAAAGTTGTACTGGATAATAAAAATAAAAAGTTTTGCAGACAGCAGTCAGCCTATTTATATGCAGTTTCTTCTCAGAATGACTGTGTTCGCAGCAGTCAAATAGTCTTTCCTACCATAGCTGAGATGTGTGTGTGCGTGGGTGTTTGTGTGTGTACCCCCAACTTTTTGTCTTCACACCGCTAAGCAAAGTATATGAGTCCAGAAGAGCCCGGGACGGCAAAAAGTTAAAGGGGAGGTGGGGGCGACCACTTCAGAGAGGAGAACATAGAACAGAAATCCAAAAGGCTTGTACTAAGCAAAGACTAATCCTTTTATGTGAGGCGCTTTTTTCATGCTGTGTGTGGCAGATGCATGTCTGAACATCTCCTTTAAAAGCCCTCTCTCTTCAGTTCCTCTTTGCTGGGTCCTCGTCAAACCTCTTCAGTCTTTCTCCACTTCGTCTCTCTGAGCCTTCCTCCTTGAGTTTTGATTCCCTGATGTCTCCATGGTTTTCTGGTTTGATTTCTTGGACTTTGATTTCATTTTGGATTTTGGATTCTTGGTTGCCTGTTTGTTCTCCTTTGGCGTCTCACCGGATCTCTGACCTCCTGGCTCTGAAAACCAGTTTCGCCCTCTGGATTATCCTGCCTACATCCATCTGCTTGGTTCTGATCTTCTGCCTGTCCTCTGACCTCCAATACACCTGCCCCCTGGACTCACAAACCCTAACCCGCTGCGCTGCATTGGCAGCCAGCCAGCCGGAGCAATCCTCTACCTATGGACTCAGACCGATCTATAGGACCAGGTTTGTGAGTCACTGGTTCGTCATTATCCACTTCCAGAAAGATGTGGTCACTAACCTGCTGTCTCTATCTGCAGAGGTGTCTGCATTAGACACCGACAGCATCAACCCGATATTAAAACGTTCTGAAAAATTTAACAGTTTTGTACATCTCCAATTACTGGATTCTTCTGTTCTGAGTCTTAACCCTATTCTTTATACTTACTTCCTTGAGGTTCCAGCAAGTCTGAAAACACAGTGAATGGGCAGGTGATGACATCACTACTTACAGCATATTTTAATTACTGGTATTTTCAACAGTTACATTGTTTTACAATGGCGTGCAGCAGTTCCGTAGGGCTTATTATACATCCCGTGTACTACGGTCTATTGAGGCTTCAGACAGAAAGCGTCCAGGAGCAGTCCGTTTACTGTATATACAAAGTCTATGGTGGACGCACACTAAGGGGATTCCAGAGGACCTGTAGCATATTGAAAAAGGTCTGCCGTGGCAACTCTTGAAAAAATTTAAGCATCGCGCTCGCATTTTATGAGCTTACAAGCATTAACATCAATCACATCAGACACTTGGAAACCCTGATTTTTTCGGCAGCTCGACATGGGCGTCAACCATAGATGGGGGAACTGGAGCCATCAAGTCATCTTTATGTCACATATTTGTTCTGCCAAGCCACTGAACGAGGTGATTCCAATCTGGTTTAACCTGTGCAGATTGAACTCACCTGGTTCAGTGGTTGGGCAGAACAGATATGTGACATAGAGATGGCTTGTTGACTCCAGATCCCTGATCTCTGGCGTTAACCAATCAGAGAAGCTGATCTGGGAGTTGTTAGTGAGACAGACACTGCATCAAAGCAGCCAGAGCACAGTCAGCAAAAAACCATCGAAATGAACATGAACATATTAATAAAAGTGGTACAAATGAGGTTTACTTAAAGATCCAACTTCTATCAACACATTAAGAACTGCTAATGAGTTACTGAAACATTTCATGTCCCTTTGGGATGAATGAATGAATGTATTTTATCATATACAAAGAAAGAAAATGCTCTGATCACTCCACTAAAATAATGCTTTCCTGGATTGTGGAGAAAAAGCTTTAAAAAAGGTATTAAACCTTTATTTATTGTGGACTGGAGTGTTGGCCTAGTTCAGGGGTAACCAATTAAAAATCAGCGGGGTCTGAATAAAGAAAATCATCAACTAGTAAAGGTGAGGAGACATTTTTTATTCTAAACAGAATTTAACACTGAAATAAAATGAGGTTTTACTGCATCTTATTCATTGAATTTTTTAATAATTCAATTCAGTTTATTTCTATAGCGCCAATTCATAACACATGTCATCTCAAGACACTTTACAGTTCACTAGATCATACATTATAAAAAAAACAGAAAAAAAAAAGAAAGATTTTCTATTTTAAAATCTAAAGTGTTTTCTGACATAGAGAACAACAATCGTTCAGTTTGGTATATAGACAATTTCCTGATTCACAGATTTCATAAAACACCTGAATGGGCCGCTTGTTATTTGTATTTCTTTTTTAGGGATTAATGAGAGCAGAGGGCTTTAGGCTGCCCTGCAAGGCTTTAAACCTGGGTTTGAATGGAGACAAAGCCATTCAAAAGCATATATCATAAACATCATAGATGTTTATTTTTGATTATTATTTATGGTGGAGAATCCTGCTTCACAGCAGCAGGTTGAGCCACACATACTAAACATACTCAAAATGTGCAGGATCATCTTTGAGCACACTATTTAACTTTTCTTTCACCCGTTCACTGCACTTCCTCCAGCAGTCCACAGTTTCTCTGCTTTCTTTTTCTCATCTTCTTGCCACAGGTTTGCCTGCTGTGTCTAAAAATAGCAGCAGCAGCGACCCAGACTGACAGCAGCTGATTGGCTAATTTCTATCACGTGTAGCCTGGTCCTGGACGCTTTACCATATTAACAGGAGAAGCGGTGCAAGTGACGTTACAGTAGATACTGTCATTGGACAACATGTGGTAATTTATAAATGTTTTAAATCAGGTTGGGTCTGGATTAGCCAGCAGGTGGGTCCGGATCTGGATGGTGGTGCCCTAATCCATGACATCTGGCCCAGTGTTTTGAGCAGTACGCTTGTGCTCTAAGAAGGTTTTAAGTACCCGGTTCGATCCCCGCAGCCTGAATTCTGGGTTGCAGAGCAAAACCCTTAACTCCTGATTGCTCCCCAGGTGCTACACAATGGCAGCCCACAGCTAACCAATGGGTTAGCAGTTGGGTGGATATGTGAAAATCCAGTGAATGAATTTCCCCGTTGTGGGACAATAAAGGGATTTACATTTTTTTTCTTCTTTTTTTTTTTTTTTTTTACATTTCATTAACATAAAATATCCAAATTTGCTAGCAAATTATGTTAAATTTTATATACACATATCTGGAAAAAAAAAAAGCAGATATTTATTTTCAGGCTCTATAAACGGCAGCAGGGAGTCCCTGGAGCCCGGCTGGCTAGAGGGAGCTATAACTGGATTTCAAGTCACAGATTCCCTGCTTGTAAACCGAGGGTTTGAAGTCGGGAACAACAGTATGTTTAAGACTAGGATAATAACTCTGATTAACCAATTGCATAAATTATATTGTGAAATGTACTTTTTCTATTAAAAACATCTTCAATTCTCTCTCCATTGCATTGGCCAGCGTATGCAGTAGCCCAGCCATGCACTTCAGTTGTAATAAAATGTATTTTTTCTTTTGAACATCAATCTTTGCACTAAAATATTCTTTCTGTCGTGATTTGTGGACATTGAGATCTAAAGAGAAGCATCATCTCCCCGTAATTCAGTGAAAGGTTGGTATCAGAGTAAAAGACTATTCACGCCCATGAGACGGAGGGCGTCACTCCAGTGGCTGGAAGTTGGAGGAAATTCTGCTGGGAGCTGCAAGGAAGTGGGCTGGCATTCAGCTGGCGTTTGACTGGGAAGAGCCATTTTGAATGGCTGCTACTGTATAAGTACATGTCATTTACCATAATAAACATAAGCATAAAAGCATTGAATAAAAACAAATAACTAATTATTTGAAGTCGCACCCATAGACCGGGTCACAATGGCAGCAGTCTCAGCAGAATCAAAGACTTCCTTCTCTCCAGACCCTTCTTCCAGCTCTACTGGTTGAGCACTTGATAGCCGGGTTCCTCTTTGCAGGACCAGCCCAGGCAAGCCAGGAAGAATGACATGAGACCACCTCCCATTGGCCCCACCACCTGCAGAGGGAACCATTGATGTAGAAGCCATATAGTTCTAAAGTGCCAACCTGGGTACCTTCTTCACATCTCACAAAGAAGCCAAAGTGAGACACACTGAGAGATGTGGTCATAAATCAGATAAAGAACTACTGTACAGGCGAAAACATTACACCTGCAGCCCCACCATTCGGTGTGATGCCAAATATGGAGAAAACTGCATCCTTAAATTTAGCTGCTCAGAATTTTATGCTGGATCAAAGTGGCCAGCGTTCAGTAGTGGATAAAGCTGCACTTAAGGAAAATGCTGAAGAACACCTGGAATAGAGATTTTTGAACCAGAAAGGTGCCAAAATGTACCATTTGCAGGATAATTTGATATTGGGAAGATAGATGACGAACCATTTCTTGTCAGGAGCATGGTGTAATGTCTGGCACAAAACATATAAATTATTGAAATTTATTTTAATTATGCAACTATATGAATTAATGTGGCTGCTCAGTGGGTAGCATGGCTTCTCTGCAGCAAGAAGATTCAGGGTTGCATTCTGGCCCGGGGTCTTTCTGCATGGAGTTTGCATGTTCTCCCTGTGCATGCGTGGGTTCTCTCCGGGTACTCCGGCTTCCTCCCCCAGTCAAAAAACATGACTGTTAGCTTAATTGGCTTCTCTAAATTCTCCTCAGGTGTGAGTATGTGTATGAAGAGTTGTATGTCCTGTGCCTCTGTGTTGCCCTGCGATGGACTGGTGACCTGTCCAGGGTGGACCCCGCCTCGCGCCCGTAGACAGCTGGAGATAGGTACCAGCACCCCTTGCAACCCCAGCAGAGAAAAGTGTGATGGAAAATGGATGGATGGATTCATGTTGCAGCAATAAAACATGTAGCAGTAACATCATTTGAACTGCAAAGACAACAGAAGATTTGAGTTGTCAACTTCCAGCTGAAATGTAAAAAAAATCACGTTGCACTAAAAATCCGATAGTACCAGTGTAGTGCAAACAAACCAGGGAAAGCTGCACTGTAATCTTTGCTAAAACATAATTAAGTCTGACAGAAAAAGTTGAAGCTTTTATTTTTGCAGCTGGTTTCAAAGCAGAGGTTACAAAGCAAGGCAGACAATAAAGTCAAAGATGAACATAAAAAAAAATAACAAGGAGGCAGAGAAAATAAGCAGCTGCAGGTCGGCATACAGAGATGAGACACTATTTGATAAGCCGTGTTTGTAAAAGCGAGAAAAGAGGCTGCCTCATCGTACAAAGCAAACACACAGCTGCCTCCACAGATTTAATTGAGATATGAGTAACAGGGACCTTTAGTAAAAGGCTCAGAGTTAAGATGTTATTCCGACCAACACCAGAATGTAATAATGCTGAAAGTAGAACACAACTTTCAGACATAATGAAAGTCAAAGAAAAAAGAAAAGATTTGATTCCAGGAGACATTTTAACAGTAAAACTAACAAGGTTCCTAGTTTTGTGGAGAGCAGGGTGGAACCTTGGACAACCCAGGTGCTAACCCTAACACAAGAACGATCCAGACAGAAGTAAACTAGTGAGCTTTTTGATGTTCTATATGACATTTAGTCAAAAATCAGGGAGTACATATTTTATTTTAATGCTCACAGTATGTATTTTTGCAATTTTTTTTGTTTAGATATTCTACCTTGTAAAAAGAAAAGTTTGAATAAATAACTGAAAGCCCTAACATTCATAGAGCATTCAGATCTGTGAAACGTATCACTGGAGCATGCAGCCACTTTAACTGAGATGTATTATAAAGCATCTTTAAGGTCAAATGTATTTCAACAGGTAAGTCTGTAATGAAATGTCAGCAGATGTTTTACCATGGTTACTTGCGACAAAGTAAGTGGGAATCTAAGAGAGAACAGAAGAAGAAACCAGCTTTATTTGACTGCTCTTACTGAACCCTGCTTTCATTTACATTATGTTTTAAAAGAAATGCAAAATGCACAGATCTGACTCTGATCTGATTTACCTTGAAAATGCGCCTTCTGTGTTTCAGAATAGAAATTAAACTCCTAGTTTCCTCATTGCAGACACAGAAATCCCTGACTTAAAAGGCCTCGGGACACTTTTCTAAGCTGAGAAGAAAATGTCTGTAATGCAACAAAAGAACATCTGGTTTTAGGTTTTATGCAGATTTTGTTTTTGGATGATTAAAAAAGTTTGTTTTCACGGTTACTTATTCCCTGCAAAAGCATACTAATTAGAGAAGCATATACAATTTTAGATATATTTGTATTTATTGAGTGACCTTTTCATTAAATTCTTTAATTGTTGTAAAAGAGTCTTTGTGCCTGGTTCATTAATTCTAGGCGGTCTTTAAAGGTCGTTTGCTGCAAAGCTTATTTAAGAAAAACCCTGGTCGAAATAAGAAGTGCTGTTGTGTGAATAAAAAAAGCTGTCATTAACTGGTAGATTTGAGACAGACCTGATTGTCTGTCTACATATCTGACTCACTAACTATTTATATTAACTGTTTTCATTCATGTAAGACTAAACTATTTACATATTTGTAATATATTAAACTGCACTTACAATATTCATCAATGTTCAGCGCCATTTGCCTTTTTGCTCTGAGTAAGGAGCAGGCCTTCAGATGTTACAAATGCTGGATTCAAACATAGCTGAATTTCTATTTTTTGTATGAAAACCTGAAACTCTAAAGTCAAGCTCAGCTGACTACGGTGCAGTTGCAATGCTGCTGCTGCAGTGCAGATGTGCTGCAAGAAAACATCACTCACACTGAACTCTGTCACCAGCCCAGCTCTGGCTGCAAAAACACTGCTCGAGATAAAAGATTTTCACCAGGTTTTCGGTTTTTCTGGTGGTCCTACATCTGTCCCAGTCCCACATCTGCTTAAATATCCTTCCTCATTCCTTCTCGTGGAGCTGTTTCTGTTTATTTCAATATAGAAATCTGATGTACTTTTTTTCGTGACTATTGCCTTACTTGTTCTGTTTGGCTGCCGTATTCTCTGGTACTTGAAGATAAGTAACCCAACGGTTTAATGATATGGGTTCCTTGCATACCTACCTGCACCTCATGTAGTGTGCAGGTAGGTATGCAGGCTGATTTATACTCAGAAACCAGGTCGTCTGCGTGTGTCACAGTTAATGCAGATATGCCCCGACCCTTCCGCAGACACTCTGCTGCACCTCTCAATAATTGTAGGTGACCGTAGACTTTGCCGCAGACAGGAGGCCTCTGATTGGTCAAATCTACATCCGTTCTACACTATGCGTATTTGCTGTTTGGCTCCTCACCGGCTTGTTTTGTTTTTATGACCGCCATTGTGGAAAACGACTCATAAAGTTGGACCAGCTAGAAGAGCGAGGTGCGCCAGAACACTGGGACCCTTTTCCACCTGGATCCTCGCTCTTTTTTGCCCTCATGTCCCTCCGTTGTCGCACAAACTTGCCCCCACTTCTTCACCGCCTTGGCCATATCTAGACCCACAAATAATAATGATTGTCCCTCTGCCGTAGTAACGTGGAATAACATAGCGCAGACCATGCTTCAATATTGGGCAGAAATCTCTGCAACAGGCTCACTGCGACACACTGCTGCAGGAAAATAACCAGCCTGGCGTTAACATTAGCAGCTGTGACTGCAGCTGGGATGGTCTGCTGCACGTAGAATCTGCAATCTGTGACTGCGTTAGGACTGGAGCTGGTCTGGACCAGGACCTGAATCTTTAGATTAGGGTGATGGTATACTTTAACCTCAAAGACTTTGAAAAAAGGCATTGCAATATGAATGTATGTATTAGTTTAGCCCCCTCAAACGCACACACACAAACACACACAAAGACATATATCTAGATTTTATATATAGATATATAGATTGTTGAACAATGCTTTATTTCACAGCAATTGAAATCAATATGTTGTGTTTTAAAGCAGGGAAAATGTCAGGGAATCAATGAATCATGAAGACATCAGACACAGCAACCAGAGGGGGTGTTTTCTAATTTACTGCTATATGTCAGATTTGTGCAGGTCTGAAAATTCAACAAAAATGTAGATACAACAAAGCTTTGCCACCGTTTGATGCTGGTTCCCTTTGCTGTGTCTACATGCTAATTGTTACACCGAGCCACAACTACTAAAACCAAAGCCTTTTTTTTGTGGATGTGTTGTTGTGTTTACCAACATAAAAGCAGTGCTATTTTGTTTATAATGGGAGAGGAAAACATATGGTCCTTGAAGATTTAGAGCAAGTTTTCAGAAAGTAGATTTCCTGAAAGGAGGAGGGAACAGGGAGCTTTTACCATCATTATTTCCTCTGACTCACTGTCATTAGCATATAAACTGTAGCTTTAAACCCTGAAGGATACAGCAACATCAGTCGAGGGAAACTTTACTCTTGAATTTTGTCTGGTCTCTGAATATTTGACACCTTATGATGTTTAATGCGTGCAGTTGCTTACCTAACACCCAAACATAACATTAAACACTGACTTTCAGATATTCATCAAATCCTCACTACTTCTTCTGGTTTCTCTTGTTTGGATTTTTTACACAAAAGATTAGGTGAAAATTTTAAACAGAAAAGCTCCTATAAAAAACAAACCAGCTTTTCAGCAACATATACTCTGGTCGCTTCTCTAAAAATATTAAAACATGAGGACTGTTACAGCATGTTTAGCCCACAAGAATGACAAATTATATTAGAGATATTCTTTTCATGAAAATTAACTATCCTGCTTGTTCACCATATTTGTTTAGCACAACTTAATCTAAGTCCTTATAAAGCCAGTTTGAAAAAACACCTGGGAGTGTTTCGGGTTTTGCAGATCACAGCTTTTGTTTTTCTTACATTAGCAGCCATTCAAAATGGCCTTTCCCAGTCAAACGCCAGCATGGCAGCCTACTCCCATGCACCTCCAAGCAAAATTCCCTCCAACTTCCAGCCACTGGAGTGACCCCTCCTTCTCCTAGGCATTGGAGGTCAGGGGCTTAGCCCTGAGGGTGAAGGTGAGAGTGTAGACTTTGTGGTAAATTCCATTCTGATGTAAAATATGTCAGATTACTGGATTAAGGACATTTCAGGCATACGACATACTATCACACATATTTCCTAAAATATGGGAGGAGAAGGAGGATAGAATGGACATTTCAGCAGCCTGAAATAATCCGTTCCCCTTCCATACTGTAACATAGGAAGAAATTAATTAACCTGCAAGTCTTGAACTGTGTTTATTCCTCTCTTCATCAACAACAGATCATGTGGATTTGGTGACATTTGATCATTATTTACCAGAGTTATGAGAGGAAAATCAAATCTTTTAGCCACCCAGACTGAGCTGGGCTAAAGTGGCAGCAGCGAGAGGGAAACACTTCTGCTTCTGCATGCTGCCACTCTCTGGTGAATTTCAGTACTACACATTTTACTCAGATCAGCTCAGAAGCTCAGATCCAGGGCTCTTGTGAAAACATCCGGGGCTGTAGCCCAAGTAGCCACCCCATAGATCCACCACTGGCTGAGACACCGGGTCTTTGGGGTGGATCAGTCTTTGCCATAATGTCTTATGAGAGGACTCATAAGACTTGTGAGGTTTGTAAGGCTAAGTTTTCCTGTATCTTATAAGAATGAAGAATTTTCTTGAAGAAGTAACATTTTAACAATGTGAAGCCTATCCAAAAGTATAACTCAATCTTTTTCGGGCATTTCTTTCTTACCTGGATTACTGAGATACTTTAAGGCACTGAAAACTGAATCTCCACCATAAGTTTTGATTTAGAACATAATTTAGGAGATTTAATACCACAGGACATTTGAAAAGTGGAAAATTTAAACCCCATAAACAATAGTTCCAAAAATTTGTTTACTTATTACATTCAGATCTTTTTTTCAACTGGCTATCATTTTTGTGAAAAACATCTGTTGTCTTTTGAACAACAGGTAATTCAAGGTTTACAAACAGAGTGCAGATTATAAAGACAGTACATGCTGTCAGAGGCAATCACCACCGTCTGACAGAAAGGATGGCAGGCATTCATGTATTTACTACTTTTCTTTTAGAGAGGATCAATACTTTAGTGGCAACTTAATGCCAAATATGCATGATGCTATTAGAGCAAGGGATTTACATTTTATCTCTATGTAGAAGCACATTCAGGAGCGAAGTGATGCAATATGAAGGACTTGTTTCTAGCAACAATGTGATAGGGCCGAAGAAAAAACCTCATGTTAGCACAAAGTAAATAACAATTGTTCATCATCATTTTGATTACCCAGTCCAAATCAGAGGAAAAGTTTCTGAAATAGTGTACATCTTTAAGCATTAACAGAATTTATTCCAGTCATTTAAAGCTACAGTGTGTAATTTTCAGCGACATCTAACGTCCAGACTGCAGACCGCAGCAACATGAACCCCCCCCCCCCCCCCCCCCCCCCCCCCCCCACCGCTTCTCCCCCCCAACATTACGGCGAGCGTTACGGGACAAAATGTCTTCCACGACGTCAGCATCACCTACCTTCTCAAGTGATGAGGTTTGTTTACATAGATCATTTTACAGATAGTATTTTATTAGTCTGTGTGTTCAGTACCGTCTCAGTTCATCTCTCTCAACTTGCCGTAGTTACTTTCTAGCATAATGGGCGATCTCGCAATCGCTAGTTTGTCGGCTCTGCGCTGCCGTAGCGCAAAGATGTCTGCCTCCATGGCTGCGAGACCCGCTCCTATGTAATTATAAATAAGGAATTCTAAGGCAACGCAAATATTAAGGTTAAGAGGCTGAGCTCGTAGATGATGATAAATAACATATTACATTTCTGACTGTATATCCCTGTAATTATTACACACTGTAGCTTTAAAGAAAAAAAAATATTCACATAAACACAAATTGCAGAGAAAATATTTTATCTTCTTTCTTAGACCTGTTTTCTTCTTGACCATTAGCTGTGGGACATGAATGCTACATTTACACTGGATGCACTTAGAGCAGCAGAAGCAACGGCCTTACATGCAAAGTCAATGGTTGACATGCATCAAGGCGCATCACAAGGTCGTTCAGCGCGTCTAGAACAGCAGGAGCAGTGCATCTTGACGCATCTGAGCAGCTGAAGCAGCGTCTCATGAGCTTCTGAGCATCTGAGGCTCATGATCGTGACACGCTTTACTAGCATCTTCACGCTTCACTAGCAGCAGCTAATGGAGTTGGAAAAATGTAACTTTTGCTGCTCGATGTGCAGGATCAACCAATCAGAGAAGTTTATATGCAAGCTGGCAGGGAGACAGACACAGCAGAGAGCTCTCCTTAAACAATTTAGTAATGCCTAAATTAACTTGTGTCGAAACCTGCCGGCAAGATATGATCGCTCTTATTATTCTGTTTCCTGCAGTTTGGACCACATACCTGAAAAACGCTAGCATCTACTTCCAGTTGCCATGAACAGTAGCAGCAATACCACCAAAAGGCGAGCCGGCCTGAGGCAGCTGCTGCTGCTGGGGATTCTCAGTGACAGCGCACCGCCGGTATGTGGGGATCTGTGTACCTCAAAGCAAATAATATATGCACAGCAAAATAATTTTTTTAGGTAGAATCGTAGGTGAACTGACTGCACAGACAATGTTTTGAGGTGGACTACTGATTACAGCAAATACAGCAAAGCCGCTCTCTGCCATTAAACACAGGAGCAGCAGAAGCATCAGACGCATCTGGACACACTTTCTTGGACGTACCTCAGGAGATGGAAGATACAGGCATATGAGCAGTAATAGAAAATGATCGATAAAATAACTGACAATTGTGACTTGCTTGGTAAAATGATTTGACGAAGCTAGAATCTCCTGCTGTGTGACGACCCGGTATAGCGAGCTTGATGTTATCCACAAGAAATGCAGACTAAAAGTCCTTCGAGCACCAGCAACCTAATCATTTGGAAAGTTGGTGGGAATGCACCATAAGGCTGGGCTATCTTGATAAAATTATAAAAATGTAGATGAAGCCCTTTCAATCATGTTTGAGCATAAGAACATGGATTATTTTTTTCTCGTACTTGTATTCATCTAACTCATTAACTCCTTCCACAACAGCAGTTTAACCCATATCTCAGCTGCTGAAGTTAGGAAAGATGCTCCCGTTGCAGGAAGTGGAGCCAAGACTTTCAGCAATAATACTGTAATTATCTGTAAGTTTTCATTTTCTCTAATGTGATCCACCTGTTCCAGTTCCTATTTAAGCTGCTTGTTTCCAGCAACCAGTGCCAGATTATTTGAGCCATGTGTGAGAGTTCTCTATCGTACCTACTTGTTTTTAAAAAAATAACTGATACTGACTAGTTTCTGCCTCTGGACTCCTGAGTTCTGCTTGTCCCTGTTCCAGTCTGTTTCTGCCCATCCTGTCTTCGGACGGCTGTTTTGTGTCATGATGCGTTGGTTTCACTAGCCCATATGCAGACTCACAGACACAGAGGGAGGATTAAAAGTCCAATATTTATTGGAAACCAGAAGAAGCTGCAGGTTCAAGGCTCAGACAGGCATGGTGGCACAGGTAAGACACACGATCCAGCACAGAGAGAAATTCACATACAGCTTATATAGGGAGCTTCCTTAATCAGCAGAATATCAAACAGCTGATCAAGCTGAGTCCAAGCTCCCCAGGCTTGGATCCACGGCGCCCTCTGGTGGGCAAAGTCCCAGATCCTAACAGTACCCCCCCCTCAAGGGGCGGATTCCAGACGCCCCAAAGAAAACAAAAAAAAACAACTCGCCCATGGACGGCGAAGGGCGAACCAGGGATGCCAGAAAAAGTCTCAGGTGGCCGGCCATGAAACCGGCAGCAGAGCAGGCTCAGGGGTCTCTCAGACAGCACAGAGCGGGCTCAGGGGTCTCCCAGACGGCACAGAGCGGGCTCAGGGGTCTCCCAGACGGCACAGAGCGGGCTCAGGGGTCTCCTAGACGGCACAGAGCGGGCTCAGGGGTCTCCCAGACGGCACAGAGCGGGCTCAGGGGTCTCCTAGACGGCACAGAGCGGGCTCTCCAGGAGCGCGAAGAAGGAGTCTGCGGGGCTAGTCTGTTGGCTGGATCGTTCTGTCATGATGCGTTGGTTTCACTAGCCCATATGCAGACTCACAGACACAGAGGGAGGATTAAAAGTCCAATATTTATTGGAAATCAGAAGAAGCTGCAGGTTCAAGGCTCAGACAGGCATGGTGGCACAGGTAAGACACACGATCCAGCACAGAGAGAAATTCACATACAGCTTATATAGGGAGCTTCCTTAATCAGCAGAATATCAAACAGCTGATCAAGCTGAGTCCAAGCTCCCCAGGCTTGGATCCACGGCGCCCTCTGGTGGGCAAAGTCCTGGATCCTAACATTTGGATTCTGCCTGTTCCGACCTTCGATCTGTCCCCTGAGCCTGGTTTGGATTCCCCTTAGGTAACTCTTTGTGTCTCTGATCTCATGGCCTGAACATGTGCTCCTGCATCGACATATGCTCTGGATTCTTCCTCCGGATTCTTCTGCTCTTCCTCGTCTGCTGGCTTCCGCTCATTAGTCTGCTCTGCTTCACACCTGGAACTATCTGGGCGGCCCCCATTGCATGCTGTGGAGAAATCATCAGGCTGGATCCCTTCCTCTGGGCTTGGACAGAACTAGAACCAGGTTAGTGACTCAGATGCTCGCTATTGTTTCCCGTCAGAGTTTCGTGGCTTACAAGACTTTCAACCTCTACAGGGATTTCAGTAAGCCAGTCCCAGCTGATGAGCAGCAGTTCACAGAGCAGTTAATAAAGCATTTTTTAAGACACATCTGTTTTGTCTGCCTGAATTCTCGGTCCTGGTTTCTGAGCCTTGACAGTAAATGTGGATGCTGACGGAAAATGTACTCTTATAACTTATATAACTTATATAAAGTCTCAACAGAAACCACTGACAAGTGAAACCTAACAGGAATAAGGTTGACAAGTTGACTGTTTTTTTCCCCCCTATTGGTTCAGAAAGAGACCTCTTGTTTTACAGTTGTTACAATTTATCAACATTTACCTTAAAAATAAAATACAGTAATTTAGTATCGTATTTTAGTAATGTCTATTTTGTGAGACATTTAATTTAAAGAGCACAAACCTTATCAAGATGGTTAATAACCCACTGAAGTTCAAACTTTCTTTTGTGAATATGTTTATGTTGGGATCCTGAGGCTTGCCCACCAGAGGGCGCAGAGGATCCTCTTCTGTTTTTTTATTTTCTTTTAGGGAATGGGTTACTGTTGGGATCTGGGGATGTACCACATTTCTCCAGCAGAGTGTGCCGTGGGTCTCCTGGGCTGGAGCCCTCCTGCACACCTGGAGCTTGTCTGCTCATCAGGAACCTTCCCTACATAAGCAGCTGCCAGACCTTCCTTCAACGCCGCAGTGTTGACCTTAGTTTGGTTAGCAACCTGAGCCTCTGTTACCTGAAAGAATCCAAGTTGTCTCTAAGTGAGAAAACTCATTCTAACCCACCTCTGTCTTTGCTCACAGGAAACCTGTCTCAAGCCTGAAGCTCTGGGTGAGCTTAACCTGCCTTCCAGCCCTGGTGAGCCAAACCTGAAGATTCCTATTTGGATATCCCCTGCTGCTCTCTGTGAAGAGCTGGAAACTCAGATCAAGGTCTGCCATTCAAAGTCAGAAGCAAGACGCTGCAGCTGCTTGTGTACTCTGCTGAACTAACAGTCTCTGGACCCAACGTTTCCCTCTCTCACAAGAGAAGCCTGGACTCCGTCAAGGTAGAATCAGAATTATCTTAAAGGACTCTTTAATCATCTGCCTGCCCAGCTAATCAAACTATCCATATCTGCAGACTTCAGTGAACCCAACCCGGACCTGTTCCAGATCCTGTTCATGTTTTCGTGTCAACAATCTTTAATAAACTCTGTTAAACTTTTACCCAGCCTCCGTTGTGTTCTGCATGTGGGTTTGATATAAAACCAATCATGACAGTTTATAGTCTTTCTATTTTAGGACATACAGATGTGACCCTTTAAGGTTTTTTCAGGGTTAAACTAAACCTAAGACGTTATAAAATAAATATTCCATACAGACAAAAAAATTCCAAAAATATAGGATGTACTAAAATTATTAAACTATAGACAAACAGCAGCTGTCACCAGATAAATCTGACAAACAAATCAATAAAAATTAACTTTTACTTAAGACATAGGCTGACAGACTCTTCCTTGTTACAGCCTAATACCTCACTTCCTTTTGCCATATTTTTCTGTTGTTCCAAATTCATAAAGAAACAGAACCCTGAATCTGAGGTACATACAGAACCATGATATACATGTGTATCACTACAACCATAGTAGTGAGTTCTGTGTAGTTTCTATTAAAGGTGCAGCTGAGGACGTTGGTCGAATCCTGCCTATAAAAAGCAATCATGATGTTTTTTAAAAGTGTGGATTCATATCCTGTCCTGATTGCAGAGGTAAAAGTCAACTTTAAAACTAAAGCAGCTGCTTAAAAAATGTATGCAGGGTTATGCAAAGTTCAATCGAGTCCTACCAGAACAATCGTGTGGCTGCAACCCTGGTTATTGATTGAATCCAGAGCAGTTTTACGGTAGGAATGTATGCAGCACCCATTATTTTAAGCATGAACTAAGAGGTACCAATAACAATGAATCAGTCAGAGATGTTAATACAGAAGCAGTGTTCTAACACGTTAGTCAAATAAGATTATGCAATCAAAATGTTATACATAAAAGTTATCTGGTAAAGATGATGTTGCAATTTAAAAAATATGAATATTCTCACTGCTGTCTTTCTTCAGGAACTTACTTTCTCTATATAAGCCCACAATGATCCAAGCTGTCAAACTGTCAAAAATAAAGTAGTTTCCAAAAATACATTTAAAATCCAACTCTGTATGCAGCTGCTGCAGGAGGGAAAGCAAAGAAGGCAATGAAAAAGGCAGCTGAGAAAATTAAACCACTGGCTCCATATCGACTGCCACTTAGTGAGAGAGAAAAGAGATGAGATGAAAAATATAAATAAATTGCTGCATTGTAAATTAGTGAGGAGCAAACAATGCATTCTGCATATCAAAAAGGTAAATACAGCTTGCACCACAGCCATAGCAATCACAATTATGGCTGTTTATAATCACCATAATGCATCTGGTTGGCTCCTGCTCGCCTGGCGGGAGGTGAGTGACATCTACAGGTTGCCACTTTGATTGATAGCTTCATGAGTGAACTGGTGGTATCCATGGCAACAGTGTCGTATCACACAAGACGTGTCTTTTTAATTGTGCACTAATAAGGATAAAGAGGGAGGATGAAGATCAGACAGGAAGTAAGAATCGTACGGAGAGGGGAGAACCACCACCTGAACAAAGTCTACTTTTTGAACACCCATGGTCCTTGTTCAGGTAACAGCATCTGCCTGTCATTTTATAGCTGGTCACTTCTTCTGCTCATGTTTTCTCCCTGAAATAGCTCTGTTACAGTGCAGAGAAGCATCTAAACAAATTAAAATATATCTAAAAAAAAGTATTTCAATCAGTTAAGTAAAAAACTGTTGTTAAATCATCGATTTAAGTGATAGGATGCATTAAAAGAAATCCTTCTAGTAAAAGTTTGGTTTTTATCTTCATCTCCTATTGTATCCTCAACTGACTGAACACTTGACATATTCCTATTACCTTAGAAAATACCTTTTTTGAAAAATATAAACTCATAATTACTTCAAAATGTATATATTCGTTGCTATATTTTTCACCAACGGAGGTCGGCATTTTTTTTTTTACGAGTGCAGTGTCTGCTGGGCTGATGACGAGGGACCTGGATTGGAATCTACAAAGTTAACACAGGATTGCGTTTGACTTGTAAATTCAGTCATTACCACATTTGTGTCACTGCTTTCAAATTTTCATGAGCCATTATATTGTTATATGTGATCATATTTGTTTGTTTGTGATCCATCATTTAATATATTAGCTAGAGCTAACACCATTAGCAGAAGCTAATGAAAAAAAAAAATAAAAATCAATTTGCAAGAAAATTAAAAAGCTGTTTAAAGTGACACTGATGAATCTTTCAGTCATTGTAGGGCATCATTCTAGTCAGTGTTATGCATAAACATGTTCTGTCATGATTTAACTAAAGATCTGACCCAAATGCAGAAGACCAAACAGAGAGACCAGGGAAAAGTTTAACAGGTTTATTTAGAATAATGAGATGAGTCCCGTGCTGCTCTGAACACTGTCGAACCGGAACTGGAAAGTGAGGGGAAGACACTGCGGTTAGTTCAGGCTCAGTGGGAAATTAGATTCTTTGACTTGAAGAGGAGGAATAGGTTGCAGACTCACGTTTCCAGGAAAAGCTCTCTTAAATTGAATCCAGTCTGTGTGGGATGTTCCAGTGATTGTCTTGTTTGATGGAGGGTGGACAGGGTTTACCCAGACTGTGGTTGTTCCCTGGTGAATGGAGAAGCTGACTGCCACTTAGATTTCCTGTGGTACTTGAACGGGTTATTGTGGAGATGAATCCCCTGCTCAGAGAGAAGCCCTAGATGATCCTTGGGGAAAAAAAATGTTGATCCAAACCACAAACTTGAATCCTCAGCTCAGTTTGGTTCTCAGAAGATCCTTCAAGGGGAGAGAAGGTCTGAAACATCCAGTTTGCAGGATGACTTCCTGCCGAGAGGCAAAGACAAAAACAGCAAGATTAAAACTCAGGTAAACAAAAACTCAGTTTGACTCAGCCAAAACTCAGCTGGGCTAGGGTACCCAAACTGGCAAAACAAAAACTCAGGTTAGACTCTGATAAACTAAGCATGGCTAGAGTACCCCAAACTGGCAAACACTCTGGCCTCGAGGTAGTGGCAGTCAGCAGCTTAAGAGTCCTCGGGTAATAAGGCAACGAGCTGCAGGTGTGCAGGGAGGCCCAATGAGGACGGGGCACCACCTGGTGGAGGAGAAAAGGAAATGCAAAAACAGACCACACAAACTGGATTCCTGACAGTTCAATGAACAACGTTCACTGAATACGTGAATATTTTTAGTGAACGGTGAACTAAACTGACCGTTTTTTAAGTAATGAATGTGAAAAAAGCAACATTCATTCTGAGCGTAATGCACAACAAACACAGCTTGTCACTGGCCGATCCGTACCATCAGCTCATTTGCGCATGTGCAAGCAGACATACATCCGGGTTTCCACAAATAATGTTATTATGGTACTGGATTCCTGACAGTTCAATGAACAACGTTCACTGAATACGTGAATATTTTTAGTGAACGGTGAACTAAACTGACCGTTTTTTAAGTAATGAATGTGAAAAATGCAACATTCATTCTGAGCGTAATGCACAACAAACACAGCTTGTCACTGGCCGATCCGTACCATCAGCTCATTTGCGCATGTGCAAGCAGACATACATCCGGGTTTCCACAAATAATGTTATTATGGTACTAAAATTACTTATTTCTATCCTTAACTCTTTAAAGAATGCTGATACACGTTTTTGAAAAATGTTTTCTGACACTTTGGAGATAATTTTTTTACATTTTTTCCATTAAACAGTCCAGCAAAATAAGATTAAACCAGGCTTTCTGCATTTTAGTTGTTTCTTTCTTTAGGTTTCACACTATATACCATAATCTTAACATGAAAGGAATGAAAATGTTAGCTACCCGATGTTGCATTTAAACACAAATATTTTCTCAGGAAACACATTATTGACTTTAAACACATAGTTTAGTACGCCTACTATTTTTAGGGTGGGAAAAATTTAGGTCTTTTTCACAAAATAAGATTGAGGACGACCCGGATATATATCTGATTGCGCCTGCACAAATGGGCTGATGGTACAGATCGTGCTTCCTGTAAAGATCGTGTAGTGAAACAGCTCAAGCTGGCTAGAATTGATAACAACACTTTTCATTGGATAACGGGATTTAAACAAGTCTGTATGTCAGCCACGCCACTTCAGATTCAAAACGACACCTCAAGTTAAAGCTTCCAAGCTATCTTGGGAAATATCTGCTACTGAATGAGGAACGTAAGAAATAAGTTTGGATACAGATCTTTTCAGCAGAACCTGAAGGTACCGTTTCTGAAGTTCTGTGTAATTTGGCTAAATAAAGGGTTCACTGCACATCCAATACACCTCGACTACATCGAATATTTTCCAATTCTTTTTAAATATTATGGTCACACATTTAAAAGGTGAAATATGAGGTTCTACTGTGGAGGATTGTGGCTTATTTACCAAATAAACTTGAACTAATTCATTTATATGATTATGAACATAGATTTCTTTTTGAAAATGTGAACTATCAAAATGAGCTAGTTAATTTTCAGCTGAATGAACTGAACTTTTAGCTCCTTTTTAATAATGAACTGGCACAGCTTTGACTCTAGTATTCACACAAACACCAACTTCCTTCAGCTAACTCTCCCCTCTTCCTCTATTTGGTCCTACTGATCTTCATCGCCCTGATGTTTCTACATTCTCATCAATTTCAAAATAAAAAAGTTTTTTCAAGTAACCAAATTAATTTATTCAAGTCCCAGCCATTGTTTCTGTCAAGTTGTGTTGGTGAATATGGCACTACACGTCCTAAAAAACCTATTAGTCAGGTTTTTAAATAAGAATGTTATTAAAAAAAACACTATAATAGAATTTAATAAAAATATTTTAACCCTCTGAAAATTATATATCCTCTCAGTTCTCCCTTTGCACCTATCACTGCTTTAGTGGCATGAAGGTAGGCACCTATTGCCAATGCCAAGAGTTTAAAAAAGTTCAAATTGCCTTATATTCCTCTTAACAATAACTTATAGATTGTCAGTTGGATTTCAGTCAGGCAAGTGCAGTGATATATTTCTATTCAAGTGATTATTGGTACTTTGAAAGTGTGAGCAGCTTCCAATAACAACTGGAAATTGAAATCCACATCTCCAAATCATCAGTGACTCTAGAAACCAAACATTGGGTTCAGGAAGCTTGGATTCTGGCTCCAGCTGCTGTCTGAAGATGTAGCAACTGCAAGCTTCACTTCCAATAAATCCCTCAAAAGAAACATGGTTCTTAAACACCTAGCTTACTGCGATATCACTGTCATTTTAATAGTTATTTGATGTATTTATCTTTATTTCATTACTCTTTTCCTTAGTAGTTTAGTTGGATTCTATAGGCTATGTTTTAAAATTCTTGACTAAAATGTTTTAACTTGGAATTTTAGAGATTTTGCTAAAAAAATGTATTTTGGAGAAAGGTTGTACTTATATTTATTCTGTATGTGTATGAAAGGCTTCATCTATGGCCTGATATAACCGAACCCTTTAACTCAGGATGGTTGTGGCCAACGGAGGACTGATATCTACATATCCATGCTCCATTTTGTTCCTTTGAGTCAGTACCCAATAAATTATTGAAGAACCCAAAAGAATGAAATACACATCTTAAACAACTGATCAAAAGAGGCTAGAGAACTTTTTCTATCAAACTCGTTGCGTTCTTTTGAGTGGTTGTTGGCGAGCGCTTCAGAGCTCACGGTTAGTTCATACAGAATGGGAGATTAAATGATGAAGTATAAAATACCTTCTGTTTGATGTTAAAATCAGCAGCGAGTCCATTGTTTACGTAGAGAACAGCCTTATCTTTACTCTTGGTCCAAAAACATAGCAGGCAAATCAAGCCTTTGTTTCCCACCAGGTTTAGCTGACTTCCGGCTCTGGCCTTGATATAACATTAACTCAAGAGGAACTATGCCCAGGAGTCCTTCACACAGAGGTCTGTTGTAATCAACACAAAGAAAAACTGTTTACACTAGAACAAAATAAAGATGTTTGGGGCTAATATTTCTGCTTTTCTGTTATTACTTTCTGATTACTGAATACTAACAGTATCCAATATAGAGAGGTTGTCATGATCTTTCCTGATACATGACCTTAATTGTTCATGTCACTCACCTGCCTAATCTGTCCAATCTCTAATTATCACTCATCTCATCCACCTGCTCATTCTGCTTTATTTACGGGTCAAACTATCGGGGCCAGATCATTGTTTGTATGTTTATTTTGTTAGTTTAAGTCAGTCCAATGTTTGTGTCTCTGTCCCCGGAGGCCAGTTGGTTAAGAGGGTTTAGTGTTTGTCTTATCATTCTGATCATTTCCTGGCTCTTTCCTGCTAACCGCTCTCTGTTCCTGTTTTGGCTTGGCGGGGGGGAAAGCCAGTTTAAAGTCCTGTAATCCTGGCTACTAGGTGAAGACCAGTTTGAAGTTTTGCAGTTATCCTGGTACCACATCTTGTCTCTGTCACTCAACTCCTGAGCCTGCCTGTCAGAATCTGTGCATGTCTGTCTGAGCTTGCTCAGAGACCACCCCAGAGCTTCCAACCAACCAGCCTGCCTCCAACCATGCGCATCTGTGAGGTATGCATGGACCTGGGCATGCACTGTTCGTCTGTAAATAATGGACAATCACAGTTTAGCCAGTGCTCTTCGATCAGAGTTATGGACAGGTCTGATTTTTCTAAACTGTCTCTGCCGGCACCCGTAGATTTCAGAACCAAGACCTGACCCAATTTAAAACCCGTCCAGGACCGCATGGATCTGTAAATAATAAAGTGCGACCTGATCCGAGATCACAAAGCATACACAGAGCAGTTCATAATAACGAAAGGCAGTAAAGTTCATCGCCTCACGCTGACATCCGATACGTGCTGCGCTGAAAGATAAACAGCGGTAAATTGGCCAAAGTAAGAAGATTTGCCTGGTTGCTTAAAAAAATATGATCTCGATATCAATAATCAATTCATTTTTTAAGATGTAGAGTAATAAATAAGAAAATAAAAAATAGGTACTCTGTCCGGGATGCCCCATGTCCACCATACGATCAATACAGTTTTTCTTCTTAGCTCCCTCAGAGGTTGACTGTCCAGTTCACTGGGTACCAAATTGTACATTTTTAGATGAGTTCCAGGAATAAAGAGAGGGGGAATAAGAAGTACAAGTAGCAGCAGTAATATTAACAGTATCTCTGTAAATAGAACCACTAATGTGGAAAACATATACCTTGAAAATATCAATAACACCAGTTTAATCTGAAACACACAGAGAGAAAAGACAATTAGAAGAATTTTATTGATACATTACTTTAGTTTTTGGCGCTCAGACCTCGGCAGGAAACTTTAGCACTGAAATTTTTTTCATAAGCAGGACGCAAGAATAGCGATGTTTTCCCCCAGGCCTGAAACTGGAGGTGGAGTGGACATAGATTTCATTGGTCAGTCATTGACTGCTGGTTGGTGAGACTGTGTGCTGAGCTTTATGGGGAGATCCAGTGGATTGCGTGAGCTGATTCAGGATGAGCAAGCATGAAAAAACAGTGGAAAGGAAAAACTCCCCTTTGGGAAGAAAACCTCTGGCAGAACCATGCTCAACATGGCGGTCTTCTGCCGGACCGGTTAAGATGAGACAGGGAACGCCGTAAGAGTCGATGGGGTAGAAGGGTATGAAGGTGGGTTGAATCGGAGTCATCTGATTTAGCGTAAAAACTGTCTGCGCTTTGCGTAGCAGACTGAGATGTGGATTTGGCAACCTTTTACGATGAACTATTGATGCTGATTGGGCTTTCGTGGAGGTGTTGTTCAAAGCTGATTGGCCTGTATCCGAGACGGACAAGGGTAAGTAATCATTTCTTTAGCTGAACTTCTGTCTAGGCTTAATTTAGAAAATCAAAGAAAAATACAACATTTAGAAAGGGAATTATCTAAATTCTTTAAACAATTAAACATTCTCCTTGAATTTTTCTGATGACATTTTTGGATTTTTTTCCTTTTAGTTAGTACAATTCAGTACAAAGACAATTCAAAGTGCTTTATATGAATTAAACAATAACATTGACAGAAGATAAAAGCACAAAAAAAGCAAGTAAAGATTAAAAAAATTAATAATGGAGTTACTAAATCAAATTAAACAACTGGACCAAAACCCTAAGCTAATAATACCTCAGTTAATAGTTTAACTTTGACAGTTAAAGCAGCTCTAAACAAAGTTTTTTTTTTTTTTTTTACTTCGACTTCAAAGAACTCAGGCTTTCAGCTCTTTTCCAGTCTTCTGTGAGTTTATTTCAAATCAGTGGATCATAGGAGCTAAATGCTGCTTCTGCATATTTGGTCCTAGTTCTGGAACTAGAAGACCTGGGTGGCCTGGGAGGTTGGTCCACTGACAAAACATCTGTTATGCATTGAGGTGCTGATCTATTCAGTGATTTCTAGACTAACAGAAATATGTTAAAGTCTATTCTCTGAGCTACAGGGAGCCAGTGGATGGACTTCAGAACCAGTCTGATGTGCTCTACTTTTTCAGTTCTAGTGAGAACTTTGGCAGCAGCGTTTTGGATCGGCTGCAGCTGTCTGATGGACATTTTAGGTAAATGTGAAGACACTGATGCAGTGATCAATTCTAGTAAAGGTAAATGCATGAATTAGAGTCTGTAGATCTTGCTGGACATTAGTCCTTTAATCCTGGAGATGTTCTTCATGTGATAAAAGGCTGACTTAATTACTGCCTTTATGTTCTCTGAAGGTTCAGGTTTGACACCAAGATTTTGTCCATTATTAGTGGTTTCTAGCTATAGAAGCTAAAGCTGTGAAGAGGTGGAAGGTGGAAGAGCACACAAAACTGATGAGTTTGTTGCTAATTTTGTTGCCAATTCAGTGTGAACGCACCACAAGGCCCACTGGTGCACACAAGAAGTAACTGTCCTGTGTGAGCAAATCCAACTGTGAGCCAGAGATCTACAGAAGGAGGTTGGTAATAATAGAAAGGTGGAAAATCTCCATTATTTTATTGCTAGGATACTTATTTAATAATGCCTATTATCATCTTCAGGAATGACCTGAAGACAAGCTTTAGTATTGATGTGAAAGATTATGTTTATGATAACGATTAAGTAAAACCTTAAGACATTTTATAAATTTATATTGTTTTTTGTGCTTTGCATGAAATCAAACATAAATGTCCAAAATTGCTGCAACCAGAAATCCAGTCTCCAATCTTCACTCCTTCCCCCTGAGTAGAAACTTTACCCCTGTGGCTTCAATGTGTCATGCAATACATTTTCAAGGCGCAGCAATAAAAATGCATTGTGTTAGGGAAGTAGCTGGGAAGTAGCTGAGGCTGTTTAACTTAATGGGATCTGGAGGCAGAAGGAGTGTCTGCTCAGCAGCTTTGACTGATGGTGTCATCTCAGACAAGTCAGGCAGTTATGTCAGTTCTGGACAGAAAATAATTGACTACTCAAAACCAGTCATGAACTGCAGAGTGCAGCAGAGCGAGATGTGTAACGCTAAGGCTGTCGTAGCAGTTAAACTGAAGGTTATTGTGTTGATATCCTGTTTTGGTTAAACTGCTCAATCTTTTCTCACATCATTGCATCTGTTTGTGCTGAAAAATGTAATTTTTTGTCCTCTGCACCCCTTTGGTAATGCGACCCAGAGAAATGCGGAGATTTGCACTTACATCGATGTGTGTGTGTTTGTTAGTGTGCAAAAATCATGTTATAGAGCAGCAAGATGATGGGGCTTCATGTTCCATTTCAGATATCTTTTCCTTTCATTTTCCATATGGTCAGAGTCAAAATGCAGTTTTAGTCCAATTCCCACCACAAGGTAACCTGTCAACCTTTTCATGTCCACGTGGAGACAATTTATTTAGTTGCTTCCCCACCATCAGGTTATCTACTTTTAATACGTAACAGTTCTCTGTCATGCTTCCACTCAATCATTTCTCTATGCTGCTAAAATTGTTCCTGTTAAAGTTTTAATTGTCTATGACCCTCCAACCAAGCTAAAGGTGTTTTAAAAAATCCCAGAACTGTAAATTAAACAATGTTAAATCAATGAATTGTGAGTGTATTCCTAATTTTTACTCTAAGTATAAAGCTGATCGTTTTCCCCTTTGAAGCTTTAGAAGTGTCCTGTTGACCCCCCCTCTAATCAGTCTGTTAACTATTAAATGCTAAATGAATTTTATGTAAGTGATTGATACTTTTAAAGAAATAATGCTGTCATTACTGCTGCTTTAATGTCATCTCAAATACAACTGCTTCTTAGAATAATGCAAAAAAAAAGTTAATTTCGGTGGATCCTTGTGAGGGACACAATTACACAAGGATAAAGGTGATTGGTGATGTCAAAACATAGTTGACAAAGGATCAAGCTTCAATACAAATAGCTTAAATAATTAATAACATGGATTCGGGGCGCAACTCAACTGTGATTAGCTGAACAGTAACTGACTCAAACAGAAGAGGAGAGGCTGATTAAATAGGGGTGGAATAACCTAAACTTGCCACAAGAGGGAGACAGAATATAACAGAGAACCAACAAATAAAAAAAACAATTATTTAAAACTAAAATATATTAAACAAATTAAACAGCTAATCAACTTTAGCACAAATAATAAGAGAATATTAGGGTGACAAAATACACTAAGGTCAATTTCAACAAAGTTCCCCCTTCATGGCTTCCACCTCTGGCTGATCTGTGTGTGCAGAACCTCAAAGAAGAGAAAAAGTGTGATTAAACCATATAGACATATTACCTAAAGTATGCAACCATTACAAATTATACATCCAAATGGAATAATTTAAACCATATCTGGAACTAAATGTAAGTTATGGGGCTGCTCAGTGGTGCAGTGAGTAGCACTGCTGCTTTGCAGCAGCAATCAGGTTCCAATTTCGATTCCGGGCCTGAAGTCTTTCTGCATGTTCTCCCTGTGCATGCGTTGGTTCACTCCAGGTACTCCAGCTTCCTCCCACAGTCCAAAAACATGACTGTTAGGTTAATCAGCTTCTCTAAATTCTCCTTAGGTCTGAGTGTGTACGTTAATGGTTGGTTGTCCTGTTTCTCTCCATGATGCCCCGCAATGGACTGGCGACCTGTCCAGGGTGTACCCCGCCTCTTGCCAGTAGACAGCTGGAGATAGGCACCAGCACCCCTTGCAACCCCGCTTGGGATAAATGTGACAGAAAATGGATGGATGGAATAAATGTAAATTATGAAAAAATATATGAACACTTTGTGGTGGTGGTAGAACGATCGACTGCAATCCTCTAATCCTTAAACTTAATGATGGGAGGTTCACAGAAATGGGTCAGCATCAGTCCAGATTTCTCTCACCTGATTTTTATGTAACACATTAGTGATAATTATGAAAAATGGAAGAACATCCTCTAAAAGAATTATCTCTCTTCAAGCAGATCTCTGTACTTCTTCTATAAAATTATTTCAAGGTGAAAGATCGTTATACCCAAATGTTATGCAGTGACTGTAGATATACATTTCTAAACCAATTTCAATGCAGCAACAAAGGTAGGATCAATAGTGCTTTATTTTTCGCAGTGGGCAGTTTAAACTCCAAAGTAACAAATACATGATTTTTGGTAGAAGAGAAATTTGTGATATTGATGCAATCTGTCGAAAGTCTTTGGCAGTCTGTGGAAACCCATAAGCAAAGCTGCGTGGTTCCAGTCCAGCTGTGCATTTGAAACAATGATCTGCTCCAACCACATGCAAGAGACTACGGGGACAAATACACTTTGGTAGATGAAAAAGCAAAAAGTCTTTTAGGACAAAAGTCATGTCAAAACATAAAAAGGGATCCAAACCCTCCCTTAATAGTGGTACATCAGAGCTGTCCTTTGCCACCATCAGTGCAAAGGAAGACCAAAACATCATGCTTTAATATTAAAAGTACTTTTACAGATAACAATGTTGAAACTATTTACTATTTGGCAATCTTCTAAACTCTACAATCAAAATCAAATCAAGTCTCCTTTATTTGAATATCAAATTTAAGTTTATACTCTTTGAATTAATAAGTCTTTTCAGCATAATAGAAAACAACACAATACAAAAACAATGTTCTCCTAAAGCAAAAAAGAGAAGGTGAAATATAGCTTAATAAAATGCAGTCACTTTAAACAGGTGGAAACTGGTTATAACTGAGTAGTGTTACACTTAAATGAGCACAGATGTACAAACTTTGCAACAAAGTTAAAAAAAAAAACAAATTAAGCAAAAACTTAAATCAGCCTGCAGGAGGAAATAAATAACTTAAAATGAAACACAGATGACTGTAAGTCAATGACAGATGAGCACCATGAAGCAGATGAACCATGCCCAGAGCTTTACAGGAGGGACAGCTTTAATTTAAATGTAAATGTTAGACTCAGGTCACACTATTATATTATTGGGTTTCAATGATTTACAAAAATTGGCAGCTTTGAGTAAATAATATTTCAGGATCACCTTCCTACTTTTAATGCAGCATATGCTACATGATCTGCTGCAATGCTGGATTGTTTCACATTGTTCTGAACATGTAAATTACACACGTTGATTCATTTTTGGTACCCCTGGTTTAATGAAAGAAAAACCCACAATGGTTACAAAAATATCTTGAATTTGATAGAAATAATAATAAATTAACCTTCTATGAAATTTAACTAATGAAAGTCAGACACTGCGACACTGTTTTTCAGACTTGTTACAACAGAATGATTTCTTCACCTGCAAAAAAGGATGATAACCCCAGAAAAGACTGGAAATATTCTCACCAAAGGGACATGTTAAATCTGGTGTGTCAGCTAATTAGCATCACAAGTGTCTACAATCTTGTGATCAGTCAGTGGACTTATATATGAGGCTACAGGAAGTCGCTGTACTGTTTGGTGACATGTTGTGTACCACACTCAACATGGGGCAGAGGAAGCAAGGGAAAGAGTTGTCAAGATTAGAGAAAAAATAACAGAAAAGTACATTAAAGGTAAAGGTTTTAATACCATCTCCAAGCAGCTTGATGTTCCTGTGGCAACCTTTGCACAAGATATTCATTAATTTAAGATCCATGGGACAACATCTTATTTTGAGGACATTTGATAACAAATCAAAGACATGAATAGATGCTTCTTCTGGCACAAATCTGTGCAGTGTCTTATGAAATCTCAAGACTATCAAGGGAACCTAGAGAAATGTGCTACCCAGAGTCAGATAGCTCTTTCTTAGTCACAGGTCATGAGTCTTTTAAAGGAGAATGTCCCAAAACACACAGTTAGAAACAGCTGAGAATGCCTAAGAGTTAAAAATTTGAATATTCTGATGCGGCCTTCTACGAGCCCTGGCATAAATCTTGTTGAACATGGTTCGAAGGAGCTGAAACATGCCATCTGGAAAAGGCATCCTTCTAGCATAAGGCAACTGGACCAGTTTGCCCAGGAGTGGCCGGAAATACCTGCTGAGAGGTGCAGAAATTCAACTGATAGTTGGAGAAAGGGTTTCATTGCTGTGATTGTCTCAAAGCAACAAAACAACAAGGGTACCATCATTTTCTTCATGTGTAATTCTTATATATTTATGTTGCTAGGTATGAAATATTAAGTATAGCGAGCACATGCATTGCTGTATGTAAGCAAGGCCTGATATAAATAAAAAAACTTCATACCAAGCCATGCAGATAAAATAAGCATGAAATAACATTTCACTCAACTCTCCATGCTGGCTAATTTAAAAGGTTCCAACTGATAGCATCACAATTTTTTTTTACATTAATAATTAAAACTAATAATTATTTCTCTATTTTGTTGCACTCAAAATGTGGCAACTCTAGACTTACCTTGTAGCATAGTGTCCCTTTCCCGCTGGTTGAAAAACACATTAAAACCCAGGAGCAAATGGCTTTTAGTGGCAGTGGGAACAGCTCACAGACACGTGTCTACCCAGATCAAACGATTTGGCAAGTGATCCACATTAAAATTACCTGACACCATTTGTAGCAACGTAAGGATGTCAAAACACCGTTCCAGTTGCTATTGATCTAACAAGCCGAAACTGTTTACATTCCATAAACATGGAACGGCACTGGTGAGAGAGATTCAGGTAGATAATAGAGCAAACCAATTAATCAAACTTACTATGCCCTGGCTTCATTTCATGTTGTGTTAGTCTCTCACTAAAGTGTCATCCTCAGCGCCCAGTACCCTTATGGTTTAGATGTGTAATTATTGCATTACCTCCTTGGTAGCTGCCAAATGCTGCAAAAGCCCGTCAATCCCCTTTTCATTCAGGTCAAGGGTGTAAAGGCAGGGAAACACGAAAAACATGTAGGATAGTGGGCCCTGAGCATAGCTTGGAATACCTTAAACTTCACAGCCAAAGATAGTGTGATGGTCTACCTCCAAGCTAATGGCTAAAGTCAGGAAAACTTAGTCAGGAAGAGTTAGCTTCACTAAGCTAAACACATGAAATGCAGCAGAGGACTGATTCACCCTCTTTTGTACTGTTCAAATCAATGGTCATTCCTACAGGGCTGTGATAGTGATGGTTCGCTCGCTCACTCACTGTACCAATCAGGCTCTGATTCCCTCATGGTCTAAGTGACATAGGATTTGTCACTGAGAATCATGAATTATTCCCCTCATTCATGAATCAAACTCAGAGGTGGGCAGCTTAATTTACTCATATAATATACCAATGAACCTGGATAGGATGGACATGATCTGAAACGGTACCATGATCAATGTTTCAGAGCCAGGATTTCAGATTAGTTAATGTGAGAGCCTGAAAAGTTTGTCTCAGACAGTTGCCCTTAAGTTTCACAAACTTTAGTCTGTTTATTAGGTAGTCTTTGGGTATCCAGGTAGGGCAGGTCCTTTGTAGGACTCTGAGGCCTTGACTTGAGTTTTCTGGAGTTTCTGACAAAGCAAGTCAGACTTAATAATGTCAAAAGCACTGGAAAAAAAATTAATGAACACGATGTCTGATTTGTCTAAATGTTAACTGAACCAGGTGTAGAGAAGACATTTCATTCCACCGCTGCATGTCCCGAGACCATAACATCATCAATGACATACCCCACCATGGACTGTTCTCCCTGCTGCCCTCTGGGAAGAGACCTCAAAGCATCAGATGCAGGCCAAACAGATTCCAAAACAGCTTCTTCCCCGCAATGCCATCAGACAGCTGAACTCCTGAAAAAACTCCAAATCATGTCACAGACATAACCAAACCAAAACTCTACATAATTGCACCATATATATTTAATGCTCTAAACTTCCACATCAATGTGTTTTCTTTGCACCATTTTTTTTCCTCCCACACTGCTTACAGTGTATGATGACGTCACCAACTCCGACGCCATCATAAACATACACCAGGAGGTCCTGATAGTGGCTTTTTTGCTTGCCCCGGTGTACCTTCATGTATGAATTATTTGGCCCTTCTAAATTTTGGAGATTAATTTAATTAGACTTTCATTTTTTTTTCTATACTAATGTTATCACAGACTTCACCCTCTTGCTTTTATTTCACAAAGAAATATTGTCTTGAGATGAACGTTTTGGTCCACTGGATGTGCTTTCTGCTATGCCTGAAAGCCTTCGGTGGAAGCTCTTCACAAGCATGCACATCAACACCGTGCACGTATATGTTCACTCAGCCAGATTACTTTAAGATGATAAAGAAGGAGACTGGTGTTTAAAACTTTAAACCTGGGAGTACAAAAACTTCTCCAAAAAAAGATTTTAAAAAAGAAATACGAAAGGGTATAAAGCAACAGAGTAGTTGAGGAACAGAAGAAAGTAAACACAAGGCATTCAACAGAAACCAAAAGAGATAAGAAAACTACAAAGAGACATAAATCACGCCTGTGTCACTCAGCGTGGGCATGAGTGGCCAGAGGTAAACACCCACAACTGGAGCTAAATCTGACAATGGTATCAGAAGACTGCTGATGTAAAGTCAAAGAGCAAAACACTGCCGGCTCCTTCTCGGATG
This sequence comes from Cyprinodon diabolis, assembly GCA_030533445.1. Lineage (NCBI taxonomy): Eukaryota > Metazoa > Chordata > Actinopteri > Cyprinodontiformes > Cyprinodontidae > Cyprinodon > Cyprinodon diabolis. The sequence goes on from CM060066.1 coordinate 10,296,522, forward strand.
AAAGTGATCGACGATCACCCAAAAAATAAATGACCGATTATGAAGTCTGACAGATATTAGAATCGATCATTTGGTTTTTCGCCTGGATGCAGAGATAGGATATGCTTTTTTTTTTCTTTTCTGCAACTCTAAAAGAAAATTGTAATATTAATCGAACTTTTGCATATATTTATATAAACATGGAGCTGCATCCAGAGTGAAAATTTGTTGTTTAGAGACCAAGTCTTTCATTTCAGAAATACAGTTAATCTTAAACTAAGTTAGGAGTGGATCTGCCTGACTTTTGCTGCTGCTGTTAAACCTGCACTCTTTCTTTTTAATATTAGCTTCAGTCTGTTTGCCATGAAAGTTTTTTTTTGTGGCTTTAAAAAAAAACAAAATTTATCCTTATGCTTTTCACTTTTGTGAAAATCTTTGCTCTCATGGTGATTGTGAGTAAAATTAAGGAAACAGAGTGAAAGGTTTGTGGTTTTACCCATGTTTTTTTTTTTTTACCCACACATTAAAACATCAACAGTTCCAGGGTCAGACATCATTAATGATGAGACAGATCCCTTCACTTTGAAAGAAGTCAATTAACATCATTGTTATTTGCCACAATCCTTTTCCAAAATAAACAACTTTGCTTTCTGTAGTGATCAATTGTTTCTCTGCAGCACAGCGGTACTATCATTCATAAACACAATAAGCTGATTTTACTCATGACCTACTGGCTGCTTTTTTCGTTTGTCTGTGAGTGATCGGCTGGATCATTTGCAGCAATTTTCTTCAAGTCATCACTGAAGTTTTCCTGCTTGTTACTTCTTGTGGGATTAGGAACCTGAGACAGAGGCATTTCTTGCAAGAAATTAGGTTCAAATTTATTTAACGTCCTCAGACGGAGAGATAGAGCTCTGACTGGCCAAGGTTCAGTACATACATTTATACCTTACAAAAATCCCAACACACACTCCCCCCAAGGGAACCAACCCACCCCCTGCACGAAGAACTTTCTCGCAGTTAAACATTTGGAGGAAAACCAACTTCAGTTCATCAAGGCTGTTCACTGTTTGGTTAATATATCTTTCACTGGCCAGATGGATCTCCAGCAGTCCTCCCCTTCATGACCTCTTATGACTCTCATAACCTTCGTTTGGAGCCTGTGAGGCAATAACAGACATATCTCAACATTTTTTATTCTTCCAACCTAATAAGTTTGAAAAAAAAATGCCAGAGCAGTTTTAGGAGGAGCTATTTGACTTACTCAAAAATAACAAGCACTCTTACACTTTTATGGTTTAAGAAGGTGTTTTCTTTACTTGTAATTAATATATATATACACTATATTGCCAAAAGTATTTGCTCACCCATCCAAATTATTGGAATCAGGTGTTCCAATCACTTCCATGGCCACAGGTGTATAAATTCAAGCACCTAGGCATGCAGACTGTTTTTACAAACATTTGTGAAAGAATGGGTCGCTCTCAGGAGCTCAGTGAATTCCAGCGTGGAACTGTGATAGGATGCCACCTGTGCAACAAATCCAGTCGTGAAATTTCCTCGCTCCTAAATATTCCACAGTCAACTGTCAGCTGTATTATAAGAAAATGGAAGTGTTTGGGAACGACAGCAACTCAGCCACGAAGTGGTAGGCCACGTAAACTGACGGAGCGGGGTCAGCGGATGCTGAAGCGCATAGTGCGAAGAGGTCGCCAACTTTCTGCAGAGTCAATCACTACAGACCTCCAAACTTCATGTGGCCTTCAGATTAGCTCAAGAACAGTGCGCAGAGAGCTTCATGGAATGGGTTTCCATGGTCGAGCAGCTGCATCCAAGCCATACATAACCAAGTGCAATGCAAAGCGTCGGATGCGGTGGTGTAAAGCACGCCGCCACTGGACTCTAGAGCAGTGGAGACGCGTTCTCTGGAGTGACGAATCGCGCTTCTCCATCTGGCAATCTGATGGACGGGTCTGGGTTTGGCGGTTGCCAGGAGAACGGTACTTGTCTGACTGCATTGTGCCAAGTGTAAAGTTTGATGGAGGGGGGATTATGGTGTGGGGTTGTTTTTCAGGAGCTGGGCTTGGCCCCTTAGTTCCAGTGAAAGGAACTCTGAATGCTTCAGCATACCAAGACATTTTGGACAATTCCATGCTCCCAACTTTGTGGGAACAGTTTGGAGCTGGCCCCTTCCTCTTCCAACATGACTGTGCACCAGTGCACAAAGCAAGGTCCATAAAGACATGGATGACAGAGTCTGGTGTGGATGAACTTGACTGGCCTGCACAGAGTGCTGACCTCAACCCGATAGAACACCTTTGGGATGAATTAGAGCGGAGACTGAGAGCCAGGCCTTCTCGTCCAACATCAGTGTGCGACCTCACAAATGCGCTTCTGGAAGAATGGTCAAAAATTCCCATAAACACACTCCTAAACCTTGTGGACAGCCTTCCCAGAAGAGTTGAAGCTGTTCTAGCTGCAAAGGGTGGACCGACGTCATATTGAACCCTATGGATTAGGAACGGGATGTCACTTAAGCTCATATGTGAGTCAAGGCAGGTGAGCAAATACTTTTGGCAATATAGTGTATATATATATATATATATATATATATATATATATATATATATATATATATATATATATATATATATATATATATATATATATATATATATATATATATATATTGGTTGCTTCAGTTAATTGTGAACAAATCAGGCTGTTACACTATTGATCAATAATTTTTTTTTACGTTTCCATCATCTGGTGTTAGAGGAGAATATATGAGAGCTTGTTTAAGATGGAAGTGGTGAGGCGTAGTAATATGTTTGGGAGCATTCCACTCTGTAACTGTTCCTCTTCTTCATCATCATGCCCTGAACTGAAACAGAAGGAAATGGATGAGATTGTGATTCAGACAGCAGTGGTGGTCCAATCAATTGCTTTTTCAGGTGCTGGTTTTACAGCCCAGGCATTTTAAATACCTTGCTCTTCCTCTGAGGTTTTATTTTCGTTTTCTATGATGCATGCCTCAAGTACACACCCTCTTTCTACAAAATGATGCATTGATGGTGTCATGTTGCTATATGCAAAACACCTGAGAGGCATATTCAGATGCAGCAAACAATTGCTTCTGTACTTTAAATCCATTATGACAAATAAAAATTTAAGCTATTGTCTTAAGAAAATGATTATCAGCATTAAGGGCGAATTTCAATTAGCAGACACTAGGCAGTTCCCTGTGCCCCAAGTTCAATAAAACCCCTTTTACATGTATGGTAATACAGCTATTACTTATTTGTATACATTAATTATGTGTATTATTATTAATGTTTTTGATAAAAATCCTTTTGTTAAAATACCATCAGAATACTTATAATATTAAGTGTATCTCATGGGGCCTCCCTTGGTTGGTTCAGTCTATTTGCTGCTGTCTGTTTAGAAAGATCCAAACAGACAGCAGCAAATCATTTGAAAACAAACGGCATAAAGAGCAGCGTTGACAACTTTGTGCTTTTTTCACTATATTTAGTGACTTTTCAGACCCTTTTGGCGCTTTATTTAAAAAAAAAACTTAGTGACTTTTTTATGCTACTGAGGACTTTGTCGACAACATATAAAAGCACCAAACTCTGCTTTCCAGAGCAAGTAGATTGGTAACCCCGCCTCCTGCTCTCCTCTCTCTTGTCTACTGCCATGAATCATGCAGCTATTATATCATTTAAATGAAAAAAGGGGAAATAGACAAGCAGATCTTGGCTTGTCTAGCTATAGTGCAAAGAAGGATTGGCTTATTTACTTTTGCTGTAAGCTAAGTTAGAATGGGCTGGAATGTGAGTGAAAAATCTTTCATTCCTTTTGAGACAGCAGTAAAAGTCATCTGAGCACATTGCCAATAGGAGAAGAAAAACAGACAAAAGAAAACAGAGGAAAGCAGCAAGAAAAGGGTTTAGAAGAAAAGGGGAACAAGGTGGAACAAATAACGTATGTAGATTCTATTAAAATTTCTGTATTATATGCTGTCTTATCAATTCAGAGGGCCCCCTGTCTGTCTATGCCATGGGCCTCAAATTTACTAAATCCAACCTTGATTAGCATCACAACCTCTATCACATGAACAACTCACTTTAAAAGTGAAAAACAATGACATTCAAAAGTATTTTGAAGGGCTATTAAGGACCAAATTGCAGACAGACACTGGGAGTCACTGATACTTTAATAAAAGATTAGAAAATAAAACAGAACTCATGGCATAGATCCAGCAAAGACCCAGAGGAGAAGAGCAGAACACAAGTACATATGATAAGGAAAACACCAGGAATACTACATTAAAAAAAAAAAGTTATTTCAAGGAATGCCAAACTCAATATACCCCAACTGCTGCTATGTCCGCAGCTTTCTACAAGAAACAATGAGATTGATCACAGATTTGCTAAGTCTGCAAACAACTCTGTTTTAATTTAATGTCTAAACATCCTAAAAAGCACATTTCATACCACTTATTAACTGTGACAAACACCATCAAGAGAGTTAATTATTATTTCTGTAAAGGAAACATTCTAAACTTAAACACTAATGGTGGAAGTCAACATTGTAATATGAGTGGCTCTTAGAGCTGCTGTATTTATGAAATTTATGAAACTTTGTGGTGAAAGTATTTTACTTCAATGTTGGGAACTCCAAATCACATGCTGGTTACATCCAGAATGACATAAAAACAATCACACACATCCTGTCAATAATCATACAAAGGTAATATGACTGGACCGAAGGGGACCCAGCAGGAGATCAAGATTATATATAAGATATCTAAAGAAACCCCAGACCACAGGGGCATAGAGAGGGCACGCATAGGGACGACTGCATCCTCCCCAGAAGGGCAGACCCAGAGGGGCCTGACCCCAGAGGCTATGGATCCTGAAGCAGCGGCAAGCCCCGCTTGGCTCTGTTTGGAGCCAGTCATGTCTGTCAGGTTGGTAGGAGGGTTAAGGAGGAGGACCCAAATGCAGAGACTGAAGTTGAAGGTAGTTACTTGTAGATTTCATTTAAAAGGTGAAAACAGAAGCATAAATCCACAAAATACTAAGAACCAGAAAAACTTGACACAAATGCAAAAAAATGATGATTAACCACCAAAAAGTGACTGACCAGGAGGTGTATATATGGTAGACAGAAACAAACCAGGCTAATCAGTCGATTGGGAGCAGGTGTGGACAGAGGAGTCTGGAAGGGAGCTAGGGGAAAGGGGACTGAAACAAGGGGGCAACAGAGGGCAAACAAGAAATATAACTTATAACTAGAATAACACAGAATAAAAAATAAAACCAATGAAAACTCAAAGATCCATTTTTCTTTCCTTCTAAATATACTGTCATGATTGCTTAATTGCTCTCTTCACTCACCTGCCTCACCCTTCCTGGTCACTAATTATCATGCAGCTTATCCACCTGCTGCTGTTACTTTATATACCAGGACCAGATCATTGTTTGAGTTTTGTTTGCGTTTTTCCCTACTTTATGTTTTCGTTCTCTGAGGCCAGTTGTTAGAGACGATTGTTTAGTTTAGTCTTGCCGTTTCCTGTCCTGGCTCTTGTCCGCTAAGTGTTCCTGGTTCCTGTTTTGGCTCAGTGGAGGGAGCCAGTTCAAAGTTCCTTGGTTTTCCTGGTGTCATGTCCTGATCTGCCTCTCAACTGCTAAGCCTGCCTGTTTTCATCTGAGCGTGTCTGCTTGAACTCTGCTGGACTTGTGAAACCTGGACTTGTCTATTCCTGCTCTGATCGGAACCCCGGACCAGGCTACAGACTCCTGGATCTCAGAACCATCCTTGTTCTGGACTTTTTCCCAGACCTGGCACGGACTCCTGTCTGTTCACAGACACTGCTGCATTAGGGATACTCTGGGCAGCTCTCGCCGCATCTCATTTGTCAGTCCATCGGCTGGATCCTGCCTCTTTCTGAGAGGGTAGACTGAACTGTTAAACCAGGCAGTCACGGACAATCATCTTTCATCACTTTCTCACTCAACCAGAGTGCCAGTGATGGGTGGGTCCCGCATCCACCAGGAGCCACTGCAGACCCACAGCTCCACATTCTGTTCCATTCTGTTTGTTTGTATAAACATTTTGAAACTTAAACTGTCTAGCCTTAATATTGGGTCCTTCTGTCCCGTTTTATGACATATAAATAGTAGCTAATGACTAGTTTATTTAATATCACTATTTAATTTGTGTTTTGAACTGAAATATGTTTGAATTGAAGTTAAGTAATCTTTGTTAATAACTTCTTACCTTTTGATTGAAATTTGTTGTGAAATTATTTCACGAGTACATATTTACCTATTTAACCCAGACATCAGCTTGAATCCCATGTTTATCTGTTGAGCTGGGCATGTGTTCATAGAACATCATGACAGTTAGAAAACAATTTATTAAATAACATAAAGTTACATTTAATTGCATAACATGTATGTTAGTCATTGTTGTCAACCTATCTCTGCCAGTTCCCTTGATAATGATACTCTGCACAAAGTGATAAATATAAATTTTTTAGAATGAGCTTTTATTAAATCATTAATTGAGTTTCATATGCTTTGATTTATGAGATTTAGTAGTTGTTTGAGAAATATTGATTAAAGACAGGAGGAGGCCACTTTTAGTTTTATGTTTACCGCAAATAGTAACAGATTAAAGTGGATTAGAATTAGGCATTAATAGAATAAATATTGAGTTTTCAGGTATGCTAATGTTCGCATTAAGGGGTAATACATCATTTTGGGGGAGAGAGAAAAGTGATAATTAATAGCAATTCTATAAGTTTTTACTCCTTTGTTGAAAAAATGCAGATACAAACAAAGTCACTGGTGTATTGAGATCAATAGGAGTGATTTTCTGATACAGTTTGCTAATTAAAAGCTAGACGCATAATGTATGCCTCGACGTCTGAGGCTGCCTCCTCATTCTCTATCAGCCAGACAAAAGGAGACACTAATAATACTTCTAAGCTCCAAAAACTCTTTGAAAAACTAGACACGTCTATGAAAGACTGTGCATTGACGAGGAGGCTGAAAACAGATACAGTAGATGTAATGTGGTCATTATCAACCATGAAACCTGCCACCGTTATACATGCAACATTGTTCCCATGCATCCAGTTTGAACAGCAGTTATGTTTTCAACATGTGACATGTTTATTTATGCACATATGCTTGCTTGTTTGCACATGTGAAAGTGTACGGTGGCATCTGGTCATCTCTGATATTTCATATTTTCATTCAGGCCAAGAGCAGGCAGGCTGGCACCTAATGAGCAGATTACTGGAAGCAGCATATGGCGTGTTCACTGTAGTTTCTCTGGGCTGCACTATTAGTGGTGATGAGAGCCAGGAGAGATGTTGAGACGGGGCGGGTCATTTTATGGAGAAGATGTAAGGACGTACAAAGCCCTTTTTGCACTGAAATGTTCTGCAAAAAGAAAGAAGAAGCAAAAAGTCCTTCACTTAGCCTTGTGTTATTAAAAAGCCAACTTTTAGCGAAGTTTAATGTACTCCAGAATTTAAATACTCAGTACTTTTTATCAGCAATGAAATATATCCCTGTACAATATCTATAAATTAAAATAAATAATTACAGCATTAAAAGGAAGGTTGTTTGTATGAATAAGATGGTGTACTTTCAACATGATTAAAACTGAAATTTCTTATCAGAAAAAACTGCAGTGAGACTAGTTAAAGGTATGCATAGCATTCATAATTAAATGTCAAATGAAATTAATAAACATTTCTTTAAATGTTCCACTCAATAATTAAATATACTATTTATTAATTCCATGCATCATCCAACAGTTTTAAATGCCATTAAGTTATGCAATGAAAAAGCAAATGCAACTAAATAGTTAAAAATGCATGTTTAATTATGACACATAGTTAAACGTAATTTCTGGTATATAAATCAATTTCAATATTTCACTATGCATTTATTTCATTGTATCAGTACAGAAGAATCATCAAGAGATTTAGAGGTTGGAATTGCTCAGTCACTATGCTGCAAAGAAATTTCAAAACTTTTTTTAATTTTAAGAAGCCTTTTCAACAATAAACTGGACTCTGGAAGAAAAAAAACAGGAAGAAGTAGCCTCGTCTTTCTAAGTGATAAGCAGACATAAGGGTTTCTATGGAAGCAGCCCTAATCCCACCCACTAAGTTTTAACTGTGAAGTTGAGAGCTTAAATGATTTACTAATAATGAAATGTCAATATTATGATTTATGTAAATAAATGTGTGCAAAATATTTAATAAACTGACAGATAATAGAACCTTATAGCAAGCCAACAAACAGTGTTTTTAAACTAATCTGTCACACGATCAAATAGATACGTCATGATTGTGACAAACTCAGAAACCTAAAGCCCTCAACTCTGTGGGTCACTTTAAAGTCCTTGATTTTTCTGTCAAGCTTTTATTGTTGTCTTTCAGAGCAGTAGGGGGCTGCTTTAGAAAATGGAAACGGTATCTCTTCCCACAGCTCTGTTCCCTCTGTGGCTTTTTTTCCCTGATGAAATATTTTTAATACCTTTTTTTCTGTGAAGACTCCACAAGGCTTTGGGACATTTCATTTTCCATAAGGTGAGCTAAAAAATACATTTCTCTTTGTTGTTTCCAGTAGCTTCTGAGAAACCTGATGTCTTTTCAGCAAAGCAGAGGAAGTTTTACTCCCGACTCTTTCCCGCAGAACCTTGAACCCTCATCTTAATTTCTGATAACAGAGTATTTTGTGTCTAGCAGATAAAATAAAATTTGGTTTGAGTTGCATTTGCATAACCTTTTAAATAGAGTTCCAACAAAAAAATCATCCTCTAAAACATTATTTTAAATGTTTGCCCTTTAATTATTCTATTGATTTAATTTACTAACTTTTGTTGTCAAGATTTTCCCATTGGTAGCCTCATTTTTATGTAGCTGTAGCAGTTATATTGTGGATGTGAGGCTTCCTTTCATTCAAAGGCATCATCTCAGCTTATCCGGTCAAATTTATTTTAATCAGCCTTTATCTTTTTCCGCTTATATAACATTTGTTTAAAAGTATTTGCTTATCCATGACTTGATTTTTTTTTTTTTTTTTTTGGTGACCTTTATGGTTGGGACTTTGGAATTAATGTTTCATTCTTCGCTGGTTCTTGCAATTCATGTTTGACATGAATCCTTACTTCATGCTTTACATCGACACTCGTGTTCTGAAATATCAGAACACCAACTAATTGAATTGAATGTGGACGAAATTGTCGAACATATTGTGTTCCATATATGCATGCATCTGTTTAAAAGTGAGAAATTGAAAGTCTTAAATGTGTGCACACAGTCAATGTGTAAGAGATGAGAGCCCTGTTTATATACAATAAGTCAGAACATGTCAGCAAAGGGTGCAAAGCGGATACCATTTGCTTCTTGTTAGTTTGTTGTGTGCAACAATAAACACCTGAATTGAGAAAAATGTATCAAAAATTCTGTAGCTGGAAACCCTTTACATAATATTGTCAGCTCAGGAACCACTGCTGATCTCCGTTTTGGAGAAGGCTAAGCTGTCTCCAGTATTAAGTAGCTGAGGATATCAGGACGTCAGGAAGGCTTCCTTTCTTTATAGATGTTCCACTCGTCCAGTCTCTGGCATCTAAAACTTTCCTTTAAGAATGTCATGATTCTTGACACTAGTGTTGGTCTTATTCATCATTCAACACACCCATCATCTCCGCCCTGTTTTCAATCAGCTTCCATCAGATTCACCTGCTCACATAACTATACAACCAGTTCTCAGACCTGTCACTAGTGCCAGATTATTATGAGCCATTGGTCACTTTAGTCCAGCATTCCTGTTACCTGTCTGCCTGCCTGAGTCTGACCTGATTCTGCCTCATGATTATCTGGGCCTACCTGAACCCTATCTGATCTGTCATAGTAGGGTTTTGGATTTCTGACCTTTTTTCTGTGCCCTGATCCCACTTTCGGAAACTCCCCTGAATTGTGGATCTCTAAACACCTGGCTCTGACTCTGGACCTGCTGTTGGAATCCAAACTTTGGTTTGCCTCTTGGATTAATCTACCTGTCTCTGCTCTCATGGATCTGACCCTGTGCCATTTCCCTGACCCACAACTAACTGTCAAAGAAGGATTGAAGAATCCTCATAGATTCTCCGATGACGTCACATGGCAACCGGCTCCTTAAGAAACTCTCAAAGTTTGTCTTTAAACCATGAGAAGTTCCATTTGTTGAACCTGGATTCATTCATTTTTTAATACTTTTAATATTTTTTTAATAACTGTTGCCTCGGGTTGAATTCTGGGTCTTCTGATAATTACAGGGGAAATATTATGTTTTTGCAACAGCCTTGCTCTGAGATTAGTCACCAGGTCCACTTAGCCTCTGGTCGGTGTACAGATTCTGGTCCTTGGCTTGTGGCCTTCCATCATGTGTGAACCTCCCTCCAGGAGAGCTCCACGGTAAAGAGAATGAAAGTGTATAAGTTAAGACCTTCATCTCTGCAGAAGTGTCTTGTAAGGGGGCCTTTTAAGAGGTGGGTTTACATAAATACCTCTGACACTATCAAGGCTAGTATCAGCATGGACAATGGTCCTAAGTGTACAAGGTTATTACATCATAGTTTATGGCTCCACAGGTGTGACTCCATCCTGGAAATAAATATTGTATCAGCTGAGTTTTTAATTATAGATGATAAGGTTAGGTCGGTTTTTCGGTGTCTCGTCCTGTTTCTCTCGTAGACATAATAATGGGCTCAGCTTTTAGTGTGACTATGTGCTCTCTTTTATCCCTTTGACGTGGGACCTGGCTAGGAGCTCCTCTGCTTAACTGTTTCTCTCCTTTACTGAGTCACTAGTGGAGCTAGTTTATCATTTCCTTTTCTAACATAAATATTTATGGATCAGTGCTTCTATGTTCCCTTTTTTGCAAAAGTAACTGATTGAAAGTAACTGACCTTTATTATAAAAAAAAAAAACTGAAGTACAAGTGAATGGACTGAAAGAAATGAAATAGGCTCATAAAAGTTTGGGATCTAGCACCAGGAAAAATGTGACTCTGAAGGAGTTTCCAGGCTACTAACTGGGTGCTGCTCCCCAGTGTAACAACCTGCTCCAAAAGTGGACTACTGCTAGTCTGAAAAACGTAGGCAATTGCATTGAGGATTGAGTGGAGAAAAGTGGTTAAACCTAGAAGAGGTATGAAGTGAGTCACACTGAAAAGATTTCAAAATGACAACCTTTAGAAAAAGAGGTGTTCTTAGCTTTTATCTAAGTTGTAGCAAGGCTTTAGAGTTCTCTTGAAGTCCTGTGAAATATCCTTTAATAGTATTTACCCTGTGATCTAAAAAGTTAAAGACCTATGTATAACAATTGAAATAAGCTTTTAATGTTATGACATACTGTAAAGTGAAATTAAAGGAAAACAAAATCTTTCTTTATTCACTAAACATCGTAATTTCCTTCAAAGAGAATAGGTTCACATGAATTCAGGGATCAAAGCAGAGTCACTAATCTCCGGCGTATTAAGCAGCAACCACATGCTGCATAATTTAGTAACATATTTATCAACCAACCAAAATATCCCCGATCACCTTCACCTTTAAAAACCCCAGAATTGCCTTAAGCTGTCTTTGTCCTCATGTGGATATAATCATGTTTGTATCTGTTTAGTAAAAACAGCAAAAAATGGCAATAAACAGTATTAGGAAGAAAGGGAAGATGCAAAAATATGAAACCTAATGTAGCACAAAAAAGCAACATTGGACGGATTACTTTAAACCAAACTGTAATCATGTTTTTGCTTTTTTCCTATTTTTGAAAATGAACAAAGCAGAATGAACTTTGGGAAAAAACTGTCATCTGCATGTCATGCTTAGTTCTGGTTCAGGTTCTACTGTGTTCATGCCGCTTAATAAAGGTCATGATTTTGTCATGGATTCGCTCTTTGATTGGAACAAAGTTTTTTTGTTGGTTTTGTTTCTTCTTTTTTCTTTTTTTGCAATTTTTACATATTTGTGTTTGTGGTGGTGTATATTTTTTGCTGATTTGTTTTTGTGGGAAGGTATGAGGCATCATACCTTATACATCTCTTCTGCTTTCCCTAAATACCAATGTTTAGGATTAACAAATGAATTTACAAACATGCATGTCATACACCTTTATATAAAACTTAAGGCAATGTGGGCTAAATTGCCTTACCCAGGAAAGCACTGACTTCAATTGTCCTTTAGTCCTGATCAATTGTACTTAAGATGAAAAACTAAATAAAGTTATAAATTTGACATGTCTCTTAGATGTATGGAGCTTCACTTATTTAAGAAATCATAAAAACTGACATATTTCCCAACATTTTATTCAAACTTCAAGTTATATGATCAGCTTTTAACTGTTTTTTAAAAATATAAATACATATATAAATACATACATTCATCGAAAAACACTTGAGACAAGTGAAACTCAACACTAAGCTGCTATGTACAAAAAAGGGAAAACATGGTTGAAAACTATAATCAAGGAGATGGCTCAATGATATCACAGTTTAGTGTGGATTTTGTGTTTGAGAACCAAAGTTTATGTTGAAGAATTAGGGATGTGATCAAAGTAGTGTTTAACTCATTTAGAGCAATTGAAATGTTTCACACCAATTCAAAATGCATCAGTGAGGTGAATCGAACATGTTTTATTAAATGATTTGCTTAATCAGAAACAAATAACTTTCAGTTGATTGATTCTTAGCCTTCTTTGAGCTTGTAGCAGACATGCGAATTCCATCAAATGACATTTTTTCATAATTTGGTAACAGTACATAATAAGCATATAAGAAAACACATGATCTTTAACGTTACATTATTGTTTATACCCTTACTGGAATAAAGCTTGTTTTTGCTTTTTAAACAAAAGCTCACACAGGTTACCACGCAATCCATCTTGATAGCTTTGGATTTATTCACCAGTAAACACATGAAATGAACAATCAAAATACATATATTTTAACTGGAAAATCTGTCAATTTCTCTGCCCTACATATGTTTTGGTTACCTTGAGTTTTCTCCAGCATCTAGCCGCTTAGCTTGGCAGGCTCACAGCAGGGGTTTTCCTTTGTTCCAGCCACACATCAGGGGAAGGTCTTCTTTGGAGGCTCCCACCTCCATCCAGCATCCAAAGGTTCTGAAACTCAGAGAAAAATGTTGCAAACGGTCTGTTTTATAGCAGTTTGATTTTGAAATGTCAACCATGGTGACTTAGCTTTGGTCAGCCTGGAGATCTGGACCTTGAATAAAGAATTTCCCGGAAGACATTAATAAAGTAATTCTGATTCTGATTGGGCCCAGGCTTTCCATGATGGCTTTATTTTCCAGTGTGAACCCCCAGACAACTTCACGGAAAGAGAAAAATCCTGTGTGATTTGGTGAATTTGTCCTCAACTTTTAAAAATAAAATATAAAAAAAGAAAAGAAAATTTGAAAAACAGCAATGTATCTAGTAAATACTTTTTCACCTTGAGAAGTTTTTCCTAGCTTCATTTTTTTACTTATTTGCATTAACCAGATGTGTTAATTGCTTGCAGCAACAATAGAACCAAATTCACTCCATTGATTACAATTATTCTTTATTTTTTTGGCTATAGTGGCCTGGGAATAGAATCTGTGACTGACACATCGAGCACCAAAGGTTCTGTACATGGGTTGCGAGCTTAACCCTCGGACCACATGAACCGTACCCGATTGTAGTGCTTCTTTACAAGTTAACATCTCTTTCTTTGCCATGCTTAATTATGGATATGGTGCTATTCCTCGCTTCATTTTTAAGTTAAATATTTCTATTATATCTTCACCTGTCCATTTGCAAATGTTTATTTTGAAAAATCTAATCAAAGCTCTGTTTTTAATTCTTTACACAGACCCAATAAGTGTCAAGGGCCTTCACAGTTAAAATATTTTAATGTGACCACAGTGCTGCAGATGTACATAATTTCTCTCTTCATAATGGAAGACGGGTCAGATAGATTTTAGATGTTTTTTTATATTGGTATTAGACACTATAGAAGCAGAGTAAAAAAATAATCATAAAAATACAGGAAAATATAAAATAAAAGTTACATGTAAGCTTCTTTAGAGATGTTATGTTGGGATGTATATGTGTAACAGAGATCATGACTGGAGACGTTTGTTTTTGTGCTTAAATCAAAGAAAGAAGGAAACCCTTTAAAACCTTATTATTGCTTATTTGGGCGTTAAATCTCAGTAGGAAAAACATTCTGTGTCTTCATGTCAAACAAGCTACTGCTGTGGCTGTGGTTCTATTGTCAGGGTTTCCAGTCAAGATTCATTACCTAATTAAGCAATGATTTAAGCCTCAGGAAGGAGAACATCGGGAGCCTCGTCAACATGCTTATATTTGGCTCTGTGTAAAACCTCCCCATCACAACCGCTCTGCTAATTGATGGGAATGTCTTGGGCTCTTGCCGTCTTCAAAGAGGAAGCTCACAGTCAGTGTCGCTCACAGTTGTATCCAAAACACTGGTGCACACCCACGCAGACAGAAAGCCAGAGGGAGGCCGGTTACAGTGACATTCAACATCAAAATCAACGCGTCTCCTGAACTCTGCTCAGCCTGTTGTGTCTGTGTGGCTGAGGCGGCCTTGGTCACCGGCTGAACTGGCATTCTGCATGACAAATACGCCCTCCAGCGTGTCACAACAGGAAAGTTAGGAAGTTGAAGCTGCGTTTTGATGGTGGGAAGGACTCCAGGCTGGCTCTGTGTTTAATGAGCTTGGAAAGAGCCTAGACTTGGGTCTCTTTCATCCCTGTCACTGCTAATGCAACCAGTTAGCTCAGTAAAACATGTCCCATCTTCCTCATGTCTCTGTCTCCCCTCAGTATTGCTGCCCATTTCGGGCTGTTTTCTCACCTGGTCCATTTGTTTCTCTGTAAGTTCTACTCTTCTGCCTTCCAGCTATCAGTGATGCTCCTTGTCTCCTCCACTTCCTGCTTCATTAGTCATGTTTACCTCAGAATCCGAGTGTTCATACCCTGTGTGTGACTTTCACCTTATGCCTCATTACAACCCAGAACTTCATTGTATTTTGAGGGAGTTTTATGTGACTATTCAACACAAAGTAGTTTAAAACTGTAGGAATAAAATAGTTCATGATTTTTGACTATTTTTTCAAATAGAAAAGTGTGTTATGTATATCAATTGATAATTTTTTCCTCTGATTTCCTTAGTTAAAATCTGCTGTAGAACCAAATTTCCTTCTTTATATTTTTCTGTTTTTTCCAAGAATCTGCAATGGAAATGGATCTGAATAATTTGACTAAAAAACGTCCAACTAGGGCTGTATCATTTTTGCTCATCTGTCATGATCTGCCCTGATAGCTCACCTTAATTACTCATGCCTTCCATCTGCTTAACTCCGTCCAGCTCCTAATCATCTTTAATCTCATCCACTGTCAGGTTTCCCTTATATTGGGCTCAGTTCCAGCTATCAGGGCCAGATTATTGTTTAATTTCTGTTGGATTTCTGTTAGTTCCCTGTTTGCCTTCTGTTAGTGTCCTGTCTGAGAGTTCTAGGTTAATTTCCCTGTTCCAGTGAGGAGTTTATTCTTAAGCCAGTGTCCTCAGGCGAGTTATCTCCCTAATCAGTGGTGAGAGCATTTCAGCATTTCCCTATTGATTCTGTTCCCTCTCACCTACTGTCCCTGTCTGACCTGCCCGCCTGAACCTCTGTTGGACTGCTGGATTCTGCCTGTCTGTGCGTTTGTCTGAGCTGGGTGCTCGACGCACGGGACCCTGAACCTGCCTTCGTGCTCTGATGGATTCCTGGAACTCGGATCTGTACGTTCCTGAGTGGACTGCACTGTTAAACCAGGTAAGTGACTCACTCTAATTATCATCTTCTGTTCAGATGAGCGTGGTTACCTACCTGTGTTTCTCTCCACAGAATCAGTGATAGATTGCACCCTGCACCTGCACTGGTGGTTGCAGTTCCATAGCAGCGCGCTTTTTTCTTTTTTATGTTCTATTTTATTTTAATAAACATTTTGAACTTTCCTACTGGCTGTCTCAACCTGAATACTGGGTTCATCTGTTTATCTTATGACATAATCTGTCAATTTTATTTATAGATCAATTGATTCATAAAGCATAGGTGCTTAAAGAAGATCTCATACTGATATTAAACCAGGTGAAGCTAAACTAATGCCACATTAGGGGTTCTGGACAGAGCTTGTTAATAAATAAAAATGTTTCTATGCAGTGCAAAGTTTCTATATATTTTTCATGATTGTTACATTCTGAGTGGATTACTTACTTAGCTTAAGGCAAGTGTTGGAATCTATAAGCTACAGTAAAGATTAAATGTTTACTAAATTATTTGATTATTTCAATAATAAGTTAATCTCGATTAATATGATAAATTTCCACAAGGCTGGTAAGGGCTACAGGGAAATTACCAAGCAGCTTGGTGAGAAAAGGTCCAGTGTTGGAGCAATCATTAGAAAATGGAAGAAGCTAAACATGACTGTCAATCTCCCTCAGACTGGGGCTCCATTCAAGATGTTCAAGTTCTAGATGATGATTGGAGCCGGTGGAGGCGTGGACAGGGCTCATAGGCTTGCAGCAGTGGAACATCAGAGGTTGAGTTGGAAGAGAGGTGGGGCTGCATTAAGTCTTCCAGTCTGTATTTTCTCTTAAGCTTAGTTGATCAAAATTTCAGGCTCTGGCTCTAAAGAAGTTTTATTAAACTGCTCTGAGGATGGGTTGCCGACCCCACGATGTAGAGATACAGAAATGTATGCAACAATTGTAAGATATTTCTAAATAAATGTTCACCCTTTTGCAATGCATTTTGTTGGTCCATCACTTTACATTGCAACAAAGTAAAGTGAAGTCAAGCTGAATACTTGTAGAAGGCACTGAAGAAGGTTTTGGATTATTTTGAAAGTGTATTTAGTAAACATTACTGCTTCTTTTTTCAGACTGCAACTTCTCTAGGATTCCCTTTTGCAAATAAACATGTCACAGAAGTAGCTAGAGTTAAAACATCTAGGATGTAACATCAAAAGCCATCTGTTCTGAAATGTTTAGCTTATTTGTTGTTTTTTTCCTTCCCTTTTTTCTTTCCTCATATAAATCGTTCTGACATGTGACGTACTTTGCAAAAATCTGGGAGAAGTGACGTAAGAGTGTGAGAGTGTGAGAGTGTGAGAGGCTGAGGGGCTGTGGATCAAACAGCGTGGGGGGGGAGTCTGTCTAATAAGCTACAACCCTTCCACTTTCTTTTATCCATTTTAAGGAACCAAAGTGGGAAGTTTGAAGACAGAAGAAGATGTATGGGTTTCATAAAAAAATTACTTACATGAGTTGTTTCTGACTATCTATGCTAAAATATTTTTGCTTACAGTAAGTTAAACATGGTGGCAGCGACCAGATACAGTAGATACAAAGAGACGACAAGGCCAGAGGCAGCTGTTGAACGGGATTCCCAGTGACAGAGCTCTGCCTGTGTACAGGTTTCTGAGCAGGTTCGACAGAAACAATATTTGAAGACAGGATGATAGTGTGGATGAACTGACTGCACAGATGAAGTTTTCAGGTGGACCTTCTCACTTAAAAACATTAAAACTACTTTATACCCACTGATCACAACAAATATAGCCGTCATTGTTACAGGCAAAGAAGAAATAAGGTAGCCCAACGTGCATCAAACCCACTTTTCGAGAGTGCAGCCAGAGTAGCAAAGATGTTTCAGCCGTGCATCAGAACCAAAGTCTTACAAGCATCAAAAAGGAAGCAGCACACGCATTTAGTTTTAGTAAAGTCTGCATGTTTTTTAATTGCAGAATAGGTCCAGAAAATATGATATGATATGAATTTAAACATTTTGTCTTCTGGAAACCAAAAAGTACTTAAAGAAGCTACACCTACCTCCTTCCTCATTCCCCTGGTCGCATCATTATACAGTTATTAGTTATCAGAAAATTGCCAACTCCAAAAAAATTTGTAAATGTACAACTGAGGAGGGGATTTAGTTATGTAAATAAAAAGAGGAGTGGCAGCCTAGTGGTTAGGGCATAGAGCTTTGAATCCTGAGATTGTGAGTTCGATCCCCAACTCCCACAGACTGCCACTCTGGGTCCCTGAGCAAGACACTTAACCTCACACTGCTCCCCGTGCGCCTCACAATGGCAGCCCACTGCTCCCCAAAGGGATGGGTTAAATGCAGAGAAGACATTTCCCTCTGGGATTATTAGAGTATAAAAAATAAAAAGTATGTTTGTTTATGCATAAGAAAAAAACGTCAGGGATGGAAAAACCATATTTAGTTCATTAGGAAAGTTTAATGGCATTTTCACACCATTGCCACATAGGTTGCTTGCCTGCCTTATAGTCACTAATTTGCATGGCAGGTGACAAGTCTACTCCTGGCATTTCACATGATCTTTAAATAGGATGAGCTTTTATCTATTGTTCACTGGTTTCAACTCAGCAAGGTAGAACTGAATATTACCAAGTGTGTCACAGTCCTTTATTTATTATGTAAAGCTGAATTTTAGCACCAGCATCTCTTGGCCCACCAGATTCTCCAGACCAGGAAGATTTTTCCTGCCAGAATACGAGAGCACAAATTTTCCTATATTTGCACTCCAAACTTGTAACACTCACATCAAGACTTCTACTTTCTCTCAAATATATTATCTTCCCCATCAAATATTTGTTTCTCCTCTCAGACCTAACGTTTCTTGCAGAGACAGATTTCTCATGTTATTTACTTCCTTCTCCTCGTGCGCAAACCAGCCTCTGCTCAAGTCAAAGATAAGCTCCCAAACTCGTATTTAAAAAACTAAATTTTTGAAGCCTGGATAAACGCACTCCTTTTTGAAAATGTAGTTTTAATTTGATTGGATTTGATTAATCCTGTAATGAAAGTTGGATTCTTATTTTTATTTTCTCTCCTTTTGTTTGTTATACATTTATTTACCTCCATAACTCTTCATAAGCTTTTCATCAAAATTGTAAACAGATAACTTTAAGTCTACTTCAATCCATCATAACTTCTATACTAAGGAGTTTTGCTGCCTTGTGTGACTTTTTTGTATTAAGTAATTGGCATTCAACAATTACCATTGGTTAAAAAAAAGTCATATTAGCTCACATTTTTAAATGACTTATTTTTCTTTAAATCATCTTCCAGAAATCCAAGATTAGGTTGATGAGGCACAATATCAAGAAGAGAGAGTTGAAACAGATCCAGACACTATTGACTCCTTCCCTCCCCTAGACAACTTCTAGATATTTCCTAAATAGAAAATACAGAAAAAAAATGCAAGTGAGTCTTTCACTGGGTCTTCCAATGAAATGTATTCATTCATAATCTATACCTGTTTAGCCTTGCATGGTCTAAAGGAAGCTACTGCTTATCTCTAGCCATCAGTGGGTGGGACGTACAGTATGACCAGGACTGTCCATAACAGGGCAACATAGAGGACAAATAAAGGATATATCTCCACAATTAATTAGTGTTTCTTAATCATATAGATACGGAGACATATAGTATGCAAATTTCCATTCTCTTGGAGAAATCTCAAATCCACAATGGAACCCAATCCTGCAAGGGTAAAACTTAAAAAAAAAGGATCCTAAGCTTACAGTCTACTGGACTTAACACACAAGGAGAAACAAACCCCATGCACAGAACGCAATAGTGACAGCAGTGTTGAGAATCATGGTCTCGAGTAATTTGTGTCCAAGAAACTTAAGGGCTTTTGATTTCATCGGAGTTTGACATTTTCACGGATGTCTGTGACTGACTGAAAAATTCATTAAGGCTTTTGCAACCTTCAACAACGTATCTGAAAAAGTTTGTCTAAAGCAATGGATTGATTTTCAAATATTTTTAGAAGCAATAATGCCGGTTGTAGCAGTTTTTCAGCTTTCATTGTGGAAATAACTGCATTAAACTCCCACATCAGAACAACAATAAAAGAACCAGAAAACTTAAAAGGCTTAAATCAGAAGCAATCGGATGGCACTCCATTTTTATGAAGATGTTTTAACACCTATTTACGAGTCCTTTTTAATTCTCGCACTAGTGCAATATGACCCACCTGTTCCAGGAGTTCCAGGACCAAGTTGTAGATGCTTGCACGCTGTTCAGTAATGGTTTTTCTCTTTTAACTTTGTTAAATTCTGAACAGTTTTGGTTTTCAAACATGTGTCCTTTGTCCTTGAGGGTGATTGTAAACCTTAATCTTGCCAAGAGCTGCTGGCTCTCCTGTGCTGCATCAGCGTTGTTGTGTTTGGTTCTTCCGAGGTAGGAATCAGAACAGGAGTCCAAAAGAACCAGGATTATTTGAAAAAAGTAAATAAAAAAAAATCTAATGGACTTTGCTTCTACAAAAACAATCTGCTTTGTTTCCAGCTTTGTTTCCAGTGGATATTTTTTCCTTTACTATTTTGGAATGACTATGGCCTGGATGACTGAGAATCTTCATCAGCAACTTTTCTAGATCTAGTTGGTTGCTGAACCTGACTCCTTATCATCTATGAAGAGTAAAAAAGATTCTTCCTGAAAATGACTGAAATTATATAGCATAGGAAAATGGGTCACATCTGAAATAATATTTTTCCTGGATGTTGAATAGTTTACAGCCTGGAGTGTGAAGCATACTCTACTCTTATTGGTCAGTCGATAAGACCCAAGCCGACTGGTTTTATTCCCGTACGGTAACGACAAAACTCAGCAAGACAGCATGTCTTTGCATGTCTGCATGCATGAGCTTGAAATTCGTCGGCCATTTGCTGAAGGAGGGATAGCAATTGTCGTCTTAGTGAACTTCTTCCAAACATAATGTCGCCTTCAATGTGTCGAAACGGTGAATGAGAAGCTTACTGCTGCTAGAAGGTTGTGCTACAACTATGTGAACCTCAATTTTTGAAATGTGTCTCTTCTATTTTTTAATACCATTACCTTGATGTTTTGTGTTCCATTAGAGGATGTGGCAGAAGTTGAATGATGATCAATAATTTTGAGCAAAGGGTTGTTTTGTTTCGTTTTTTAGAAGAAGAGTCAAAACTAAATCTTTCAAACTGGCCTCCCTGCAGTCTGGAGCCATGACCCATTTTGGAAGAAGAAAATACATTTTAAAAGAGGTCTGTTGTGTTGAGCAATCAAAATCTGATAAATGCAAGAATGGAAAAACATGTTGCTTTCAAAACAGGAGCAGTTGGTGTCCATAGCTCACAACCTTTTACAAGATGTTAACAAAAGGGCTGATGCAACAACGTGGTAAGTATGCCACTGTCCAAAGATGTTAGAGAGATAAAATTAGCAAATGGAATTATCTAATAAAGTGTTAGTTTTAGGATTTTACAGTAAAATATATATATATATATTTATATACAGTATAAATATATATATATTTATATATATATATATTCAATTCAGTTCTGGTCATACTCTCCCATTATCTGATTTTTATTAACAGTTGGTCCTGTTAATAGTTTTCTGCAAGAATGTGGAAAATGCTGATCAATAAAGACAAACTGTAACTTTACCACCATCATGCAAAGAGTCATTGTGTTAGAAAATTAACCCTGCATATCACAAAACATGGTGGTAAGTCATCATGCTTTGGTCTGTCTGTAAACAATCTGACATGCGGGCAAAACTTAATTTCATCTAACCAAGATAGTGGGTTAAGTCAGGATTTTCCTAGGATAGCCTGGGTTAATTAAGCATTGAGTCGTTTAAATGAAAGCAGTAACACGTGTCCCTCCAGTGATTTATTATTTGCAGCTAGCCTGTACCAGGATTAACAGCCGAGCTTTGTTAACCCTGGTGCCTTATTTGTTGAGTCAGTGTTACGCTCATCAGAAACTATTGGGTTTTCTTTTCTGCGTGTTTTATTTTTGGCCTTCATTAAAAAACAATAATATAGTTATATAGTCAAGTACTTTAATTATTTTAAGAATATTATGATATTTTGCACATCATTATTTGCTATAGAGTTTGTATGTGATTGTTGTTACTATTTGTGTTTTTTAAAAACTCCTGTTCTAAGTTTAAGAGAAATGCCTTTGATGGAGCATTCTGTGAGTTGAAGGGATTAGAGAAATAGCTGATAAAGGAGCAAAGTTGTGTCCATAAAGTCAGGTTATAAACGTGGAGGCAAAATTACTGTTTCAGTCCATGTCTCCCATACCTGTTCCCGCCTAGATCCCTAAGTTAAGTTAAGCCGAGCATACACTGTGTGATTCTTTTAATCGTTGCATGACCGGCATTCATACAATGCAAGTGTTCTGCATGCGCATTAGAGGACGCAATGATGTAAAAAGACAACATGCTCTGTGTTTACAGAAGTAACCATGGATGGTAGTGCTGGAGTGCATGTAGCAATCTTTCCAAACCTTAAAAACTCAATCTTTTCAAGATGGTTAAAAAAAATACCTCTCTCTGCATTATCGTCCGCCATGGTTGGTGTTTTTCTTCCCGCTTCTGCGTAGCAAGACACAGAATGGTGTTCTTTATTGAGTGTAAATGACGTTCGGGTCAGATGAATGCGACCCGGCCGTTCAGACACAGGTCTCATTTGAAAAGATCAGATTTGTATTGGATTCGGGATCACATGGCCAAGTGGCTTGGGTCGCATTGGAAAAAAATGGATCTGTGTTGTTCAGACTGCCATGAAAAGATCAGATACAGGTCGCATATGTGGAAAGAAATCAGATTTTGGTCACCGAAGGCTGTTGTGTGAACGTGGCCTAAGTCATCTTTAACTCACATGTCTGCAGCTTAAAGGTTTGCAAGGAACAGTCTCATAAGAATGGAGTCAGAGCAGAATCCTCCATTGAGAAACCAAGTCTCTGAGCATCTACTATAAGCTCTTTTAGAGTTGCCTGACAACACAGCATCCATTACTGAGTGAATGGCAGGTGGCCACTAAGTGATAAAAGCATTAACTAAGGTGGAATTACAATATTCTTGGAAGGTTACAAAACATTACTTCTTTTGCAAAAATAAAGCAAGAACGTATTATTTAGAGATCCTTATGATCTTGTTTGCCAGTTTTGTTTGTACGTACCTCCTTACATAACCAAAATACATTTCCTTTCTAGATGAAAGGAGCAGAAAAAGATTGAACTAACAAGACTGTCTGACTATGCAAAGGAAGACAGATGAGAAGAGGGCAAAAAGTCAAGTATTGCAAATCCACTGTAGCATCTACTGATGTCTGCCTAGACTGTCCTACCAGATGAAAGTCTATGGAACATTGAAGGGGATGAAAAGCCTTTTTTATGGCTTCAGGTTGATTTATACACTAAGCGTTTGGCTTTAAGGGACAGTCCAAGTGTGGCACGTGGGAACTATTGGCGTTTTAAGGCCACACAAGTGGAAGCCTAACTGTGTAATGCTCACTTTGGTGGAATCCACTTAGAGCTGAAGTGCTAGGAAATAACAAGTGCTTTTCATGTAGTTTGAGGAAAACCTGCTGATGGGGATACTCTCTGACAGGATGGGAAGTAGGAAAACACTGAAAATTCAGCCACACTGTATTAAAAAAAATACAGGATAGTAAAAAGAAAAACAAAGGGATATTTTCCTCACATTTTATTGGAGAGTTAAAAGAAAAAAAATCTCACTGCTCTTCTGCCTGAGGGTAATTGCTAAGTGAGGAATGAAATATGAGATGAGGGGATGGACTGACACTTGAAAAATTGGTGAGGAGAACTTGAAAAGACTGAAATTATCTTTCTTTAATAGCAGGCCAAAAATGTCAATATCTGCTCCTACTGACAAAAGACTCTTAAGGATTCAGGATAAAAAGTCAGATTTGAATCTAATTTGGTACCAATGCAGACAATAATGGCAATGTAAGAGAAAAAGTGTTACATTTAAGAGGGAGCTGTTATGCATCTTTACCAGTAATTACAGTAGGAAAAGTCCAGTAGGTATCATTACTGTAAAAGGGAGGAGGTATGTGACAAGCAGAGACATCCAATGGTGGAGGCGAACAGAACATTCTGCTGTAAAAACGTAAAGTTCAGATTCTGGTTCTTAGAGGAACTTTCGTGTTTTGCCAATTTTTAAGTTTTTTAATTATTTTCATATTGTATCTTACAAGTTGTGTTCCTTTCAAATTGCACTTTGCTTTCCTCTGTACTGAGGAGTGGGTACATATTTCTATTCCTGTACAGGGATGTCAGGAGTGAGATTTTGTATTGCACTGCAAAAATGATCTATGAACCAAACAAAGATTTAATTAGATAATTTACACTTAAAATAAGACAATACAATTGCATTTTTCTTATTTTAAATGTAGTTTGTCTTGTCCCATTGGTAAAGGTTTTCACTTACCTCCTCAATTCAAGGAAAAATGCACTTACTTTAAAAAAAATACTTATTTAGATTTAAGTTGTTTGCAGTGTGGGATTAAAATGCAGAGACTAATATCTGTAAAATAGTAATAGAAAAGAATATACTGTAACTCCTAACAGTCAAACATAAAATGAGAAATAAAGGAAATAACAGTAATAAATATAAAAATACAAAATCTTAAAAAAGTAATAAATAAGTTGAGCAGAGACTCATAAAAAAAATAATAAAACAGGAAATTAAATCAAAAAGACAATTGGGGAAAAAAATAACAGCTAAGGTACTCACCAACCTTTTTTTTTTAAGAGCAAACATTTTTCTGGACTACATTCTTTTTATCAAATTTCCATTCATAAAATGTGTTTTGGTTGTTTGTTGCTTTTTTTCTATTCATAAATGTGTTCTTTCCTTGCAAAAATAACAACAAAATCTCTCCATATTCTTTCTGAGTCTTCCAGTATGCTCAAAGTTAATCATTCTCCAAATAATGGAAGATGTCTGACAGAGGAACAAAGTTTACCACAGAAATGTCTGGGATTGCTTTAATTCTATTATGGTCCTTGATAGGGTTCATGTCAAACACTCTTTAGAAGGCTAAACTTGTTATCTTTATGTGATGCTATATGACCAGGTGAAATTCTTAAACTAACAGAGAGGAATTTCCTCCCCACTCAAGGCCTCATGGTTAGGGTGCTGTTCTGTGTCTTAAAGTTTCTTGCATCCAAACTCATCTTCTTGATTGGTGACATAAAGAATATTTTTATTGATTTATTTATTATGAAATTGTTGGAACTCTGTTGAGAAACTCCATTGGCCAGCAACTAAATGCTGTTTGGAGTTTGAATTTAATCCTCCAGTGCTCCTCATATTATTCCACCATTACATCAGTTTGATGTTGAAGATTGTTTAGGATTTTGGCTACCATGATGAATATTTTACAGTAGCTTTGACCCCCTTATGGTTGCACAAATGTCCAACCAAATAATCAACCTCACATCCAATTTCTGCCTTATTTATTGGTAATTAACATACTTGACATCGAAACAGTACTGCTGCACAATACTTCACACCAAATTAATGTTGATTTGATGTCTAACAAACAAGAAATTGAATCACACTGGTATACCAATAAAACCGAACTATTTTGCAAAAGTGTGATTTCTCTTTGTTCCTGTTTTAGGGATGATAAGAAAATGGAGTATGCAACAAGCATGAAGTTATTCAACTCTCAATATAAATATTAATTCCTAAAATACATCTTTCAATGTGAGGGTGGAGATTGGTTGAGGACCCAAATGCAGAGATGAGGGAGGCAGAGATGAGTTCTTGTAGATTTAATCAAAATCCCAAAGGCAACAGAAGCAAAGTCCAAAGACAAAATACTGAAAAACAAAAACCCAGGAGACGTCATGGAAAAAACATATGGGAGAAAAGAAACAACAAGGAACCAACACTGAAGAACTGCACAGGGAGAGTATATATGGGAGACAAAACAAAGACTGGAGAAATCAGCTGATATGGAGCAGGTGTGGATGGAAGTGACTAGGGGAAAGGAGACAGGCACAAGGGGGCAACAGAGAGTAACTAAAGACTGGCTTAAATATAACACAAAATGGAATTAAACAAAAAGGATTTACTTAGATACCTGAAAACTCAAAGTCCAAAAGGGGAACACCATAACAACATCAGCCAACATTATGATGTTAATATCCCTGATCCCTAGATGTCCTAGAAGTTCTACCTCACATTTTTTAAATGTTTTTATTTTTATTTTTTCTGACACTGTTTTTATGCTTTTGTACGGTGATCTTGAGTGTCCAGAAAGGCGTCTTTTTAAATAAAATGTATTATTATTATTATTATTATTATTATAGAAGACAACCATTTAGAGTAGATGATACTGAACTGATTACTTTAACAACTATAGATGATAAAAAAATATATATATTTTTAAGGTCATGTCCATGAAGCACTGCAGAAGTGCAATGATTTCACAGACAGTTGTATTTACGTATCTTAAACAGATTTAACTTCATTTAAGTCATTCCCATCTCACAGGACCAACAGTTCTTAATCCTGATGAAGGTCCCCTGAAGCTGCAGATCTAAGTAAAGGAATCAAATTCTGTTTACAGTACAGGATCATGCAGGTGCAATTGCTTTATTTGAAGGAGCAGGGATTGTGCAGGGATTAAGCATGCAACCCATGTGCAGCGGTTTTGGTTCTTGACACGTAAGTCACAGGTTTGACATCATTTTAGAGTGCAATACTAAAAAAGCTTGATATTGAAGTAATGTAAAAAATTTATAAAATCATTGACATACATCAAACTGATGTCAAAGTATTTACTTTTTAGACCAAATTATGATGACAGTTCCTCTGCCAATAGCTACTTGCAGCCGTTGACTTAAATCATCTGTTCTCTCATTTGTTTGTGAATAACTTGGTTTAGAGTGAAATTTCTGACGGCAGCTAAATATTTTTGTTTTTGGTAGAAAATGTGTTTTTTTTTTGGTAGTGAAACATGTTGTCATTGTTTGTATTTTAAATCTAGTATTTGTAAGCACGATAGTTTTATTGTTTCTACTTTAGTGTTTTTTTTAATCTATTTTTCGAAAAGCATTTTTTTTAGATGAAAGACTTCAGTTTTCACTTTTTGTTGTCTTACTGATACATTTTGAAACATCTGTCAAACCATTTTTATGTTAGCCTTTCATACCTGCTAACGGTGGGCGTAACATGACCAATCAATCAACACATGATTTAAGGTGTTTGATGATTAGGGAGATGACATGGTTTACCATTTTTTACCATTATGCAGTCATGGTGAGATGGTGTTCCACCATCCCTCTGTGTGCACCAGTTCAGATCAGAGGGCAGGTAGATCCTTTTATCGTTGACTGCAACAATGTGTGTCTTTCTTCCTCCTGATGCCTATAAAATTATTATTTCTTTTTTTTTTGTGAGATCTGCTTATCTAAAATCACAAATGCCATTTTTCAATCACATAGGTTGAGATTTGTTCAGTCTTTGGTTGTTTTTGATCTACTGAGCCAATCCTGGTACACTGTTCTTCAGCTGCTTGGCAAGTGCTGGGCTGTGCTTCATGCTCCAGCGCACAGGAGTGCACTACCATCTTCTCTGGATTTGTGAAAACTTTTAGAGTTTGGATAGCTTACCTTCGTCAATGGTGTTTCAGCAGTCGGCTATTTGACCATACATATCTTCTCTGCCACTGCTGTACTGGCGTGCACTGGGTATTTACAATTAATTCCAAAGCTTGTACTTTGTGTTTGATTTATATATATTTTTTGCATTTGATTTATGTGCTTTGGTGATCTCATTTAATTAACTAACGTGTTTTTCTTTTTTGGATTATTAATTTCCTCGAATTTTGTTTTATTGCATGTTTTGTTTCTCTCCCTCACACACACCCTTTTCCTTTGGGACATAGTCTTATGCTTAAGGCCTATTTTGAGAATCGTTAATAAAACAATAATTTTAATGAACTCAGCCTGTAGTCTCTGTGCATCTGTGGGCCTGTGATTTTAATTTGTTGGGTAAAACATTCCCCAACAGTATAGCATCACTGTGCACTTGTGATGTTACTTGCAGAGGTCCAGTGAATTCTCAGGGAGCTTGTGTGCACACTCAGACACATAAAAATTTAGAGAGAAGATTGGTGACCATGTGGCTATTTTGCTGTATTTCAATCATGAGACTCTTTAATAGGTTTCTGACTTTCACTGGGAAGACAGTTTCCTACAGTGGAAAAGTTTGCCCTGCAATAGCAAGACAGCAGTCCAAATTCCAGCTTCAGTCGTATTAGTTTTGCATTCTTGGGCCAGACATTTCACCCACATTGGCAATGGCTGGTGACACCTTGTTTCTGCAGCCTCACTTCTCTCAGTATGCTTCAAAGCAACAGTGGTTATAGGGTATTTTGCCACCATTAGGGTCTGAATGTGTAGATGCTGAATGAATGTAGCATAAAAAAGTTCAAACCTTTCACACCTTTATGTGTAATTCACTCTGTGATTGAAATGCACTCTGTGATAGTGCATTTCAATGCACTATCACATTTCAATTTTTGAGCTTTTGAAATATTTTTTGGTTCATAATCACCCAAAGGCAATCTGAGGCAGGACAGGTTTGGAGCCTTATCCTACCACAATAAGCCTGCTGCTCACCATTACCACGGTTTTATATGACAGCCCTCCGGAGGGTTAGAGAGGAGCAGTAATTTATATTTTGCTTTTTCTTGTGTTTTGTCGGAAACGTATGACACAGATATTTTTGATTTATGCCTAATTTTGAGGCATTGTCTACGCTGTTATTCCACGCCACAACGCAAGAGGGAAAATCAAGATATAGCTGTGGGTCTAAATACGGCTGTGATGGCGAGGAAGTGGGGGCACGTTTGTGCGACAACGGAGGGACATGAGGCAAAAAAGAGCGAGGATCCAGGTGGAAAAAGGGTCCCAGCGTTCTTGCGCACCTCGCTCTTCTAGCTGGTCCATCTTCATGAGTCGTTTTCTGCAATTGCGGTCATACAAACAAAACAAGCCAGTAAGGTACCAAACAGGAAATATGCATAGTATAGGGGGGATGTAGATTTGACCAATCAGAGGCCTACTGTCTGCGATCACCTACAATTTTGGAGAGGTGCAACAGAGTGTCTGTGGAAGGGGCGGGGCATATCTGCCTTAACTGTGACACACACACACAGACGACCTGGTTTCTGAGTATAAACCAGCCTTTAGGTGACAATATCTGATATGTCTCAGAATAGGTTGTAACATTACCTTTCTCTATTAGCCACTCATTTCTTGTGTTGTAGATATTTTTTCTGTGGCTGTTCATACCTGAAGAACCAGCTTCAACCAATCTTCTTTGTTTCCTCTCAAAAAATGTCCCTCATCCAATGTTATGGGTTGTAGCCATGTTTTCAAGGACAGTATATATTTTTAGAAATGGCATGGATTATGTGTCCATGGGCTGCCTTGATCATTTCCCCCCTTCTTTCCCCAGTAAATACAATTAGAGCAACTAAGAAGTCAAAACACACCCAGACATAATCTGTTGGGTTTTTTCTTTTTTCGCTTATCATTACAGTTGAGGGCCAACATGCTGCGTAAGATTGATTCAGTTTTCCTTTGATTTAAAAATGTGTACGGTATTCTGGCCTAAGGTAGTACCCCACCTCTTCAACATGGAAAAAATAGTGTACCTGAGTATGGAATCAATTTTGTTGCCTTACTGTTGCAAGCAATAAACACGTTTTGTTAACGAAAATTTGAAAAAATGCAATCCAGAAATGAAACCGTGAGCATTAAAGGTATAGAGGATGATCTTTTATTCCTGAATCATCTAAATAAGTGGTCCTCGTATTTGTCAATCATTCGGATGATATGTTTACATAAGTCCTTCCTACGTGCTTGCCCCGTTAGCTAGCTTTTTCTGAGCATGCACACTCTCTGGCGTATATCTGTGGTAAGCTACGGTTTCAGTCAGTCATTGAAGCTCACATTTATCACTGTGGTTCTTTGAAAATGGCCGAGGCTCGTAACAGAAAAACTATCCACGAAGTGTATGAAAAGAAAAGAAAGGCTTCGGAAGTGGCAGAAGATATATCCCAGAATGCTTCGTGTGCAGAGTTCTATCTTTTCAAATAACTTTTTACAGATCACATTCTTTTTTGGGGGGATGGGCTTTCCTCCAGTGTAAGAAGTAAAGAAGAATTTTTGTTGGTTTACAGAACATTAGAAACATTATTGATGCTGGCAAAGAACAAGCATTTTTTTTTTAGCATATTTGTCAAATGTGAAAGCACAATTTGAAGAAAAAATTACATGAAAAAGATACATTTGAAAATATAACATCTGTAGAAAAAAAAAATTTTTGAATAATAAATTGTGAAAAAAAAATTATTTAAAAAAAGGAATTATTGTTATTATCATAATTTTTAAACAGGAAAAAAAACTTGGAAAGTTACTCTCAAAACATGTTTTGTTAATATGTTTAGTAATAATAACTTTCAGTAACTTTTCAGTAATATTCTCCCCACACCTGCTCTACCAACTCTGTCAGCAATTTATTGTGATATTGCATTTACTTTACCCTGGTTCATTGACCTTGCATTTTTCTCATTTTTACCACTATACCTTAATGCTTATTCTACACAGGGAAACGTTCTAATCACATTGTGAAGTTTGCAGATGACACTACGGTGATGGGCCTCATTAGAGACGACAATGACCAGGACTACAAAGAGGAGCTGGAGCAGCTGGTGGACTGATGCAGAGACAAAAGTTTGATCCTGAATGGGGAGAAGATGGAGGAGATCATTGTTGACTTCAGAAAGAACCGTTCTAATCACGCTCCACTGGTCATCAACAGCTCAGCTCTAGAGGTGGTCAACAGCACCAACTTCTTGGGGGTGCACATCACAGACACCCTAACCTGTACTGTAAACACCAACTCACTGATTAAAATGGCACAAAAGCGCATGTACTTCCTGTGGAGGATGAGGAGAGCCCACCTGCCCCCACTCATCCTCACCAACTTCTGCAGTAGCACCTTAGAGAGCGTTCTGACCAGTTGTCACACTGCGTGGTGTGGAGGCTGCAGCGCCTCAAACTGGAAGAAAGTGAGAAGAGTGGTGAGAAGAGCAGAGAGGATCATCAGGGCTCCTCTTCCCTCCATTAAAGACATTTCTGTCATGATTTTCTTAAGGGATCTGACCCACATGCAGTAAACCACTCAGAGAGACCAGGGTAAAAGTTTAACAGGTTTATTGAGGAGATGAACGGGGTTGGATTCAGGAGACTCAGAGCCAATCAGAGGTTAGTTCAGGGTCCGTGGGAACTTTGAACGATGACTTTGGAGAAACAGAGAAAACGGGACTCACGTTAGTGGAGAAAACCTTCTTCCCAGAATCCAGTCTTGTGTGGGTTAACCAGAGGGAGGAACTCGTTGGAGGGTGGACAGGTTTTAATTTGGTTGGTTCCTGGGTCACTATAGAGCGGACTGTCACTTGGAATCCAGGAGGTCTTGAACAGAACTTGTGGAGGTTAATCCCCTGCTCAGTGTGAAACTCAAACAATCCTTCCAGGGGAAGAAGGCCAAAAACATCCAGCTTGCAGGATGGCTTCCTGCCGAAAAGCAAAGACAAAAACACAGTTAGGACTCAGAGAAACAAAGACTCAGTTAAACTCAGCTAATCTCAGCTTGGCTAGAGTACCCAGGACTGGCAAACACTCTGGCGTCGAGGTAGTGACAGTCCGCTGCTTAAGTAGTCCTCAGTGATGAGCCAACCAGCCGCAGGTGTGCGAGAGGACCAACGAGAACAGGGCACCATCTGGTGGTGGAGGAAGAGAAAAACACAAAAAACACAACCCACACAAACTGGATTCCTAACAATTTCATCAAAGCGTTGCGTTTCCAGAGCCAGTAACATCATCAGCGACCCCTCACACCCCCACCATGGACTGTTCTCCTTTCTGCTCTCTGGAAAGACTTCGCAACATTCGATGCAGGTCCAGCAGGTTCTGTAACAACTTCTTTCCCACTGCCATTAGAATGTTGAACTGTTGAAAACTCTAACCAAGTCGCAAATTGAGACTGCATCACACTGTAAACATCGTACTTGCACTACACTGTGAATCTTCAAATCCCTTTAAATAGAACTCAACTCACTGTTTCTACTGCATAATGCATCATAAAAATTTTGTTATTTTTGCACTGCTCTGAACCTTCCTTATCAATGCCTTTTGCACAATGTCTCACCTACAGTGGGGCAAAAAAAGTATTTAGTCAGCCACCAATAGTGCAAGTTCTCCCACTTAAAAAGATAAGAGAGGCCGGTAATTTTCATCATAGATATACCTCAACTATGAGAGACAAAATGAGAAAAAAAAATCCAGAAAATCACATTGTCTGATTTTTAAAGATTTTATTTGCAAAATATGGTGGAAAATAAGTATATAACAAAAGTTAATCTCAATACTTTGTTATATACCCTTTGTTGGCAATGACAGAGATCAAACGTTTTCTGTAAGTCTTCACAAGGTTTTCACACACTGTTGCTGGTATTTTGGCCCATTCCTCCATGCAGATCTCCTCTAGAGCAGTGATGCTCTGGGGCTGTCGCTGGGCAACACGGACTTTCAACTCACTCCAAAGATTTTCTATGGGGTTGAGATCTGGAGACTGGCTAGGCCACTCCAGGACCTTGAAATGCTTCTTACGAAGGCTCTCCTTCGTTACCCGGGCGGTGTGTTTGGGATCATTGTCATGCTGAAAGACCCAGCCACGTTTCATCTTCAATGCCCTTGCTGATGGAAGGAGGTTTTCAGTCAAAATTTGACGATACATGGCCCCATTCATTCTTTCCTTCACACGGATCAGTCGTCCTGGTGCCTTAGCAGAAAAACAGCCCCAAAGCATGATGTTTCCACCCCCATGCTTCACTGTAGGTATGGTGTTCTTTGGGTGCAACTCAGCATTCTCTCTCCTCCAAACACGACGAGTAGAGTTTTTACCAAAAAGTTCTATTTTGGTTTCATCTGACCATATGATATTCTCCCAGTTATCGTCTGGATCATCCAAATGCTCTCTAGCAAACTTGAGACGGGCCTTGACATGTACTGGCTTAAGCAGGGGGACACGTCTGGCACTGCAGGATTTGAGTCCCTGGCGGCGTAGTGTGTTACTGATGGTAGCCTTTGTTACTTTGGTCCCAGCTCTCTGCAGGTCATTCACTAGGTCCCCCGTGTGGTTCTGGGATTTTTACTCACCGTTCTTGTGATCATTTTGACCCCACGGGGTGAGATCTTGCGTGGAGCCCCAGATCGAGGAAGATTATCAGTGCTCTTGTTTGTTTTCCATTTTCTAATAATTGATCCCACAGTTGATTTCTTCACACCAAGTTGTTTACCTATTGCAGATTCAGACTTCCCAGCCTGGTGCAGGTCTATAATTTTGTTTCGGGTGTCCTTTTACAGCTCTCTAGTTTTGGCCATGGTGGAGTTTAGAGTGACTGTTTGAGGTTGTGGACAGGTGTCTTTTATACTGATAACGGGTTCAAACAGGTGCCATTAATGAAGGTAACGTGTGGAGGACAGAGGAGCCTCTTACAGAAGAAGTTACAGGTCTGTGAGAGCCAGAAATCTTGCTTGTTTGTAACTGACCAAATACTTATTTTCCACCATATTTTGCAAATAAATTCTTTAAAAATCAGACAATGTGATTTTCTGGATTTTTTTTCTCATTTTGTCTCTCATAGTTGAGGTATATCTATGATGAAAATTACCGGCCTCTCTCGTCTTTTTGAGTGGGAGAACTTGCACTATTGGTGGCTGACTAAATACTTTTTTGCCCCACTGTATAGTGTTTCAATTTTGATCACTGCTGCATTTTATAAATGGATATGTTCATTTCACTTCTAAGCTGTTGCTCATTCACTGTCGGAAAGCTGTATGTATCAAAATGACAACAAAGTTTGTCTAAGTGTAAGTTTTCATATTAGGTGGTATAAATTTGTCCTTATGTTAGGAACTTAAATGCTTTTTAGTTACAAAAGACATTTGATGTAGCATGTAATTCTACTGCAACACTGAAATAAGGTTTGCAGTTTTATCCAAATATATAATGGAAAAAAAAAAACTGTATTTTGTAGAGCACAAAGCTCTTCTCGGTTGATCAGCTTTCATGATAAGGTGTTTCTTTAATGTAAAATCTTCCCCCTTTCTGCCTCTTCAAAACCAAGTCAGCCAACCTCATCTTCACAATCTCATCTGAAGCAACGCTGAAACGACTTCAAATTAAAAAGAAACTAAGCACAAGATGGTTACTCATGGTTACTCACAGATTTATCAAATGGGAAACATGCTTATTGAAATCACATCTTTGACATGTGTTCTTTTATATGAGGAACATTTAAGAAGAATTTCAGTCAGGTAGACCTAATTGAGATGTGCTTATCACAACCTACGTTTATGAAATATGTATTTAAACAAATAAGGTCTTCTAGCTGACAGAAACCATGTAAAAACAATGGAAAAGGGCATTATATGCACACTGTAGAATCAGTGGTTGCCAGCTTAGGTTAGGATGCAGTCTAATTTGTTTTTGGTTCTGTAAATAATCATATTAGCCATCAAGATGAATCATTACTGCTGATCCAATAATGTTGAGATGATTGCTATATTAAAGTCAGGAGAAGACAAACAAGACAAACTACATTTAATATTCCCTTTAAGCAGATTCTATTATCACAGAAAGTGCCCTGCATTTCATCGCTGAATGAGGGATTACTATGGAGGTTTACACTCATTGGAGGGTTTCTGGATAGAGCTGCGTTCCACAATAACGGAAGAAAAGCAGCAGAGCTTCAGTAGATTTATGCAAAGAGGCTCCAAGGAAGGGAGTAATCTAACAGCTACTGTAAACAGCTGATATGAAAGAGTTTTATAGTAATAAAGCAGGCATCAGCATAAAAGTCTTAAAAGAAACTTGAACTAGTAAATTGTAAGTGGCTTAAAGAGGAAATTTTAAGAAAAGCACCAATTATGTTGGCTTCAGAGGATTCCCTCTCTGCCAGGAAGAAAGTGTTTTTTGGTAACTGATCACATAGGATTTTTATTAAATTCTGAACACCTTTGTTCAATCTAAATGCCTCTTATATGTTTTTTTTTTTTTGTGTTTGGAATGTTGCATTCTTAACCATTTCAGAGCAGTGGCTATGATCGTGTCCCAATCCATAAAAATAACACTGGTAATAATCATTATTATAGCTGTACAAGTTAAGATACTGTTTATAAAACCTAAACTGCAATACAATAACAATAGAACACAGTGTCAGCAGTGAGGTTCAGCTTTGGAATTTGGTAGTTAATAGGGGAATATAGGGAAATACTATAACTGGACTAGTGTTAATATTGATATTTAAGAGCCATAGGTACTGGAGTCTCTTTTATAAAGTTTGGACCCTGAA
The DNA here is from genome assembly GCA_030533445.1 of Cyprinodon diabolis. Lineage (NCBI taxonomy): Eukaryota > Metazoa > Chordata > Actinopteri > Cyprinodontiformes > Cyprinodontidae > Cyprinodon > Cyprinodon diabolis. The sequence goes on from CM060066.1 coordinate 10,331,901, forward strand.
ACTTCCATACGCTGACTTCCACTCAGAGGCTGTGATTTACAAAACATGAACACACCATACTGTAGATGTCCAGAAATTAAGTTATGTGTCATAATGTGGAATGGCACAGAGAAAAAGTATTGAACACACTTACTGAAATGTATTTAATAGTTTGTTAAAAAGACTTTATTTGCAATGAACACTTTAAGATGACTTCTGTATAGAGAAATTTGTATCGATCAGGTGTGATTTTGGCCCATTTGTTGGGAGCTGGAGAAGTACCACCTTCCTCCAGCAGAGTCCGCCATGGATCCTCCTGAGCCGAGCCTCCTGCACAGCTGAAGCTCATCCCATCATCAGAGGATCCACAGTATTTAAGCTGTCTTCAGACCTTGCCTCAACGCCGCAGTGTTTTATCCAGTTGGTTAGCACCTAAGCCTAGTATCTCTGAGAACCTTTGTTGAATCCAGACTGGATTCTAACCTTTGTCTCTGCCTTCCAGGAAACCTGTTTTTTCTCCTGTGAAGCTCAGGAGGAGCTTAACCTGCCGAGCCTGCCCTCTGAGCCAAACCTGAAGTCTCTCTCTGGATTTTCCATGCAGCTCTGGACCAAGAGCTGGAAACTCAAAACCAGGGTCAGCTCATTCTCAAGAAGTAAGACGCTGAAGCAGTTAACGGACTCTGCTGAACAAACTATCTCCGGACCCAACAGTTTCCCTCTCAAGGCTTTAACCAAGAACCCTCAAGGTACAAATCTGAAACTGTCTGAATCAAACTCCTCTGAGCAAACGCTAACTGAACTGTCTCCCACGCAGACTCCAGTGAACCAGTCCCCAGGCCATAACCAGAACCAGTGGTTAAACTGTGTTTGTGACAATAAACTTTGTTAAACCTTTTACTTCTGTTTTCGTCTCCGTGGTGTTCTGCATATCTGGGTCTCACTAGAGAACCCATCATGACACCATTCTTTCAGACAAAACTGTCTTGAAATCTTGAAGGTTTCGTTGGCCTCTTCTATGAACTCTGATCTTCAGCTTTTTCATAGTCTTTCTATTGTATTCAAGTCAGGTGATTGGCTGGCCCATTCTAGCAGCTTTATTTTCTTTCTCTGAAACCAATTGAGAGTTTCTTTGGCTGTGTTTGAGGTCATTTTCTTGCTGAAATGTCCACCCGTTCCATCTTCATCATCCTGGTAGAATGCAGCAGATTTTTATCAAGAATATCTTAGTACATTTTTCCATTCATCCTTCCCTTAATTATTTGAAGTTTGCCAGTACAAGATGCTGCCCCACACCATGATGTTCCCACCTCCAGACTTTACTGCTTGTATGGTGTTTTTGGGGTGATGTGTACTGCCATTTGACCTCTGAACAAGATGCGTAGTATAGCATCCAAAAGGTTCCATTTTGGACTCATCTTACCGGACAAACAAGCTTCAAATTGCTTTTTCTTCAGCAATCAAGCCTTGTGTTGTGAGCATGCATACAGGCCATACTGTTGAGTGCTAATTATAGGTCTTTCTGAAGCTCTCCACAAGTGGTCTTTGGCTCATGGACAACTTAATTGTTTCTTAATGTTCTTTGATTGAGCTAGTATGTACCGGATATGAAGGGACTCCTCTTAAAGGGCTGTTTGGTTACATTTTGGTAATCAAATTAGCATATACTGTAAGTAAACACATGAACATTGATGGTATACTAGTGTTTAAACCTTTAGTGATATAAAGCTTGTTTTAGCCTTATAAACAACAACTCAAAACATCCGGATTGCTTACCATGCAGCTCAACCTGTTAGCTTGTCTTAAAAAACAGTCAACATATTAAATTATCAAAATTAATCAGAAAGACAAACAATTTAGCAATAAAATCTTTGGCTAAATTTGCTAAACCACTACCTCTGCTTATTCCCATTTTGGAAAGGGCTGAGTTGCAATGTTCAGCAGCTTAGCATAGCAGACCAAAGCAGGGGACCTTTCTTTCTTCCAGGTGCCCCACATCAGGGAAGTTCTTTGTCCTGAGGTACTCAATACCCCCAGCCTCCTCAGGTATCTGTAAATTCCTGAGACTCAGAGAAAACTTTGCAGAACACTCTTTTTGTAACAATTTGGTTCTGAAGTTAGCAACCAGGTCCATTTACCCTTTGATCGGTCTGCAGATCCTGGTTCTTGGCAAGGGGCTCTCCATGATGGTGGCTGGTTTGAAACCAGCCCCAAAAAATAGCAGGCATGTGGCATTTGTTTTGTCCTTAAGGCACTATGGATGGTAGAACTGCATATACTGCCAGAGTGTCTTGGAAAGTTTTTGGGGGAGGGGGGGTCACAGTAATCGGAGAGAGGAGCTCACAGCAAAGCTAATTACATGCTCTTGGTGTTACAAGGTGTCGGGGTTATGACTTTTCACTTCTCTGCTTCTCAAATGTAAAACAGGAAAGCATTCTTGCAAAACATTTGACTGTCTTATGGCCTTCATACACTATTTCCAATGATGAGAGTAACATACAGAAAAACAAATGATTGAGAGCAATATAAAACATATAATTGAATAAAATGATAAAAACAACAAAGATCATAATAACTTCAACAATGTCCAAAATTAACATCATGGTTTACAGCACAAAATGTGCGTGAATTATAAATGTCGATTTAGCACAATGTTTTATATTAATGAGACCCCTTTGTATCATTAATTGCTTAGCTGACCCTCAAATTGAACCTCTGTTCAACAGAAAAAAATATCCTAAACACAACAGGCCATCAGCAACATAAAGCCTGAAACAAAGATTAGATGTTCTTGCAAAACACTAGTCAGCTTCCAGAGTTCAACCCTATTCATGAGCTTTACCATCATATATCGATAGCAATCCAAGAGCAAATATCTACAAAGCATCATAAATTGTAGCACCATTGAAAAGAAAAATCTCCTTCATAACTTTTGAGACTGAAAGACTTTTTGCCCACTTGTTAATGTATTGCTGCACTCTAAGTGCAAAAAAACAATGTCGGACTCCGTAATTTTCTCTGGTCCCCTCCCTGATCTGACCAGTGATGACATGTTTAGCCGCATGTCGTCATTCAACCGCTGGTTGTCTAGGTGGTGTCCTGAAAACAACGTGGGCTACATTAATAATTGGCAATCCTTTTGGGGAAAGCCTGGTCTGATTCGGAGAGACGGCATCCATCCCACTTTGGATGGTGCAGCTCTTCTTTCTAGGAATCTGGCCACATTTATTAGTCCTCCAAAACCCTGACCACCCAGGGTGCAGACCAGGATGCAGAGTTGTAGTTTAACACACATCTCTGCAGCTTCTCTACTGTTACCCACTCTTTACTCCATCCAGACAGTGTCTTGCCCACGACCAAAATCTAATAAATTAGCAAATATTCCCAAAGGAGTAAATCATGATAATCTAATTAAAATCAAAATAACTCCAATTGGGGAAAAAGTTAAAATAATTAAATGCGGTCTGTTTAACATAAGATCTCTTTCCTCTAAAAGTCTGCTAGTTAATGACTTGATTTGTGATAATCACATTGACTTGTGTTGCCTTACAGAAACCTGGCTGCAGGAAGAGGATTATGTGAGCATAAATGAGGCAACTCCTTCAAGCTATTTAAATTTTCACATACCCAGAAGTTCTGGGCGAGGAGGAGGAGTAGCAACAATCTTCCAGTCTGACTTACTGATTACTCCCAAAACAGTTAATACCTACAACTCTTTTGAGCATTTAACCCTTAATTTCCCTGATCCAAATTTCAAGGCAAGAAAACCTCTTCTTTTTGTAACTTTGTATCGTTCACCAGGTCCTTACTCTGAATTTTTAGATGAGTTTTCAGAGTTCCTTTCTGATTTGGTATTAAATACTGACAGTTCATCATAGTGGGAGATTTTAACATCCATGCTGACATTGAAGGCGATAGCTTAAGAGCAGCCTTTAATGCTATCTTAGACATTATTGGCTTTGTTCAAAATGTGAATAGTCCAACACATTCTCATCTTCATACTTTGGATCTTGTGCTGACATACGGCATAGAATGTGAAGAAATAACAGTATTTCCTCACAACCCTGTCCTCTCTGACCACTTTCTAATAACCTTCAGGATTACTTTAACATAGTTCTCCTCCCCCAAAAGAAGGTTACATTTTAGTAGATCTTTATCAGATAGTGCAGTTATAAATTTTAAAGAATCTGCTTCACTTTCTCTCTCCTCTGTGTCGCTGAGCAGTGCTGCAGAGTGCAAAAGCATAGCTTATTCCCCTTCACAGGTTGATGATTTTGTTGATGGGGTTGCTAGTTCTCTGCGTACTGCCTTAGACAGCGCAGCTCCTTTGAAAATGAAACATTTAAAAATAGAAAGCTTGCTCCTTGGTTTAATGCAGAGCTGCGTACTTTGAAGCAAAATGCTAGGAAACTGGAGAGAAAATATCGCTCCACAGGCCTGCGGGAGTCCTTCCTAGTCTGGAAAAATGGTTTACTGCTGTATAAGAGGACCCTTTGTAAAGCAAGAGCAGCATACTTCTCCTCATTAATAGAGGAGAATAAGAATAATCCTAGATTTCTTTTTAATACAGTTGCCAAACTCACCCAGAGCCATAGCTCTGTTGAACAGTCCATCCCACCTGCTCTTAGCAGCAATGATTTTATGGGATTCTTTATAAATAAGATTGATCTTATTAAAAATAAGATCATAAGCACTCCTATATCCGCGATTGTACCTGAGGTAGTCATGGAATCTGAACCGGGTTTAGACTGCTTTGATCCAGTTGAACTTTCTGAATTAGCAAAATTTATTGTCTTCATCTAAGCCTTCAACTTGTATGTTAGATCCAACCATCCAACCAGGTTATTTAAGGAGGTATTCCCTTTGATCTCCTCCTCCATTTTAGATGTGATTAATCTATCTCTGTCAATTATAGACCTATATCCAATCTTCCTTTCTTATCCAAAGTTCTTGAGAAAGTAGTTGCCAAAAAAGTTTGCGATCACTTACACCATAATGAACTTTTTGAAGAGTTTCAGTCTGGCTTTAGAGCTCATCATAGCACTGAGACAGCTCTGGTGAAAATCACTAATGATATTCTCATTGCCTCAGATAATGGACTTGTATCTGTGCTCGTCCTGTTGGATCTTATTGCTGCATTTGATACAGTTGACCATAATATTCTTTCAGAAAGACTTGAACATTTTGTTGGAATTAAAGGAACAGCACTAAACTGGTTTAAATCTTATCTATCTGATCGAATTCAGTTTGTTCATGTTAATGATAGATCTTCATCATGCTCAAAGGTTACCTGTGGAGTACCACAGGGATCAGTGCTAGGACCAATTCTCTTTACTTTATACATGCTCCCAATTGGTAGAATTATTAGACAGCATGGGATTAATTTTCACTGTTATGCTGATGATACCCAGCTATATCTGTCTATAAATCCAGATGAAGCTAACCTATTACATAAATTACAGGCATGTCTTGAAGACATAAAAACCTGGATGACTCTTAACTTTCTGCTTCTGAATGCAGACAAAACAGAGGTTATAGTCTCTGGACCAGAGTCTCTGAAAAAGAAGCTGATTAGCCAGTCACTTCATTTGGATGGGATTAAACTGATTTCAGATAATAAAGTAAAAAATCTTGGTGTTATTTTTGATCAGGACCTGTCATTTAAATCCCATATCAAAGAGGTTTCTAGAATTTTCTTCTTTCATCTGAGGAACACTTCAAAAATTAGAAATCTCCTGTCCAGGGATGATGCTGAGAAAGTAGTCCATGCATTTGTTACTTCAAGGCTGGACTGTTGTAATTCTTTACTATCAGGAAGTCCACAAACTGTAGTAAAAGCCTTCAGCTGATCCAAAATGCTGCAGCCAGAGTTCTGATGAAAATTAAAAAGAGAGATCACATCTCTCCTATCCTGGCTTCTCTTCATTGGCTTCCTGTTAAATCAAGAATTGAATTTAAAATCCTCCTTCTCACATATAAAGCCTTAAATGGCCAAGCTCCATCTTATATCAGAGATCTGATTGTTCCTTATGTTCCTAACAGAGCACTTTGCTCTCAATCTGCAGGTTTACTAGTGGTTCCTAGAATTTCTAAAAATAGAATGGGAGGCAGATCTTTTAGTTATCAGGCTCCTCTCCTGTGGAACCAACTACCAATTTTAGTCCTGGAGGCAGACACCCTGTCTACTTTTAAGGCTAGGCTTAAAACTTTCCTTTTTGATAAAGCTTATAGTTAGGGTGGCTCAGGTTATCCTGAGCTATCTCTATAGTTATGCTGCTATAGGCTTAGACTTCTGGAGGACATAGGGACCCCCATTTCATCATTCTGCTTCATTCTCTCTCTGTTCTCCTATTCTGCAGAATCAGTTAGTTCAATCTCTAACGTTCTGCTCTCTCTGCTTTTCCTCAGAGTAGCTTTGCCTCGTCTGTTCCTGTTTGGCTGTGACGTTATCCTGGAAAGAAACATCAGCTGTGCTGCTTCCATCAACACCCTTGTTTATAGATGTTGGAGATCGGCCTGTTTTCCAGTGTGGTCCTGTGACTGGGTGGATGTGCTCTCTTCGTCCTCTGGCATGGGAGCTGGCTCGGAGCTCGTCTGCCTGGCTGTGTGTTTCCTGGACGGGGCCGGCTTTTACAGCTGCTTTTTGTGTCTCTGCTTCCGTCTCCTTGAACCCCAGTCGGCCTCGGCAGATGTATTGCTGCACTCTAAGTGTTTTTGGCTGGAACATCAGAAGAAATAACAATATTGTTGCAAGTATTTAAGGTTTTACACATGCTGCGAGACATAAATTCCCCAAAAACAAAAGATAGATCCACCTTCCAGATCAAGATCTTAAACCTTGAGTACTAGAAAATCCTCAGCTGCTAGATACTTGAAAGTGTTCAAGTTTACTTTGATTTATGTCATTATGTGTTTGCTAGTCAATAGTTAGTCGCTATTATTTTCTTGTTATATTTAAGCCCTCTTTTATTCGTTTGTTACTCTCTCCTTTCCCCAGCTCCCTTCTAGCTACTATACTTCTGTTCACACATGTTCCCAATCAGTAACAGTTATTACTCAATTCTGTTTGCCACATATTCCACCAGGTTTAGCGTGAGGGTAGGGTGAATGGTCTGCAATTCAAAAGGTTAAGGGTTCGGTCCCAGCTGTGGTCAAATTATTAATGTTGCCTTAAATGTTTTTCTTTTTTTTATCACTTGATGGCCTATGATATCAGAAATTGTACAATAACTTATTTAACTTATTTATATATATTACGGATACTAGCCTATTATGCTGTTTGACTTTATGGCATCTTTCTTTTATTTAGATCAGCTGATGTGCGCACCACCTTTCCAAGGAATTACATTAGACCATAGGGATTATCATTCTACAGCCTCAATATCTTACTCTGATGTTTCCAAGCAATACAAGGCCTTGTCCATATAAGACTCAAACTCACTGCGGATCCAGACATTTGAATTGAGAAAGCTTCCTGGAGAGGTGGCGAAACGTCTTCAAATCTTGAAAACCAAGTCCAGTGGATATTTTTTTAATTTTTACGGAACGACTATGACCTGGATGACTGAGAACCTTCATCAGCGTATTCAAGTGGGAATGCTTATGCATTCCCACTTATTGTTGTTCATTGTAAATTTTTCTGACTCTAACTAGTCCCGCAGTTTTCAACCGATTTCAACAATTTTGGTATCAAAACGTTCAGCTTGTTCAGGAGAATTGTGCTGTCTTTTGGTAAAGATATTTTTTGTAGTTTTCGCGATATTCTGCTTTTTCTGGGGGGTTTTTTGTCCCATTGAAATGCATGTAGAATTCTTAGATTTCAGCAAAATTCAGCTAAAACTTTATCATCTTCGACCTTTAACTACTTCAGCATACTTTCAGCTAGAAACACCATTCAACTTTTAAAATGTTTCCGTATCTTTCTGCTATTACTGTTTAACTCAGCTTTTTGCTAACTTTTACAGTTTTGCTTCAGTGAAGCTTCAAACTTTTAAAGAAAATTTTGAGATTTTCAGATTTATAATGGAAGTCTATGGACGGAATTCTTCAACTGCTAGAGGGCGTGCTCTAGCTTTTGAGCTGTTCTGGTTTTTTCGAACAAATTCTTCTCACTCCCTCATTTTTCATTCAATTGAAATAAATTATACATCAAAATGTAGGGATTTTTGTCAGGATTCAGGAAATGTAACCCTCATTTGTGTGGCATTTACAGTTTTCCAACAGTTTGGCCCAGACCACGAAGAAGTCCACATGACTACTGGCCACGACCCTTCCCTTCACACACAACCCTGATAGACTTTCAAAATAAGACTCCGGGGACCCTACAAAATAAAAGCCCCTACATTAAACTCATATTTTTTCCCAGCATATGGCTCAACATTATGACCCAAACTCAACCACTTTTTTAAAATTAGACTCTAGGGGGCTTTTCAAAACACACCCCACAGCAAATTTCAAAATAAAAGCCTCCCATTGCCACTTCATCTACTGCCCTAATAACGGGAAAAGAGTGATTTAACGATTGGAAAGTCATCAAGTATCACTGCTGGGTCTGACCCTTTTCTCAACACACAACCCTGCTAGACTTTCAAAATAAGACTCCAGTAACTCTACAAAATAAAAGCCTCTATATTATACTCGCGTATTAATTGATGCAAATGGCCCAGCATTATGACCCAAACTCTACCAGCTTGTTTCTATTAGACTCTAGGGACCTTTTCAAAACATACCCCAGAGCGAATTTCACAATAAAAGTCTCCCATTTACACTCTAATGCAGCATCTATTCACCCAATAACATGAAAAACCAGTGATTTCATATTTAGAAATGGATTCTATATCACTGCTGGGCATGACCCTTCCCTTGACACACATCCATGATGGACTTTCGAAATAAGACTAAAGGGACGCTGCAAAATAAAAGCCTCCTCCTTACACACACTCATTCATTGTGCCGTATTACTCATAGCTATAATCCAAACTCAACCAATTTCTTCAAAATACACTACCAAGGCCTGTTGACCACACACCTCAGTGCACATTTCTTAATAAGGCTCTAAGAGTTACACTGTAATAAAGCATCTGCTAACCTCGTAACATGCAGCCTAAGCCTGCCAACGGTGCTTTCATCACCACAGTGGCTCATAACATGCAGGTTAGTTTTTTTTTTTGATAAATTCAGCTCCTTAAGTGGTATTAGCTCTCTTTCTATAAGCTTCTCTCTGTGTCCTTCCCCTGCTTCTCATGGTCAGTCTTGCACATAGGTTTGTAGATTTTCAATCCTCTAAGGATGACACAGTTTTCTTTATGCTGATCAACTAACACATTTTAAATCATTTCAAATTGTTTTGCCAAGTCTTGACATTTCCACATAGGATTGTAAAATTTTTTATACTTATTTAATACCATCTTCCTCAACATTTTACTTCCCATCCTTAAGCTACTCATTTTTTCTTCAACCAGATAAGATTCAAGTTTTTCTTTGTAATTTCTTTTCAGATTCAGCTAATTTAATACTTTTAAGCCTATGTTGTGAACTTTGCCTTCATTCTGCTCTCTTTCTGGACAGGAATTAAGCTTTTCTGTTTGCTGCTAATTCATAACACGCCTGTTTCTGGGCAGTAGGTGCCCCCCCTTCAAAATTTCTTTATACATTTTTCTAGAAACTTGGGAGACATTATATTAAGACCCTTCTAGAGATTTTTTGATATCATGTATGGTTTGGCTGTGAAGCTTTTAAGATGAGTTTGTTTCTGCCATTTTACTGCCAGATGATTCTACCCTACAAAATCTTCAGATGATTCAATTGTTTTCTGCAGTTTGAAGTTTCTAATTACTTCCTTTCACATTTTCATATGTTCCTCAGCTAATTTGTGCTTCTTTTCCTTCTCGCAGTTTCTTACGCTCATTTTTTATTATTTCGTTCAGCAAAAAAAGCATTCCCACTTTGCTGTTTCTGCGAAACAGCTTTTTCTAGTGTTATACTATTTTTGTTATTTTTATTATCCTCTAGCTGGTAAAATTTTCAGTTTGATCTGGAAAAGGACGCTATGATGCCTTAAAACAAGCATGAAAGGCCCAACCCCCCATGGGTTTTTGGGCACATTATGCAAGAATGCTGCTTGCTGCCGCGATGAATAGTGGCGTTTCTAAACTGTTGTCAGGGATGGCTGTGACCCACCCAAAAATCAGTGAGCTAATCCGGAGTATTCCCATTTTAAATACAGTGAACCCTCATTTATCGCGGAGGTTACATTCCAAAAAGAACCCGCGATAGGTGAAATACGTGAAGTAGAAACCTTTTTTTTTTTTTAGAGTTATCATACAATGAAATACTCCATACAACATTGAAATCAGGGAATAAAAACTTTATATAGACCCAAGCATTTGTTTGACAAATAAAAGTACGATATAAACGTTAACTACTGTACTGTACTGTAAAATAATATAGTTATAAATACTTTTAATCATCAATACAAAATGAAGGGTTAATATTGCGGGGATCAGTACCGCCCCGCCGTGACGGATTGGATATTTCTTCCAAAGCCTGCGGTGCAGCTGTGTGTTTTGGAGAGAAGAACATAGTTATGTGATCAACGCGCAAGTCAGTGAGCTAATCCAGTTTATTCCCATTTTAAATCATGTACTATTTAACCACGTATGACCAGAACATAATCTGGATATAATGGGTTCCTCTTTTGTATGTCATCCTGTTCTAAACATCACCAATTAATTAAGCAAACCGCTTAATGCAGGAATGTCGCTACTACTGTAAATAGTGGTGCTTGAACTTGAATGGAGCAGCGACTGGCATGTAATATTCCCAGGGCCAAGAGATACATGACATTTGCTATCAGTAATATATTGATTTGAAATGCAAATAAAAAACATTTTCTATGAAACATTTTCCTGACTTTATGTTTCACTATTATATTATGGGCTACTATATAAATCTTTTTAAGCAAACCTGTAAAAATGTAATGATGTCAGAATATTGGACCCAGAATTCGAGGCGAGACAGGCAGTGGGAAAGTTCAAAGCGTTTATTAATCAAAACAGGTGCGCGGGGCTGCTCGTCTGCTGCGAGGCAGATCTCTGCAGGGATACGAAAATACAGGTCAGAGACTGGATGTGGAGCTGAATGCGACTTGGAGCAAAGTCACTGACTTGATTCAAAGTTCAGTTCATTCGAGGAGAACTCAGCAGAATCCAGAAGGGAGATTTGACCGCAGTCGCGGCGGCCACGCCCCCAGAGTTCCAAGAGAGCGAGCAGCAGAAGTCAGTGATGGAGTACATCACTGACCGGTCTCCCTGTCTGAGAGTCAAAAGTCCCCTTGAGGCTTCCCTACTCGGAAGAACTGGGCAAAAAACTCTGATTACTTCCAAAGACAAATTATTATAAGAGCTGCAGAGTTCAGGATTATTCAACCACTCTGACGTTCCCCATAATTTGGCTTTTCCCGCTAAATGAGAGATTACATAGGCCACCTTGGCTCGATCAGAAGGAAACGCAGAGGGCTGTAATTCAAAATGAATTTCGCACTGAGTCAGGAAGGCTCTGCATTGATCAGGATCCCCTTTAAAAACTTCAGGAGGGGACAGACACGGTCCAAGAGAAGCTGGACTATCAGTAGCAGACGTGGGCGCGGTAGCTGTCACGGGCGCGGCAGCTGGAGCAGCCTGATTAATAATCAAGGATCTCCTGCATGCCTGATTCTAGCCGGGAAATACTTTGATCCACATCATTTCGCCACTGCCCGTCTGCCGATGGGTCCATGTTTTGGCCAGGTTATTCTGTAATGATCTCAGAATATTGGACCCAGAATTCAAGGCGAGACAGGCAGTGGGAAAGTTCAAAGCGTTTATTAATCAAAACAGGTGCGCGGGGCTGCTCGTCTGCTGCGGGGCGGATCTCTGCAGGGATAGGAGAATAGAGGTCAGAGACTGGATGTGGAGCTGAATGCGACTTGGAGCAAAGTCACTGACTTGATTCAAAGTTCAGTTCATTCGAGGAGAACTCAGCAGAATCCAGAAGGGAGATTTGACCGCAGTTGCGGCGGCCACGCCCCCAGAGTTTCTAGAGAGCGAGCAGCAGACGCCGCTGATCCACAGGACAGAAAACTGGTCATAATCAGGGAAGCAGACAGACTAAAGAAAGCTAGGAAACGTCTCTCCAAAACACACAAATAACCTGGTGCTGATGGGAGGCAAACACACAACTTAGAACCGCAGAACCAATTAGACAGGGAGCAAAGAGCAAAGGAAAAAACCAAATCATCAGCGCCAAGATCATGATAAAAAACCCCATTTCCATTTCTTTCGTTTTTAAAATTAAATAAAAAAATTAAATGGCAAAAATCCAAACGTGTCTGCTAGTTTAAAGTCCATCTTATTTATTTGAATATTTAACGAAAACATTGCAGATGCCACACACGCACACAAAATGACAGAAAGAAAGATCCGAGCGTTTTAGTTTCTATCTATATATATAATACCTTTCAAAAACTGTGTTTTCAAAAACTAGTGATTTTTTGAAAGAAAATAAAAGAATAAAAACAGTTAAGCATTTTAAAAGCATCTTTACAAAAAAGGAACATAACAGCTTTTTTAAAATAAATTATTTATTATGAGAACATATCATTTCACCATTTATTGGGGGGTAATTAATTGAATGTTTATTTATTTATTGAACATGTATATATTTATGTATTTATTTAGATTGGATTAGATGCTATTAGATGAGCTTTATTGATCTCACAGCGGAGAAATTCACTCGTCACATATTGGCATAGAAGTTACTGAAGGTGCAAACATGGAGGAAAAGGTGCATTAAGAATAAGCAATATATATACCGTATATCCAGGTATATACAGTATATCAAGATAAATAGGATTAAGGTGCATGTGTACATGTATCACACACAATGAAAAACAAAACAAAAATAGGAAATAAAAAAAATAAGAAATAAAGATATGTACAATCCGGATGGCTTATATACAGGTGGAGAAATATTGCACATTCAACATATTGACAGGATCCAGAGATCTGCCACCTGATCTCCAGCAGAGAGCGCTGTGGGCCTCCTGAGCTGATTCCTCTACACACCTGGAGATCATCAGCTCATCAGAGGTCCACACTACTTAAGCAGCTGCCATACCTTCCTTCGACGCCGGAGTGTTGCCCTAGTTTGGTTAGCGAACCTGAGCCTCAGAACGTCTGAACTTTACTAGTAGACTCTAGAGAGGAACTAGTCTTCTAATCGCCTTTGTCTTTGTGCTCACAGGAAACCCTGAAGCTCTGGATGAGCTCCACCAAGAAACCTGCCGGCCTGCTCATGAAAGCCAAACCTGAAGATCTCAGTTTGGATTCCTTCTTCAGCTCTTGGATAGAGCAAGGAACAAACCCAAGCCAGAAACCTTCTAGCTCGGAACTAGACGCTGCTGCTGCTTAAACTCTCTGCCACATCTTTGACTCTGGACCTATGGTATCTCACCTCACGGCTCAGTTACAATCTCCTCAAGGTACATCCTGATTCTTCTCTCTATCAATTTATCATCAGCCTGGCTAACCAAACTCTCATCTCTCCAGAAACTCTGAGACCAGTCCCGGACCAGTACCAGAACCAGATCCAGTATTATATCATTGTACATCTTTCAATAAACATTGTTAAACTTTCCTTCAGACTCCGTTGTGTTCTCCATGTGGGCTAAGTCCTTCAACCCAATCATGACAGATATTGCACAGCATATTGTTCACAGTCAATAAATACAAAACTATATTATAGAGTCTGGTGGCAGCAGGAACGAATGACCTGCGGTAGCGCTCCTTCTTACAGACAGGGTGTCTACTGTAAGTCTCTGACTAAAGGAGCTGCTCAGCTCCTCTTTTTATACATGGGAGGCTCATGCGTGAATGTCCAACGAATAACTCCAATTGTTGTTTCAAAAATAGAAAACCTGGTTTCATTACTTAGTTTTGCCCTGGATGTTGTAGCGTTTGTGGACGCTACGTCGCTACTTGATAAAAACAATAACGTCACTACTGGAAAGTTACTTGATAAATAATGCAGCGGCGCTACTGCCCATCACTGGAAACTATGTAATGATAATAATAAATAATAACAACACACAAAAACAGTATAACAATACGCCTGTTATTATCAGAGTAAGATGTTGAGGCTGTAGAATGATAATCCCTATAGTCTAATGTAATAAAAAAGCGACAAAAAATAAAAAAAACATTTAAGGCAACTCGGCCACAGTTGGGATCAAACCCGCAATCTGTTGAACCACAGACCACTGAGCCTAACCTCTACGCTATCAGCTCGCAACACGTGACACCCCTCGCAGTCTGCTTCTTGACCAGACTGGGAGGGGTGTCATGTATTGCACGGCAAGAAAGTTACACACAAAAACAGATTATATATTATAAGAGTAAGATGTTGAGGCAGTAGAATGATAATCCCTATGATCTAATGTAATAAAAAACCGTGTGGTAGCGACAGGTGGCTTCTTTTTTTTTTAATTACAGACCAAGCACAGAAACTCTCGATGGATTTTAATGAACACAGTTAAAGATTAGCTTGACGTTTGATCCTCAAAGCTGTCAACGGCACTTATATTTTACAAAACTAAAGAAAATATATTTTCTTACATACCCTTTTGAATAACTTTGGCTTATCTTAATGAGGAATCAACTTTGGATATGATTTTAATTTCAAAATCACCAGCTGCAGCACTGTCTCTGTCGCCTTTTTCTGGTTGCGCCTCAGTCCGTATCCCCGGCTCCAACTTAATTAATTTTATTTTTCATTAAATAATAGAGATGCAGATAAATAGAAATAAACAGATCTCAGATAAGATCGGAGGTGTATCTATAACTACGCAACCATTTTCATAAAATAAGATTATGCAGTCCCTATGTCAAATTAATTCATTAACTTTATTTTAATCAAAAACAAAATAAAATAGCACAATATCACACCAAGATCCCCAATAAACCTGCTTTTCAGTTGACTGCAGGCCCACAAACGTCACCCTCAGCACGGAAGAGGTCCCAAGCACCACCTGTTGGTCTTCCGGGTACATTGCAGTTCTTTTTGAAATAAAAAAATTGGCCTCAGGAAATACATCGTGATTCACACAGGAATCACGCAGGAAACCGACCATTTCCAACCAGTGTCCACTGTAAAACAAAGGACAGACTTTTCAAAAAGAATGTTTCAAAAGTCCGAATTCAAAAAGATTTATCTGCATTAGCATGGCAACATTTGCAGGAGTGGGAATCTGTTAGCATATTAGAGGAATGAGGTTATTTTCAAGTCAGCTCAATCATCAAAGAAATAAAGACTATAAAAAGACAAGATTAATGAAAAACATGAAGTTTCCTGTTCTATTTGGATTTAGCGAATAAAAAAAGATATTTTAAGTAGGAGTGTTTTCTGGCTGAAGAGTAACTGGCCTCAGGTCAGGTTTTATGTCCTGAGTGCATGAGCAGATAACACCAGAGTTGCAGTTTATCAAAAGCAGATGGTTTAAGCAGCACACTTTGAGGTTAAAGGCCTGCTCCTGGCTAACCTCTGGTTCTGTTTCTGTTACTGAGCCACTATGCATGCTTGGTTAAAGTTGTTAGATAGTTATAGTACATGTGTTAGACCAACATTCCAGGAACTCAGTTCACATTAGAATTACATCATCATGCTTTGGTTGTATACTTGTAAAGTGTTTAAGTGTTTATTTTGAGACTACAACAAGCACACCCAAAACATGATTAGCCTTCATTTTCTACTCACCCCCATGCTGAACAACACTCTGGAGTACTTTTTTGATATCTCAAATGCATCTGGAGATCTGGGAGGCTTCTTACTGTCTGCTGACATTCAAATAATGGAGGTCTATGGTGCCCGAGGCAGAAAGGTCCATAAAAGTCCACAAAAAACGTGTCAATATTCCTCCATACTGCTCGTCCAATGTATTCCAAGTGTCCTGAGTTGGTAGCGTCCATAATTTACTCGAAACAAAGTCATTTAGAATGTTTTTAGAGCATAAACAGTAGTGTATAGGACTTCCTAAAAGCGCGCGCCTGCGAGCTCACGAGCCTACGGAAACTGCGGCAGACCAAGCCAGATGAAAGTGCGCATTCAGCGTCTGCTCTTGATAATGCAAGCGTAGGAGAAAAAAATTGCTGTTTACCTGTGCAAAGAAAGAAACAACAAAAGAAAAATGTCTGAGGACTTCAGTGTTGAGGAAGAGCATGAGTTCTTTGCCGAGCTGAATGCGCACTTTCATCTGGTTTGGTCTGCCGCGGTTTCCGTAGGCTCGTGAACTCGCAGGGGCGCGCTTTTAGGAAATCCTATACACTACTGTTTATGCTCTAAAAACATTCTAAATGACTTCGTTTCGAGTAAATCATGGACCCTACCCACTCAGGACACTTGGAATACATTGGACGAGCAGTATGGAGGAATATTGACACGTTTTTTGTGGACTTTTATGGACCTTTCTGCCTCGGGCACCATAGACCTCCATTATTTGAATGTCAGCAGACAGTAAGAAGCCTCCCAGATCTCCAGATGCATTTGAGATATCAAAAAAGTACTCCAGAGTCTTGTTCTGCATGGGGGTGAGTAGAAAATTAAGGCTAATCATGTTTTGGGTGTACTATTCCTTTAAATCTTTTTCTTTGAATCTATCATAAGTAGGAGTGAACAAATATTTATTCATTTGTTTTATGGTAATTTTTTAACTGAATGCTCATATTCATTATGACTTTTGATTGAAAAGAATTTGTTACAAAAGTCCAGGAAACGCAATCCAACTTCTGTAAATTTAGTCTTTACTTTTCATCAATGGACATCTTGACTGAGCGATTAGCTCTATTTCAGACTGACGTGGGGATGGACTTAAATCCCATTAAATCTTTTGTATTTAAACCTCATCATTAGGTTCTGTTAGGTCTGTAAACTCAAAAATGCAGAAATTTTCAACTAGATTTTTTTCTTACTTTCTTACTTTTTAAACCTGTTTCCCCAAAGTGAGGGTTGTAGAGAAGAGTAAGCCAACAGCCAAAACTTTTACTTCAAAGGTCAATAATGAAGCTGCCAGGAATCCCAGACCTCAGTTGGTTTTCTCTTTAATCCATGTGAAGCATGCTTTTTTTTTATTGATCATTTATCATACTGATTGCAGGTCTATCAGAAAGCTGCTTTAACATTTCAGCATAACTCTGAGTTCACACTGTTTTCAAACATTCGTCCCCTTAGGACAAGAGGCTGAGGGTGTTCAGGTGAAGCCACTGCAGAGCCTCCACCTGAAATTTATCAGTCTAAACTCATCCAAGAAGACCCAAGTATTTTCATGCTGAGTGTGTGGGTACTCAATCTATAACCATCTGCAGAAACATCAGATACAGGTTGGCACTTACTGATATTTACACTGACTTCACTTTATAGCTCAGTTTTTCTCTAGCAAAATGAAACAAACCCACACAGACCTACAGACAAGAGTAGAATAATACATGGACAGACCATCACAGTTCATCTGGGCCTGAAATTCATTGTTTGCAGGTATTGTTTTACCCAGGTCCTCCATATTAATACTTTATTTAAAACAGTCATTGCATATTTGTTTTTGTTTTTTTACTTTCATGTTTTTACTCTCCCCTTTTTGGTTTTTATACCATGTTAGAATAATGAATGAGGTTAGAACTTTAGTTTAACACTGAAAAGTGCCCCAGGTATGGTTCTAAATAAAGTAGAATATAAAATGTTGGACATTTCGGTATTAACCTAAATTTTCAACATCATTCGTGATTATAGAATAAAAATACATGGCAATCACTGTCATTATGCCAAGATTGCTAGAAGGCTACCATTTTAATTAAAGTTCCTAAAGAGAAGTAAATGTCATCCTGAAAAGCAGAGGAGTAAAACTACGTATTTATACTGACCAAAATCTAAATAGCTATTTTGATGATCATTTCTATTGGTATAGAAACTTGAGTTTAAAAAAAAAGATAGCAAATCATTCATAACTAATTAACCTTGAGCTAAAATTCAGACTTAAAGTCTGAATTAAGGCTCACTTTTTATCAACTTACTCTCTGATGATCTTCTGCTGCAAACATATAAGCACTGGGCCAATCTCTGCAATGCCCAATCATCACCAAGAACTCTGTTATATAAAAAAGTACTGATCAACAAATCGCTTTATGCTTCATCAAGCAGCAGCTCTCCTCCACCGCATTTCTCCATCATCCTTGTTTTCATCTGGCTCCTTCAGCCTTGAATCCACCGCCGGTATCAGGTCCCAGGATGGAAAGATATACCAATTTTATTTTATCTGTTTAATCATAATATCATACATTTCTACTTATCTTCCACTGGGGCCTGAGCACCATAGTCTATATTTCTATAATAAAATATTTTGATTGTTGCTTGTCTTTTGTGTTATTATTTTCAGGCGTTTGTTAAACATTATAAGAATAAAAAAAGGGCGTTTTTCTCAGCAGCCATAATTTCAAATAAATAATAAAAAAAGAAAAATTAAACTTAAAGTTGAGTAGAATTATTTTGTGAGGACATATATATATATATACATGTACACTATATTGCCAAAAGTATTTGCTCACCCATCCAAATTATTGGAATCAGGTGTTCCAATCACTTCCATGGCCACAGGTGTATAAATTCAAGCACCTAGGCATGCAGACTGTTTTTACAAACATTTGTGAAAGAATGGGTCGCTCTCAGGAGCTCAGTGAATTCCAGCGTGGAACTGTGATAGGATGCCACCTGTGCAACAAATCCAGTCGTGAAATTTCCTCGCTCCTAAATATTCCACAGTCAACTGTCAGCTGTATTATAAGAAAATGGAAGTGTTTGGGAACGACAGCAACTCAGCCACGAAGTGGTAGGCCACGTAAACTGACGGAGCGGGGTCAGCGGATGCTGAAGCGCATAGTGCGAAGAGGTCGCCAACTTTCTGCAGAGTCAATCACTACAGACCTCCAAACTTCATGTGGCCTTCAGATTAGCTCAAGAACAGTGCGCAGAGAGCTTCATGGAATGGGTTTCCATGGTCGAGCAGCTGCATCCAAGCCATACATAACCAAGTGCAATGCAAAGCGTCGGATGCGGTGGTGTAAAGCACGCCGCCACTGGACTCTAGAGCAGTGGAGACGCGTTCTCTGGAGTGACGAATCGCGCTTCTCCATCTGGCAATCTGATGGACGGGTCTGGGTTTGGCGGTTGCCAGGAGAACGGTACTTGTCTGACTGCATTGTGCCAAGTGTAAAGTTTGGTGGAGGGGGGATTATGGTGTGGGGTTGTTTTTCAGGAGCTGGGCTTGGCCCCTTAGTTCCAGTGAAAGGAACTCTGAATGCTTCAGCATACCAAGACATTTTGGACAATTCCATGCTCCCAACTTTGTGGGAACAGTTTGGAGCTGGCCCCTTCCTCTTCCAACATGACTGTGCACCAGTGCACAAAGCAAGGTCCATAAAGACATGGATGACAGAGTCTGGTGTGGATGAACTTGACTGGCCTGCACAGAGTCCTGACCTCAACCCGATAGAACACCTTTGGGATGAATTAGAGCGGAGACTGAGAGCCAGGCCTTCTCGTCCAACATCAGTGTGCGACCTCACAAATGCGCTTCTGGAAGAATGGTCAAAAATTCCCATAAACACACTCCTAAACCTTGTGGACAGCCTTCCCAGAAGAGTTGAAGCTGTTCTAGCTGCAAAGGGTGGACCGACGTCATATTGAACCCTATGGATTAGGAACGGGATGTCACTTAAGCTCATATGTGAGTCAAGGCAGGTGAGCAAATACTTTTGGCAATATAGTGTATATAAATATGTGTATATATATATATATACATATATACAAATATATATATAGTTATATATATATATATATATATATATATATATATATATATATATATATATATATATATATATATATATATATATATATATATATATATATACAAATATATATATATATATATATATATATATATATATATATATACATATATACAAATATACATATATATATATATATATATATATATATATATATACATATATACAAATATATATATATATATATATATATATATATATATATATATATATATATATATATATATATATATATATATATATATACAAATATATATATATATATATATATATATATATATATATATATATATATATATATATATATATATATATATATATTTATATATATATATATATATAGAGAGAGAGAGAGAGAGAGCGGGGCAAATAGGGAGGAACCACGGAGGCTTTACCCCCAGATTCCACAAACTCCATCAGTGCTCCGCTCGTCTGCATTGTCTACTCGTCTACTTGTCTGCATGTTAATCGATGAGAACTGTTTAAAATACAGAGCCGAGCTATTTTTTGCTATAAATAAATAAATATATATATATAATATTATTTCATTAAATGATTGGATGCAAACTATTGGTTTTTTTAACATACCAGGAAGCAGGTTTCTAATTTTTATCAAAATATTAATCTTATACCAAGAGTAGGGATGGGAATCGAAAACCGGTGCCTGTTCAGAACGGGTTCAGTGTGTTCCAATTCAGTGGCACCGTTTGGCAGCTCAATTAATGATTCTCTTAAGGGTTCCAGGCAGCACCTGAGGCTAGGGCTGTTTGCAGCACAACTTTTGTCACGTTTTTTTATGCGAGTAACAAACACTGCATTCAGTAAGCAAGTACGACGTGACCAGGCATAAGTCTAGAAAAGCAAAACAAAAAAATGGCATCCCATCGGGTAAACAGATCAAAAGTTTGGCTTCATTTTAAGGAAGATAAAGATGGCAACAAGGTGCCTTTAAATCATTGCAAAGTGGCAGTTACATCCGCAGGAGGTAATACATTCAACATGCAGAAACACCTGCGCACACAACACAGCTTACATCTTAGAATCTAAAGTTACCACCATGGAAGGCAACTCTGGAGGTAAGTAGCTAGTTTTATATCACTGGCAGTGCTTAATGTGGTTCCTCGTAAATCATAGGCCATTATTTGAAATAAACGAATTTCCTACCTCTCTTTGGGGTTATTAGGGGAGTTTGCCTTTCTCAGTAATCCAGCCCTTCATTGCTTGCATGTTTAATTAGAACTACTGGTAGAGAAAGGTGACGTTCGTTTATTTAAATCAAGGGGAGATGAGTTTATTTCCTGAAATTGTACAGTAATGCTTTTTCATTAAACGGATGCCTTCTCCATTATATTTAGATGACTGTGACAAGAATCGATAAGAGAATTGATAAGGAATCACATCGTTTCACAGAATTGATAAGGGAATCGGAATTGAGAAAATCTTATCAATTCCCAACCTTAATCGAGAGGCTTAAAAGTTTAATCAAATCCAATAAAACGAAACTTCCTATCGCAGGCACGAAAGAAGAGATCCTGAGTACAACCATGTTAAGCAGGGGGAAACGCTATCTGACGGGGTTTATAGGCCTATCAGATAGCGTTCCCCCCATGTTAAGCATGGGGAACGCTATCTGATGGGGTTTATAGGCCCGTCAGATAGCGTTGCCCCCGATGTCATTTACTTTGAGTTGCAATAAATGCAAAACTCTCTGCAGGTACTTGTCTTTGTCGTCCACTCTATTCAGCTGGCTTTTGAAACATGGCAAGAAGGTGGGGGCCGGGTGGTGAGGGTTATGGGGCGAGAAACGCAAAAGTAACGCAATAGTTATTTTTACTAGTAACATAGTTACTTTAATTGTAGAGTAACTCAGTTAGTAACTCAGTTACTTTTTGGGAGAAGTAACTAGTAACTATAACTAATTACTTTTTCAAAGTAACGTGCCCAACACTGGTCCTTTTTTGTTTGTTTTTGTGTCGTTTTTGTGTCAGAGAATTCCGATGATTAGCAGAGAGCAAGATGTTCTATAAATTGACCTTAGAAGTTATGGCCAACTATGGTATAATCTTCTGATGAACTGGATCGATTTAACATCAAGGGGCCTCTCTACGGAGAGAGCCCCTTCTACTCACAATGGTTGGATACGACTTTACATTTACTGTGAGAGGAGTATAACAATAACTTGAGAATCCCTTTTCTCCAGACCATCTGCCAGGACAAAATCGATGGTTACCTTTCGTTTTGTGTTGGAAATGGGGGGGATCCTTGTTTTCATGCATGTAGTAATCCGATATACCTACTCTTGATAATACAAAGGTTGAAACCTCATTCTGGACACCACTGTTTTACTATATAGTGTATGGGAGCAATATTGTTGCAAAATTATTTGCAAATGTGTGCAGAGAGTGTTGTGTCTGTGTGTAATCAAGATATTACGCACACAAATCCTCTCTACGCATTAGCAGATATCACACTGCAGAAGTGTAGCAAAAATCACGTGTGTAAAAAGAGCCAACCTAGAAACTGCTTGACTTGTAACCAGTGATTTGTCTGTATTTCTGGGTGTTGAAGTGAAAATACTTCAGACTTAAGTGACTCTGTATGTTTAAAGACTGAACTACACATTTGTAGATATTAGTACACATTTGCAAATCTTAACACACATTTGTACATCTGAATACAGATTTGTGGATTTTTTACAAATTTGCAAATCAATTACACACAAGTTATTTTACACATTTGCAGATACTCGTACAGACAGAAAAATCTCCTCACTCATTTTCAAATCCCACTGCACACACACAAATGTAAACACCAACACACAAATCTCCAAACACATTTGCAAATAATTTTGAAACAATATTGCTCCCATAATAATGAGTCCCGCCTTTCTGATCCTATTTCCTTACACAAACAAAAATGCGTTTGGGAAAATAGATTATTTTGTTGCATTTGGGTGTTTTTCCGTTTTTTTTTTTTTTTATTAAGATAAGAAACATGGGTTTCCTGTAAAAGAATTAGTCCCATACCATCACAGATATTCATGCACACCTACACGTGCATGAGGTGCATCTTCCAAAGATTCATCCTGTTTGTAACAATGGACTATTGCTTCAATAGTGTGTTGGGAAGAAATTCTCATTGGACCAAAAAAAAAACACCTGAATTTCAGCAACTTCCCTAGAAATATATAGATACACCACTGTTTTTTATTCTAAATAAGATCGTTTGGTAAGCAAGCTTATATGAAATAAGCTCACATAAAATGAGCCCCATAACATACTTTGAGTAAAAGTCAACAGAAAGATTAATCACCAACCAACCCATCTGGACCGGGATGCACATTTTCTATGATCAAATGTTCAGCTGAAGCCAAAGCAAAACAAAGAGACCATTAACTGCAGGGTCATCAGCAGTTAGTTTTAGACCAGTCTGGCAGTATATGTTTACCCTGTTTAGTTTCAGGAAATTATTTTCCTCTTGAGGATTGAAGGGGAATGTACCATCTGTCTGATCGTACAAGTCCAACAAAGTAAGGTAAAAAAAAAAAGGCCTTTTATTAAGGCCATTACTGTTCTTTCACATAACATAATACACCCTGTGGAGCTTACATAACTCAGCATCATAATACGTTTGACATTTTGAAAAGGAGGATTAAGAGATAATCTTTTTTTAATCTATGAATAAAACTTTGCGAAATTGATATGAAAACATAAATCTTGTCTCATCTGTAATGATTGGTTTTATATCAAACCCACATGCAGAACACAAGGGAGGCTGGGTAAAAGTTTAACAGAGTTTATTTAAGATGTTGACACAAAAACATGAACTGGATCTGGAACAGGTCCGGGTTGGGTTCACTGAACTCTGCAGAGATGATAGTTTGATTAGCTGGGCAGGCAGATGATTAAAGAGTCCTTTTAGTTAATTTTGATTCTACCTTGACGGGGTCCAGGCTTCTCTTGTGAGAAAGGGAACCGTTGGGTCCTGCTGTTGGTTCAGCAGGGTACACAAGCAGCTGCAGTGTCTAGCTTCTGACTTTGGATGGCAGACCTTGATCAGAGTTTCAAGCTCTTCTCAGAGAGCAGCAGGGGAAATCCAAATAGGAATCTTCAGGTTTGGCTCACCAGGGCTGGAAGGCAGGTTTAGCTCACCCAGAGCTTCAGGGCACAAGGAGCTAGAAATGACAGGTTTTACTTGGGAGACATGGAACGTGTGATGGATACGAAGATTCGGTGGCAGGTGCAGGCGGACAGCAGAGGGGTTGATTATCTGAGCTATCTTATATGGGCCGATGAACCGGGGTGACAGCTTCTTAGACATGGCTTTGAGGGGAATGTCACGTGTTGATAACCATACCTCTTGGCCTACGGTATAGTCAGGGGCAGGACATCTTTTAGAGTCAGCGAAGCGTTTAGTGGAGGCAGATGAGCGGTTGAGGGTGGTGATGGTGTCCTTCCAGATACGCTGACAACGGCGGATGTGGTGATGGACTGATCTGACTGATATCTCTCTCGTCTGCAGGGAAGAGTGGAGGCTGATAACCGATGGAAACCTGGAACGGGGATAAACCAGTAGGAGCAGATCTTAAAGAGTTATGGGCGTATTCGATCCAGGTCAGAAACTGACTCCAGTCAGTAGGGTTGTTAGATGTCAGGCAGCGGAGAGTGGACTCTAGTTGTTGATTCATCCTCTCCGTCTGCCCGTTAGACCGTGGGTGATAACCAGAGGTGAGGGAGGACTTACAGTTCAACGCAGAACAGAAAGCTTTCCAGACCTGTGAGATGAACTGAGGACCACGGTCAGAGAGGATTTCTTGTGGAATACCATGGAGTCGGAAAACACGCTTCACGAGAAGCTGGGCCGTCTGGAAAGCCGTGGGAAGTTTCCTGAGGGGAATTAAGTAACAGGCCTTGGAAAAACGGTCGACGATGGTTAAAATGGTGGACATATCTCTGAATATCGGGAGACCTGTGACAAAATCTACGGCGATATGTGACAAAGGACGGGTTGGAACAGGTAGAGGATGCAGCAGGCCAGAAGGTGGATGAGAGGTCTTGTTTCTGGCGCAGATGGGACATGCCAAAGCGTACTCCTTAACGTCTTTGTGTAGTGATGGCCACCAGAAACGTCTTGTAATGAGGGCAATGGTTCTGCTCACTCCAGGATGGGCGGAAAATTTAGCTGCATGCATCCACTGGATCAGTCGGGATCTGACGGAAGATGGAACATAAGTTTTATTTGGAGGGCCGTTACCTGGGTCAGGTTCAGAGGCTAGGGCAGAGTTGATGAGATCAGTGATCTCCCAGGAAACGACTCCAACAGTACAGGAGGCAGGAAGAACAGGCTCGGGTGTCTCAGGTTGATCAGTGGAGTACAGACGAGAGAGAGAATCGGGCTTGACGTTCTTGGAACCAGGTCTGTAAGAAATAAAGAGGTTGAAACGGGAAAAGAATAATGACCATCTAGAGTGACGTGGGTTGGATCGTTTTGCCGATTGGAGATAAGCCAGGTTTTTGTGGTCTGTCCAAACCAATACTGGATGCTCAGCCCCCTCGAGCCAGTGTCTCCATTCCTCCAGGGCGAGTTTAATGGCTAGAAGTTCTCGGTCTCCAACATCATAATTTTGCACTGCTGGTGAGAGTCTACGTGAAAAAAAAGCACAGGGGTGAGTTTTTTGGTCTGAGTCAGATTGCTGAGATAAAACAGCTCCAACACCGGAGTCAGATGCGTCCACCTCTAAGATAAACTGCTTAGAGGGATCTGGCTGGATAAGGATGGGTGCTCTGGAAAACAGGTTTTTTAATTTATCAAAAGCGTTCTGGGCTTCAGGTGTCCATTGAAAGGTCTTCTTCACAGAAGTCAGAGTTGTGAGAGGTAGAGCTGTTTGACTATAGTTTCTTATGAAGCGTCTGTAAAAGTTTGCAAACCCAAGAAATCTCTGAAGCTGTTTGCGGTTTTCAGGTGTCGGCCAGTCCAGAACTGCCTTTATCTTGTCTTCGGATGGCTTCACCTGCCCGCCCTCGAGCACAAACCCTAAAAAAGTGACAGATGGTTGGGTGAAATTCACATTTTTCTGCTTTCACAAAGAGCTTGTTTTCCAAAAGTCTTTGAAGAACTAGACGAACATGTTTCTTGTGGTCTGAGAGGTTCTTGGAGTAGATTAAAATATCATCGATGTACACAAAAACGAATACGTTCAAAAAATCTCTGAGAATGTCGTTGACTAGAGCTTGGAAGCAAGCAGGAGCGTTTGTGAGACCAAACGGCATGACCAAATACTCAAATTGGCCTAAGGGGGTCTTAAAGGCTGTCTTCCATTCGTTGTCTCCTCTTATTCTAAGGAGGTGATATGCGTTTCTCAAATCGAGTTTAGTGAACACTGTTGCACCCTGAACAGGTTCAAACGCTGATGCCAGTAATGGTAGGGGGTACTTATTTTTGACGGTTATCTGATTTAAGCCTCTGTAATCTATACAGGGTCGTAGGGAGCCATCTTTTTTACCCACAAAAAAGAAACCAGCACCAAGAGGAGATGAAGATGGACGAATAATTCCAGCATCTAGAGACTCATTGATATATTTTTCCATGGTCTCGCGTTCAGGTTTGGAGATGTTGTATAGTCTACTGCTGGGAAGGGGGGCTCCTGGTAGTAAATCTATGGCGCAGTCATATGGTCTGTGAGGTGGAAGAGACGTCGCACTGACCTTACTGAAGACTGGTGCCAGATCATGATACTCGGGAGGAACAGAAGTAAGGTCAGGAGAGTCCATCTCCCCCCTACCTCTAGGGGACTGAATAGCAGGAGCCGCAGAACGAAGGCATGACTCGTGACAGGAAGTGGACCAAGACTCAATGTGGCGTTCAGCCCAGTTGATATGGGGGTTATGACGTTCCAGCCACTCGAATCCCAGCACCAGAGGGGAGCATGCAGAAGGAAAAACAAAAACGTTAATGTTTCACAATGGTTTCCAGAGATTAAAAGTTCTAGAGGTTGTGTCTGATGAGTGACTTGATGAAGCTTCTTTCCATCAATAGCAGATACTCTGAGAGGCTTAGATAAAGGGACAGCCTCAATATTTAATTGCTGGACCAGATCTGAATCAATGAGATTTCGTTCACACCCAGAGTCAATGAAAGCCGACAAGGTGAGATTCTGGTTGGAGAAAAAAAGAGTAGCAGGCAACATCAGATGAGGAGTTTTTTCAGTTTTCAGATGGCCCGTCAGACTCCTCAATTCCTCTGACGGGCCCTGGCTTTTGACTTAGCCGGACATGAAGCAATGAAATGGGCAGTCTCACCACAGTACAGACACAGATTGCCTCTAAATCTTTGTTGTCTTTCCTCAGGGGATAGCCTTGTGTGTCCAATCTGCATGGGTTCGACCTCCGCTCCATCTGAGTGAGAGACTTGGACAGGCACAGAAAGAGTCTGGTTTTTAGACTTTGGCTTGGAACTGGATTCTGCGGGTCCAGAAAAAAACAGAAGCATTATTACATGCAGGAGCTGACACAGAAAAATTTAGACTTCTTTGTCTAGAGTTATTTCTTGTTCGGAGTCTGTTATCCAGTCTGATGGTTAAACGGATTAAGTCCTCCAAACTAGCTGGTTCGTCGATTGTGGCTAGTTTGTCTTTGATGTTATCATTTAAAGCCTTAAAATAAGCACTCTTAAGTGCACATTCGTTCCAACCTGAGGCTGCGGCTTTAACCCGGAAGTCAATGGAGAACTCTGCCACTGTAGAATTTCCCTGTTTTAAATTTAGCAGGGCTCGGGAATCAATTGTTTTATCTGAGTCGTGGTTAAATACTTGGGAAAACTCAGATATGAACTCGGAAAAAGTGCAAGAAAAACTGGACTCTGAAGAGAACCTTGGCTCCGCCCATTCAAAAGCTCGTCCAGTGAGTTGAGAGAGAATGAAGAATATTTTTTTCCTATCATTCGGAAAACTGCCGGGAGAGTGCTCAAAAAGTAAACGACATTGAAACAAAAATCCCTTACAATCCTTTTGGTTACCTGAAAATCTTTCAGGCGGACTTGGACGGAACTCAGGAAATGACGTAACTACCGGTGACCTTAGAGGCGGAAGTGGATCCGGAACAGGACGTACTGCTGGCGTGGCATTAGCATTTCCCATGTAGCTGGGATACGTTTGTAGCATTTGGTTCTGATGTTCAACTTTAGTGTGTAACTCACGGAGGGTATGCGCATGTCCTAGGATCTGAGCGTCCTGTTCCTCAAGCCTCCTCCGGAGGTGATCTGCTGGGCTTTGTGTTTGGCCGCAGTGTTCTGTCATGATTGGTTTTATATCAAACCCACATGCAGAACACAACGGAGGCTGGGTAAAAGTTTAACAGAGTTTATTTAAGATGTTGACACAAAAACATGAACTGGATCTGGAACAGGTCCGGGTTGGGTTCACTGAAGTCTGCAGAGATGATAGTTTGATTAGCTGGGCAGGCAGATTATTAAAGAGTCCTTTTAGTTAATTTTGATTCTACCTTGACAGGGTCCAGGCTTCTCTTGTGAGAAAGGAAACCGTTGGGTCCAGAGACTGTTGGTTCAGCAGGGTACACAAGCAGCTGCAGCGTCTAGCTTCTGACTTTGGATGGCAGACCTTGATCCGAGTTTCAAGCTCTTCTCAGAGAGCAGCAGGGGAAATCCAAATAGGAATCTTCAGGTTTGGCTCACCAGGGCTGGAAGGCAGGTTTAGGTCACCCAGAGCTTCAGGCTTGAGACAGGTTTCCAAACTAAGGTCAACACTGCGGCGTTAAAGGAAGGTCTGGCAGCTGCTTATAAAGGGAAGGTCTCCTGATGAGTAGATGCGTCTCAGGTGTGCTGGAGGGCTCCAGCCCAAGAGACCCACGGCACACTCTGCTGGAGGAAGGTGGTACATCCCCAGATCCCAACATCAGCATATTTTCAGCTCATTGTCATTATTTTATAAAATTCATTTCACCTGCTTTGTGACTGGGTATTAGTAGTCATGTGACCCAGCTGCACATTTTGTAGCAGCTACAGAAAGGGATGGCATGAAAGAGAGTCTTTTGGAAGTGCATATATTGACCTGTCCAACTCAGTTCATTTAGGATGAGTTTCAAACAAGTCATAAGTCACAAATGTCATCTCATAAAAAAGTGGTCTGTGTTCAATGACAATAAGATAATTTCACCAAAACTAAAAACATATTATGCAGTGTTCAAAAGTAAAAAATATATATATATATATATATATATATATATATATATATATATATATATATATATATATATATATATATATATATAGTGTCATTGGCACAGAAAGAGAGATCACTGACAGAATGCAAAGAGAGGAAACAAATGTTTGTGTCATTTATGTTAAAACAAAGCACAGAGAAGCCATGTGGGCACGAAGTATGTAGAGAAGGCCACAGAAAAATGAAATAAAATCAAATCTTTAACTTGAAAGAGAAATATCAAATTTGAATCCCTGTTTGCTAAATTCAAGATAAAGTTTTTGCTGCCTTACTATTAAAAAGGTACTTTGGTGTAAAATACTTGTGAAACAAACAATAACCACCATGTTATTGTGGAAGGCCGTTTGGTGATTGTTGTGGTCACAAAGTCTCATCCAGAGCACTCTGATATTTTTGGACTGCATCAAAACTTTCAATCAAACAATACAAGTAAAAGTCTTAAAATAGTAGGGGAAAGAGATTTGGGTTGCACTTTTGAAGATGGAATATGGGACTCTATTGTTTCTGAAAGCGGGCGTTATATAAGAGAGGCCAAAGGGAAATTTATTCAATATAAAATTTTGAACAGGTATTATCTTACACCAGTAAGACTGCATAAGATGGGTATTAGCAAAGATGACTTATGCTGGAAATGCCAAAGAGCAAGAGGCACATTGCTGCATGCTTTGTGGGAATGTCCGCTGATCTCTCCAATATGGAATAGTGTTATAAAATACATGGAGGGATGGTAAAAGAGTAAACTGCCTATTTCACCAAGACTGTGCCTGTTGGGGGACAGAGGTTTGGTCCCAGGTGTCCATAAAGCAGCTTTCAGAGTACTGAACACTGGATTTGTTACCTGTGCCCGTCTCATTTTGACTCTATGGAAGATACCACAGACTCCAGCTTTCAAAACATGGAGAGAGAGAATGACTGAAAATACAGCCTGTGAGAAAATGCTTGGAAGACTGAACAACTACTCTGAGGCTGTAACAGAAGAATGGGACAGTTTTAGTGCCTATGTTTCTACTACATTGCAACAGTGATAACTTGGAACAACATCTAGGTTGCATTCGCATTTACACATAAACATATTAAATTAAGGAGTACCAAATTCTGATCTGAACCTGGACAAGACCAGGATCGGTCAAGCTAAGCGGGACTTAATTAGGTGTCCAGTCTGTATTTAAATGGGTGGGAACCAGGACAATGTGTGATGGATGTGAATGCGGCCTTACAATCAACAATGTTTACCTGACTGGTTTTGTTTTTTGTTTTTGTTTGTTGTTTTTTTACATGTTCATAAAACAAAATAAAAACTTTAATTATAAAAAAAAAAACTTTCAATCAAAACTTTAATTAGTTTTGATTGAAATGCAAAAGCCCCAAAACTGTCTAGAGTTATAGCCATTGTATGCTGTGTACATCAAATTATCTTAATTAAAGATTAAAAATACTTATTCTATTGGAACATCATGTTATTTACCAACTCGTATTAAGGGGCGAATAAGCTTAATTTAAGAAATTTTGACTTATTTCTAGATTTTGCAGTGTTGTTTCTCCTTTTTCTATAGTTCAGACATTTCATAATAAAAGAAATTAGAGCTACCATCATGATACTAATGGCATATAACATTTTTGCATAAGATTATTACTCAATATGAAATTCTTACAGGTCCATGCTTTCTTCTAATACAGTACTCAGTATCTAAAAGCTGTCGTGCAATGTAAACCTTCTAGTAATAAGATCTGGCTTTCTTGGCTTACTAAATCTGTATAAAAAACTTTTTTTCTGATTAAAATGACAGTGATACTTCATTTTTCTCTCCTTATAGGTTTTCATCATTGGCTTCCCGTTAAAACCACAATAGTATTTAAAGTCCTCCTTCTCACATATAAAGTATTTATATATAAAAATATTTATGTAGAAAACTTTGTATTAATTTAATCACATTATCTGATTTTTTTTTTTTTTTTACTCAGTAACGTGAGGGGTTTTTAAATGTAGTGAAGTAAAACTACTTAGGTTAAAATTTCCTCCAGTAAAAGTAAAAATTACATATTTCAAAAACGACTCAGAAAGTTACAAATAACTCATAAAAAGTACTCAATTACAGTAACGTGAGTAAATGTAATTCGTTACTTTTCATCCCTGCTGACTCGAACATTGGGAGAGAGAAGCAAAATCAATGCATACCTCAGTTTTGTATTTACAGTTGCATGACCCATTTTCAGTATCACTGAATTATTGTTTGTTCTAACAACAGATAACATTTTTTGTAGCATCGCTTCACATTAATCTGAAGGAACTCATTTGGTACACAATCTTAAGGCTGTAGAGTCTTTTTTTAACACTGGCTGGATTATAATAATAGCTGGTACGCCTAGGCCACTGTCCAGTCGACAGTTCTTCGTTTCTGTGAGTTAAACTTTTCAGATTCCAAGTTCTAACTCTGTCAGTTCGTTGCTTTGGATTTCTCACCCGTCATGTCTCTGTGCGCTGAGGACTGATTCCTGAATCCCTGCTGCTCAGATTCTGCACAAGCCCCCCTGGTGCTACCAATCCGGACAAGATACAGTACCCCCCTTTCCTGGATTCACGCCAGTTCCTTCAGCTGCCCCTCAAACCTGTCTCCACCATGGTGCTGCTTGGGCTCCCACCTATGTTCCATCCACTAACTCACCTGTTGATCAGCCATCTCCTCCCATCAGAAAGCAGTAAGTCACAGAAACCCTTCTTTCACTCACCCTCCCCAGATAGGTTACATGTACCTGCCGTTCTCCTAACTCTGACGTCAGGGGAGGGTACACACTCACACCTAAGGACAATTTAGAGAAGCCAATCAACCTAACAGTCATGTTTTTGGACTGTGGGAGGAAGCTGGAGTACCCCGAGAGAACATGCAAACTCCATGCAGAAAGGCCAGGAATCAAACCCGGAGCCTTCTTGCTGCAAGGCAGCAGTGCTACCCACGGCTCCACTGAGCAGCCCTGACAGTAAACCAGTTAAGTTTTGCATGTTTATTTGAACCACTTTGGCAAAAACAGGTTTACAATTCCACAATGTAAAAAAGCAATGTAGACAAGTAATCTTATGCTTAAAGCAAATCAGGTTTCAGTATATATGTTTTTACTTTTCAACTCCTGTTAAAACCTTACGAATAATGCAATATTGCCAGAGATGACAGGAAACCAGTGCCTTAGTCTTCTCTTGGACAAGTCCTCAGGGAAAGTTACCGCCAGCAGAGTGACCAGATGGCTGATGCAAACTTTAGAAGTGAGCTCCTGGGAAAATCCATGGAAACCCTGTAGCAGCCGGTTGCCATGACAAATTTGAAATGAGCATGCGCAGATAAGTTGACCTCGCTCGGACTGGGTGACAACTACAACTTCAAAGTAAACTCAACTTAATTTATAGAATAAGATGAACTTTTCTTCACAAACTTATGAAAGTGAGTTCAACTGGCTCACAAAAGACAGTTCAAGTTCCAACTGGCAATTTTATTGTCAGTGAATGCAAAAATCTTAGTAAGGTGAACAATTTTGAGTTGTCGTTTTTACAGTGTATGTCTGCATGTGGGCCAGACACCTTAATGACATTACCCCCCTTGGATGTGACAGACATTTAATATTCTTGCTGATAATAAATGTAAAAAAAATACGAGCCACGTTATGCACCTAGAAAAGAAAGCCATTATTTAAATGCATCCTCACCTTATATATAAACTGAGCAATAATCTGTGAAGGATTGAGTTAGGAAAGGGAAACAGAGGGCAAAAGTGTTGACTTCACAGATAAGGAGTTTTATCGTGTGGTTACTGGAAAAACTGACTAGCAGCCAACTTGTAGGATTCCTCATGGACACATGGGGTCATGAGTTCATTGTACATAACAGGATTTAGAAAACATTAGGTGGGATTCTCTTCATATGTTTTCCCAAACCAAACTGGGCTCCAAATGTTACTTGATATTTGCTAATGTGACATATACATGCAGCATAATATATATGTAAATCATAATACAAGTAATTAAGTCTGAACAGCAATGAATTACTTCAGTCTGCTTTGAATTCTAATGACGTAGATGTTTGTCGGGGAGCCAGCTTCTTATTTTCCAACCGGAGTGTGAGAAAATACTGAATTATTTCGGCCCACATTTTACAGGCATTCTATACTTCCCTATGTTTGCTTGATTTTATTATTTTTTATTTTGTTATTTAAATGGCATTCAATCTAGTTAACAGAGTTACAAAAAGAGAGAAAATACATATCTTATTTTACTGCTTCTGTAAAGGATACTGTTTGAGCTGTAATAATATTTCATTATTGACAAAAAACAGCAAAGAAATTGGTAGCTGTAAGCAAGGGTGTAACTTTGTAATGAAAGTTGGTGGGGACACTCAGGTATAGGCTGATAGACCTGCCTGTTACTGGACCCGAACGCTTCAATTAGGTTTTTGTATTTTCCAAAAATGAGCTCAAACATATATTTACTGAATGCTTTCCTATTTTTGAGAACACAGGAGAACCTAATACACTGATATATATATTTGTAGATAGTTAGATAGATCCCTTTTAGTTTATTGAATATATAGGGCCCAATAAATTTATAAAAAAGTAAGGAATAACAGCAGATTCCATTGCCAAAATCGATATATCATGCATCCCTAGAATGTATAATTTCAATTCCATTCATCCATCCCGAAAAATATTGATATGCTGCATTTTTAAATTTTTTTTTTCTTATAAGCTTTCTAGTAATCCTGGAGAAATACTGTACCTTATTGCATGTT
The DNA here is from genome assembly GCA_030533445.1 of Cyprinodon diabolis. Lineage (NCBI taxonomy): Eukaryota > Metazoa > Chordata > Actinopteri > Cyprinodontiformes > Cyprinodontidae > Cyprinodon > Cyprinodon diabolis. Next base: position 10,365,811 of record CM060066.1, read on the forward strand.
GCATATCCTAGAAAATCTGTTTCACCTTTAAATCTGCAGCTCTCCCTATTTCTCTCTGTGCTGTTTTTGATTTATGAACCTCTTTCCTAAAATAAGGAAGCCAGAAACAAAATTTCACGATATACAGTCTGATTCTGTCTGTACAATTCAAAAACGTGTTATTTTCCCCTGTAATCATGAGTCATGGTCCTCTGAGAATCCCAACTTGTTTTAACTAGTAAAGAAGAACACAACATTTAAACTATGTTTTCTGAAGCTTCTTGCATTATATTAATATAATGCAAGAAGCTTACCATTTTTACCTGAAAAAGCTCTGTATGTCTAACGAACAACCTGTTTCCTGACTTTTACTTGAAATGCGACCGCAAATCAGATGTCTCAAAGCGACAGATCTGATAATGTTAGACTGGTAGGTGTGACACGGGAGCAGCGCGAGAGAGGAAAAAAAAAAAACTGACTCAAAATGCTCTGAACACAGTTAGCTGCGCCCAAACTCTGTTACCTTTGGCTAAAGTAAATGAGCGGACAGGGGGGAAAAAGCTAAAATATTTTGTGAGCAAGGTCCCCACCTGGCCAAATTTGGTTGGGATATGTCCACACCAGTCCTTCAGAAATTTACGCTTGTGGTTGTAACTCTAGCAAATGTAATTTGTTTTATATACCATCATCTCAAGTCCCACCAAATATGGGAGCTATCCACCCATTAAACTCTCTGCCAGAGACGTGTGCCTTTGCCCTACAGTGAGGCTGGGTGTTTGGCTATGTGCTTAATGCTTGGCAGGGTTTTGTCCCCCTGGCTTACAGATGTTGGTTAAAAGCCCTGGCTCAAACCAAAGATATTTAATTGAGTATTAACATCTAAACTATTGCGTAGTTCTGTTCGCAGTCGACATCTTTTTTTTTGTGCCACTGACACAAGCACGCAGTTATCAGTCTACGGACGCAGTAAGATTAATGTGCCGTGTTTAAATCCATAGCCCTTTGCTCTTCATTGGCTTAACTCTGACAAACCCTGCTCCACTACCTGTGCTCTTAGGTCGCTCCATTCTTTTATAGGCTGGACAACATTTCTATCCACTCTGTGCAAAAGCTCGGTCCGATCTCTGCTCACTCGGCTCCATCACTGCGCTTATGCCATATTTAACTGTATGTAATTAAACCACACCGACTGGCCAGTCACAAACAGGCCTTTTTGCACTAATTGCACTAAATGCTCCACATTGAAAAGGAGCTGAACTGTTAAAGTTCTTTCTGTATTAGAAATTGAACTTTATCTACTCTTTATAGAGAATGTAAAACTGGAACTTGTGTCAAAATATTAAAAGTTCAAAATATACTTCAGATCCCAAATATACTTGTTGACAATAAACATAAACAGTTAAGCAACAAGTTATGCATCCAGAAAGAATGGCAGCAGTCTCAGTAGAGACTCCCAGACTTCGGCCTCCACAGACACTTCCTTCAGCTTTGCTGGGGGAAGCCCAAGGCACTCCCAGGCCAGCCAAGATGCATAGTCCCTCCAACGTGTCCTGGGTCATCCCCTGGGCTTCCTGCAGATGGGACATGCCTGGAACAACTCCTAAAGATGTCCAAGCCACCTCAGCTGACTCCTTTCAATTTGGAGAAGAAGCTGTGCTACTCTGAGCCCCTCCCGAATGACCGAGCTCCTCACCTCATCTCTAAGGGACCACAAAGTTACCCTGCAGAGAAGGCTCATTTCAGCCTCCTGTATCCAGGATCTCATTCTTTCGGTATTGATCCAGATTTCATTACCATAGGTGAGGATAGGAACGAAGACCGAATGGTAAATTGAGAGCTTTGCTTTTTTGCTAATCTCTTTCTTCGCTACGACAGAGTGATGCAGCGTTCGCATTATAGCAGCAACTGCACTGATCTGTCTAGCATCTCAAACTCCATTCTCCTCTCACTTGTGAAAAGGACCTCAAGATACTTAAACTCCTCCACTTGAGGCAGGAACTATCCTCCAACCTGAGGGAGACAAACCATCTTTTTTCAGTCAAGAACCATTACCTCAGACTTGGAGAAGCTGATTCTTATCCCAGCCACTTCACACTCGGCTGCGAATCCCCCCTGTGCATCTTGTAGGTCTTGGCAGGAGATATGCAACAGAGCCATGTCTTCGGCAAACAGCAATGATGAGCAATGATGAGATCCGCTGCACCTAGAATTCCTGTCAATGTTAGGAGGGAACATTTATATTGTTCAAAAAATATTTAATTCAAACTGAAAAAAATAGCATATTGAAAATTTCCAAAAAACAACATGAAGAAAGTCAGTATATCCCAATGTGTTAAGTGCAGAAATAAAACTCACTGAACAAGATCTGGGATTTCTGTAACTGGCCATAAAGATTTTTAGAGAGGACCGAAATCAACACATTTGCTTTAGTAAAGAGGCTTGACACTCAACCCAAATCTAACTTATTTCTTTCCCTATTTTGTTGTGCCCGTCAAGCACTTCTTGATTAGCTTTTTAATGTGTTTTGTTTTGTCAGCTGCTAATGAGCTGAACTGCGTGGCTTAGGACCCCTTTCCTTATGGTGAATCACAGCCTCTCAGAGCTCGAGTCCCAACGGAGCTCTGCCACTCACTAATTATCTCATACTGCTGCTGCCAAAGCTTCTTTTGATGGAAATTATATTTATTCCTTTCACATTTTATCTGTCAGTGGTGGCAGCTTTTTCTCACCAATTGTAAAAAGATCATGGATGTATACAGTAAACACGTAACTTGCCTTCAGAGGCTTTCTGATAATCCAGCCAACGGCACACTGTCACTCCATTTGGACTGAAAACATTTTATGGGTTGGTGACACTTTTCTACAATGTGCTCAGTCAAACACACCATAATTACTTTTTCATAATTGCACCCTGCTGTTTGACAGACATAACATGATAAATATAAAAAAAAGAAATTGAAGAGAAAAAAAAAAAACCTCCAGATGACTGGTATCCTGCACCCTGTGGCTTTTCCTGACTTTGTTGATTCAGCCATGAATATCATCGCTAGGTTTCCGGTGCGCACCACCAAAGCCATCTGTTGGGACCTTCTGAGCCGGGGAACCCTGCACTGGCACCACTCAGCAGGGAGCTGTTGGGCCAGCACACCTCCCTTTTTGGCTAGCAGATCACTTCAGTGGCACTAAAATGCACTCACACACACATCTTAGAGGTTCCAGGGAAAAAGCCGAGGATGCAGTCTCGACTCTATCTGTCACAGATAAACACTTAGCAATGTATTATGATGGCAATGAGGCAAATTAAAGTAGAGTTTAAAACTACAGCCTGAATGGTTATGATAAACATTCAATTTTATAATTTAGGATAGTATAGTTATTGCTATAAAGTTAGAAAAGTAAATAGATCCAATTACAAAAGCAAACAGCTCATCTTTATGTGTTATAATAAATAACTCGGAAACATCTTTCCTATTCTAAGGCTAAAATCCATTTATTTCAATTTCTACTAGATTTATGTTTCAGCTGTATGGAGTGAATTTTGTTCTGTTATTGATGCAAACAGGAAAAACATTTTGTAGACTAAAATTTGAAAAAACGCAATCCAGTAATGAACCTTTAAAATTGTTTTATCAAAAAGAAGAGAAAAAAAACGATTAGAATAATTTTGCCATTTTTATTTTACATTTTCAACATTTTTTATACTGATTTTATATTTTCATTTCTTTCATGTTTCTCTTATTTAGATAAGGTTTTAGAAATTAAATATGTTTCAAATTGTATTTTACAGATAACATTCTCTAAGAGGTGTCAAGTAACAAGTACAAATACTTCGTTACTGTACTTAACTATACTTTTTAGGTATCTATACTTTACTCCATTAATTATTTTTCTTTATACTTCTGACTTTTACTAATTACATTTTCATACCAGTATCTGTACTTTCTATTCCTTATATTTTTAAAGCAAACGTTTCCCGTTACTCTACGCTTCGGTTTTATGTTTATGTTATTTATTTAAGGTCATTTGCACCATCCAATGCAGATCATTGGCTCCATCCACATCTAGTGAAAACTAGTGTCATTGGATGAGTCATATAACGCAAACACTGATTGGTTAGCTGAAGGAAATCATCAGAAGCAAGCAGGTGTTCTTCAAACTGAAAACGTGAATTGTCTAAGCCATGCTACAATGTTGGATTCAGAAAAAGATGATGAAATGTCTGAAAGGTCGGACACAGGCGAGAGCGTATCGGGAGACGGAGACCAACAAGACCTCCCTCATCCTTGGCCCTAATTTTTTGAAATAATCGAAAAATTAAGCCTTCAATTCATAAAGTGCCATCTGTCTGGGTTTTTTTTAAAGGTTACTTTATACTTTTATAATTTAAATAGTTTTTGGAGCACATACTTTTTCACTTTCACTTGAGTAAAGAGGTCAAGTTAATACTTCAACTTTTAGCAGAGTGTTTTTAAACTGCAGTATCTAAACTTCTACTTAAGTAACAAGTGTGTGTACTGTTGACACCATTGCATTCTCTCCATTCATCCATTTTCTGTCACAATTGATCCCTGCTGGGGTCATGAGGGGTGCTGATGCTTATCTCCAGCTGTGTACGGGCGACAGGCGGGGTCACCCTGGATAGGTCGCCAGAGACAAACAGTACAAACAACCATTCACACACACACTCACACCTAAGGAGAAGTTAGAGAAGCCAATTAACCTAACAGTCATGTTTTGGACTCTGGGAGGAAGCTGGAGTATCCAGAGAGAACCCACGCATTCTCAGGGGGAACATGCAAACTACATGCAGAAAGACCCCAGGCTGGGAATCGAAACATTCTTGCTGCAGGGCAGCAGTGCTACCCACTTCGCCACTGAGCACATTCTCTTCACCTGAAGTCAAATTTAAATGAAAGCTTTTGACGCACACAATGACCAATAAAATTGCTAATGTTAATGCAGTGACCAATAGAAATGCAGCTTAACTCACCACATAGAGGAAAGCTCAACCCCAGATTGAAGAGGATAAAAATCTGAAGAAGATGCAATCTGAAAAATGCAATTTGAAACAAATGCAATTTGTTAAAATGTTCACAACAGAAATGTGGAAAAAATAAAGAAAATAAGAAAATGACAGTTGAAAAAGTAATTTGAAAGAAAAAACATGAAAAAACAGCAAAGTTACTTTGAACCCTTTTTGCTTTTTTTTATTAAACAGTTCAAGTCCAATTTCTCGATTGCTTTTTTTAAATTCAGTTTACAAAGGTATTAGTTACTTTCAAAGGTGATGGAAATATACTCCGTACTGCTATTGATTTGACCTTTTACTGTTTGTTCTGTGTGCTTTTAATTCATTATTTGCCTTTTATTCCTAGTCCCTGTCCTCAAGCGCCAGGCAGAAGGCAGTGTACACCCTAAACAGACTATTTTGGTATTAAATTATTTCCATTTATCAGAGGTGTTGCATCCCTTTTGGATCTACTCACCTCATCCCTGAAGCCTTGCCCAGGAAACCCTACAGAGTTTCCTAGGCAAGAGTTACAGATAATTTTAGCTAAATACTTACAGGAATGTAATTTCCTAGTTTTCTATCTTGAATAGATTTACCTCAGTTTCAAAAAAAAAAAAAAAACATTTGGGTTTTGTGTGTAGAATTTCAAGAAAGAGATTGCTTTAAAATCATTTGAAGGATAACTGTAAATTAAGTGTACTTTGAATACACGCTGGATGCACTGTATGAGTTCCCTGCTCTCATGAACACAAACACTGAAGCTTATTTTAAGTACCCTAGCTGTAATCACTCACAATAGAGCAGAGGATCATTAATGTATTGCTGAGAAATAACTCTAACAAGTGCTCCATTTCCTCCAGTCTGAAGAATGTTTGCAGGGCCATTACAGTTTCCAATCAGCCCAAAAAACTCTGGGATTAGACCGCCATCAGCATGTTCTGTGATAATGAGATATTGATGACCTGAATACAGTTCTTCGTATGCACCAGTTAGGACTGTACTGACGCAGACTCCAGACTTTGATTTAAGACCCCGGTGTGCTGTTTGTTACGGTTAATGTGAATATGTGTCCAAAACACTTGACAGGTTTTTTTATTTTCATATGATGGATTCTTGAAATAGTTCCCATGCATTGCATTGATCTGTTCCCCCCCGGGGGTTGCTGCACAGAGCTCTGTATCCGTCTCTGTTATTAAAATCCAGCCAGCTATCGTTTTAACATTGATTCTGGTGGTGGGTTTTGTAAATGTATCACACATGTTAACCTATATCATGAAGCCCATTAGGATCATGTTGAGAATACAAATGGCTGGCTAGGTGCAAATTGCATGGATAATGGATAAGGATGTATTTTTTCATAAAAATAAAAAATAAAAAAGCCTTTTGTGGCAAACTCCCTGTGACAATCCGTTATTTACATTTATTAAAGCTAAACAGCTACAGTATTTTTAAATGTATTGTTTTGTTCTATTGTTAAAGTTTTCACTTAGGCATAGAGTTGATGTATGTATAGAAATGTAGTGTATAAATGTTTTCATATTAGTAAGTGTGATTAGGTGAACGTTTTAGTCCATTTATCTGATTTAAATGAAATGTTCAGTTGGACTTACTAAGGCCTTTAGCCAGGCCACTCCCTGATATTCAGTGACTGTGTGTACTGTAAAGCAACTCTTTAATTATGTAGGTTTTGTGTGTTGGGTCATTGTTGGGATGTAAGATGAACCTTCATCTTAGTTTGAGGAGTCGGAGGGCTATAGAGCAAAGAAACCAAACTCAAAGCATTTGGCTGGGGTTGTATAATTTTCTATACAGATTCCTTACCCAGCTTCTGTTGCAAACAAAAACATTTCTACCACATCACGCTGCCATCACCATGCTTCAAGTTGACATCCGATTAATCAGAATATGGAAATATATCTCTTTTTTTAGAGGAAATGGGAGAGCTTAATTCTGCTTGACACGGAAAGTTTAAGCCTGAAAGTTTTTTTGTGTTTTTGGCATAATTGAAGTATCTGATATGCTTTTCAACATGGAATTATCTGCGAATGCAATGACTGACCTACAGCCACAGTCTCCATGTTATGTCCTTTCCCAGATTAATCCTTTCTACAACACACTTGAATAAAACCATTGGCTCATCACTAAATCCCTTAGCAGAACTGAATAATTTTATATATGTGTTGGCAAAGAGAAGTGTGTAAAAGTTACAGAATCAAACTGTAGCTCCAGAGGAAATATGTGACATACAGCATAGTTCCATTTCCAATACGGAACATTGCTGCTCCATCTTTAATGCTATTGGGAACTTGGCAATTTCTCTGGCTAGAGCCATTTTGTCTTGATTGCTGAATTTGTCCTGACTGCCAGACTGAAGAGGGTTCCCAGTTGTTCTAAATGTATTTTTTTGTAAATAATGGTGGTTTTTGGGACATCAAACCCTGCTAAGCCTATAGAAGATTGTGTCTTTGAGACCCGTTTATGTTCCTACCCAACTAAATTTACCCTAAGCGCAGGCTCCCCTCAAGGCTCCCTCCTGAGCCCCCTGCTGTTCACCCTGCTGACACAAGACTGCATCCCCAGGTTCACCACCAATCACATTGTGAAGTTTGCAGACACCACGGTGGTGGGCCTCATCAGAGACAACAACGACCTGGACTACAGAGAGGAGGTAGAGCAGCTGGTGGACTGGTGCAGGCCTAAACACGCTCCATTGCTCATCAACAGCTCAGCTCTAGAGGTGGTCAGAAGCACCAAATTCCTGGTGGTGCACCTCACAACAACCTCACCGGGTCAATGAACACCACCTCACCGGTCGAAAAATGGCACAGAAGTGCTTTTACTTCCTGCGTAGGATAGAGAGAGCCCACCTGCCCCATTCACTTCATACCCTGACAGAACATGCAAACTTAATGCAGAGAGATCATGGGCCAGGAATCGAACCCAGAACCTTCTTGCTGCAAGGCAACAATGCTACCCCCAGTTTTAAGATGCATGTCTTAGATGTTAGTATGAAGACTGAGATTCATCAGGTCTCAGCAGGCAGCATCTGAGCAGATGCGAATAAAATCCTGCTGAATGCTTGTCAGGGTTTGTTCCTATTTCTGTCTGATCAGTATAAGCCTGCATCAGTTCCTTCTAATTCAAAAAACCTGTATTTTCTGAATCCGCTAGTTTATCATTTTCACTTTGTTGACAAAATTGATACTTCTCAAATCAAATGTTGTAAAAAGAGCAATCTTCCTGTAATTGCTTGACAGTTGGTTTATGAAAAAAAAGGTAATTACAAGATTTACATAAAACACACACACACAGGTGGTGAAGCTCTTTGTTTGAAACAGGAGATGAAGAAAACATTTATTTAAAAAGAAACTTCGTCTGAACAAAGACTTCCTATGAAGATGGAAATGCTCAGATAAGGTTGTTCCTTCCTCATATTCTTGTATTTTCTTCTAAACTCCTGTTCCTTCACCTTTGGTGGGGTTGAGGTTCGATTACACCTGTTTTTATTATGATGCCTTTTCTCTGTTCAAATCAATTCACAATGTATCGCCATTGCTTCTCATTGTGTCATGATCTTAGCATTGATTAGTTAGTCATTCCATTCACCTGTTTAACTCTGCCTGGTTGATCCACCTGCTCCTGGCGCTATTTAAGGTGCGTGCATCCAGTCATCAGCCCCCAGAATATTATTCTTATCCTCTGTAGCCAGTGGTAAGAGAGTTTTTAGAGTTCCTAGGTGTTTCTGATTTCCTGATCTGTGCTGCCTCTCAACCACTGAGCCTGCACGTCCCGTCTGATCTCAGTGGTGAGAGGGTTTATAGTAGTGATGGATAGATGAAGCCTCATGAGGCATTGAATCGTTTGGGCAAATTGCTTCAATTATCCCCATTTCACCACCTACTGATGGAGTACATAACTACAGTTAGCAATATAATCTGATTTTTGCAATGGCTTTTCTTGTTTTTCTTTTCCATTTAAGTTCTTTTGAAATTGTTCATGTTTGATGTGTAAAATAAAATAATCTAAAAAGTCTTAGAAAACAATCTTTTATAGTTCACTGTTTTTCTGTCATTTTAGTGACATAAGGCCAAGCAAACAGGGTTTGTGAAAATCAGGGGAAAATTAGCAAGATGAAACGTGTTTGTCATTTTTATTCAAAAATAATAGTTGTTTTTTTTAACAGTTTTTGGTTTTAATGTGCTTAGAAGTTATGTTTTCATCCAATCTTTTGATTTAACAAACCAATCTAATTTTGCCATGTTTTTATTCAATCTATATTGCTAAAAGCACAATCAATACATATAGATCACTTTGGCCAAAATACTGGTTTGGTAGTACAGCAACTTTCAAAAGTTTATATCAGGTCTCAAACCCACAAACAGTGGATTACAAGGTAATGGCTACAGCTTGTTGACCTGTGACTTTGAACTATGGATGGATCGTCTCAGCATTACCCTGGACACAGTATGTCTAGTTATTGCAATATTCCTGAAATAAAAAAAGAGATTATAGTAACCTCTTTGATATGGGGCTTAAATTACAACCCCTGAAAAAAAAAAACACCAAGGTTTATTACTTAGTTTAATCCCATCCAAATAAAGTGACTGAGTAATCAGCTTCTTTTTCAAAGACTCTGGTCCAAGGACTTCTATTTCTAATTTTTATCAATTGGCAGCATATATCTAGTAAAGAGAAATGGTCCTAGTACTGATCCCTGTGGTACTCCACAGGTAACCCTGGAGCATGAGGAAGATTTATCATTAACATGAACCAACAAAAATATGGAGCTTAGGCAGAAGTTCAACTGAAGAAACTCATTGCTCTCTTATATCCACCTGCAAGACAGCCAATGAGCATTGAACCACACCTCCACAAAAGCCAATCGGCATCAAAAGTTCATTTAAAAACTTCCGCATCCACCGCCTGTGCACAGGCGGTGGATGCGCTGTATGACTTCATTCAGATGACACCGTTTCAACCCACCTCCAGCCCTTCCTTCACCATCGTAGCAAAACTTCATCAGAGTCATTCCTCCTGGATGCTTACTGCGCTCCCTGTCTCATCTCAACTTGCCCGGCAGAAGACTGCCATGTTGAGCCTGGTTCTGCCAGAGGCTTCTTCCCATTGGGGAGTTTTTCCTCTCCACTGTTGCTTCATGCTTGGATCATGGACAGCTTCTCTCAACCTGTGTTATCCAACTGGACATCCATCTTCCAGGTCCCTGAGTGAAGCCCTAGTATCAGCTCACACAGTTCACTGGACCTCCCCATAAAGCTCAGCAGACCATCTCGCTAACCAGCAGTCTACAGACTGACCAACTTCATCTCTCTCCACCACCAGTTTCAGGCCTGGGGGGTGGGGGTGGGGGGCTGGGGGGGCTATTCTTTGCTCCTGTTCATGCATGTCTATCAAAATTAAGTGCTATGTTTCCTGCCGAGGTCTGAGCACCAAAGACAAAGTAATTGTATCAATAAATTTCTCCTAATTGTCTTTTCCCTTCGTGTGAGTTTTTCAGATTGAACTGTCAGATAAATAAGGTTTAAACCATCATAGGGCTTTCCCCTCAATTCCTACAAAATGTTTAAGCCTTTCCATACGGATATTATGATCATCTTTATCAAATTCAGCACTGAGATCTAACAGGACAAGCAAAGATACAAGTCCATAATCTGAGAACTAATACAGAAGAAATTAACTAAAATGGCAACAAAAGTAGGGCAATAAGCCACCTTATGTCAAAAATGATTGATGACTTATGACCTATGACCTTATGACCTTATGTCAAAAATGATTGGTGGCTTATTACCCTACTAACAACCAAAAATATAAGGGCTGGTGGAATATAAGGATTAATTATTGTTGAGTACTTTTTTTACCAAAGCTGCCAGTAAGCTTGGGAGCAATGATTTTACTCTTCACTGGACCAGCCTGGACCACTTTAGGACAGGACACACTGCCATTTGATAACTACAGGTTATAAAGACTATGGGAAAATTACAGCAAACTTACTGTACTTTTAAGGTGAAAACACTTTAAAAACTAAAGCTCCAGCTTTAGTCTTCTTTCTAAACTGTGTCAAACATCAAAAAAGGTAAGGCTGTGAAAGGAATCAAAAAGAGTCTTTGATTCAGATGGCGTCAGAACTCCTCTGTGATAAACCACTTTGTCACATAAAAGCTTGCTGTCCAAGCTCTCCTTTTTTACAGTTGGTCAAAGTTGAGCATTAAAACTACCTCTACTTTTAGCCATTTGCACGGGAAGAAAGCAGGAGGATGCAAACAAACATTAAGCATTTAACCCTATGTTGCTTTTGAGGTATATGAAGCAAAATAAGGTTTTTAAATGTTACTGGTGGATTTATAATGTTATTCTCTAATTTAAGCCTTATTGATCAAGGGATAAACTGATATCATATAATCTTTTATCAGTTTAAATATATACGTATATACATTTCAAAAATGGGTTCTCCAAGCTGTATGTTTCCCAAATGTACTTTATTGAGTTTTGCAAAAATCAGGCTAAACAGGATCTGTGTTTTGATGCAGATATCAGATTAAAATACTTTCTGTTTCTGTTGGAATCTATTTGAAATGAAAAAACGAAAGAACAGCTTCAAATAATGAAAAAAAAATCTAAATCAGCCACTAAATGTGCACTAGTTCACTGAACCTTTAATGATTTCAATATATTTTTTTTTTACATTTTTTCAGGTTGTTAGTGCAGCAGCTCCTGACCCGAAGCATTACAAGCATCCTGTTGTTGTTTTGTGATGGACTGACCACATAATTGCTTAAATAAGCAGATATTCGGACATGAGCTCCAAATAAAGTGCTTGTTGTATTTGTTGATGCGCATCCTCCATGCCTCTGCACCATCAATTCAAGTTTTTAAAGGCTTTGTTTTCATAATTCCTGATCCTTTCAGATTTCTGCCATGTTGACAGCGCTGTGGGGGGGGGGGGAGCAGCTGTAAAGCGAGCAGTGTTGACAGCTGCAGTGAAAGACTAACTGCTCCTGCTGCTGTTGGTTGACTTACAGGTGGGCAGAAAAAAAAAAAAAAAAGGTGCATTCAAGAGCCCAGTCCTTTTTCAGGTTTTTCAGAGATCAATGGAGCCCTAATACCAACTCTGCTCTGTTAGTTATTATCATTTTTTTAATATTTGTCCTTCTATCCTGCGCTAAGCAAGATAAGAAACCGAACTCTCCGAAGCTTTTACAATCAAATTAGATTACCAGGGACTATCTCATTGCTCCCTGCTCGTAGCTCTGCTAATCCAATCATGTGGTGCAAAAGACTCTGTCCCCTCTCCAAGATAACATGCACATAATACAATGTTTTTATACCAGCCAGATGTATGAATGAAGTAATCACACAAAGGTTCCCTGATCCCATTTGCTAAAATCACTTCAAAGTAACATTATGCCCGTTTTATTTTTTATTTTTTTTTACTTCATTTTAATTTTGTAGCTTGCAGCTCACAATAGTTTCCGTTCATTACTTTATCTAAATTGTGCAAAAGCTGCTGAGAACATGGCTGAAAATTATGAAACTTTGTTACTATATATTTAGAAAGCCAAACTTAGATTTAACTGGAGGGGGGCAGGATGGGGCCAGTTTGTTTGTTATCCTGGAGACCTTATACACAGCAGATAAAAACTGATCTTTAATGAATAGAGATCAAATTAAAAGTTGTTGTTTTCAGAATTAAACTGTAAAAATAAAATAATAGAAAAAATAGCAATTTGTTAATGCAGAAATAGAATTTTTATACATATGATCCAATTGGCTTGGTCTAGGAGGTAAGGGAAAAATCTAAATCTAGATATAGATATAAATCTAAACAGTAGGCGGCCTACTGGTTAGGGCATAGATCGTGGAACAGTTCTGAGTTCCAGCCCCACTCCCATAGACTGCCACTTTGGGTCCCTAAGCAATGACCCTTAACCCCACACTGCTCCCCAGGCGCCACACAATGGCAGCCCACAGCTCCCCAAGGGGACGGGTTAAATGCAGAGTTCTTTTCGTTGCTTTTTACTTGTGACATTGAAATGACAATATAAAAAGGGAGAAAAAAAATAATAATTTTAATGTTCTTTTATACAGACTGATGAAAAGCTTTAGGACGTGCCCAGGCCAACATAACACAGAAAATATCTTATAAGAAAAATTAAAGTTAAAGCAACCTAACTCAATTAAAACAAAATACACCATCCTACAAAATAACCTTCTTAAAAAGCACACAAAGAGGAGAAAACTGGGGTTAGACAAAAAGTCAGCTCTCCACAACTAAAGTCTGAACAGGTCAGTGTTACAAGAAGTCCATAGAATCATTCAAACCGTTCAACAAACAGCAGGCAGGTAGCCAAGAGGCATTTAGGTGCAGCTTCACAGCCAATAAATAACGTCCAGGTAATTGTTGAATGGCTTAAGACCCAGGAAGCAGCTCTGGGTCTTAGAGGTGGGACCTAGAACAGAACAAGACGTCACTTAATTCTTAAACCAAAAACAAAACATCCACAATGGGGAAAAAACATAAAAATAAAATTATTAAATCAAATTGTACTGTAGCCTAAACACTGTTTAACACCACATACAGGTGCTTTGAGAGCCAATGAAGTATTAGTGAATGGAAGCAGCTTAAATTCTTCTTTTTTCTCCACAGTAAATTCAACCTAGTTTGGACTATGGAGACACTTATGGGCCAGAAACTTAATCCATCAGAAACTGAATTTGAATTTCCCAGTGAATCTACGCAAAAGTAAAATGTGTATGAATTTCACTAGGCCTAATTTAAACTCTTATTGATATTATGAAACTGAATAAAAATGTATTTAACTATTTAGGGAATTATTTCTAATTTTAGAATTCAATTCCAGCTTGAAAATTCAGATTTTTTTGGTGCTACACATCCAGTGTCATTGAAAAAGGCAAGGCTAATTAAAGAAAATCACAACATGCCAAATAACAGGAAGCAGAACTCTTAGCTTTGCATTAAATTAAATGTATCCATGAGAAGCATCAGAAAAACAAATATCACTGTCTATACAGGAGAACAGTGATTGTACTATCCAGTAATAGGGGGTCTGGTATGCCAAGGAGAACACTCATGCACACATGGATGAAATTTTGATATTAGAAGTGGGGGGAACTAAAGTATTATTTAAATTTAACTATTATATATGAGTTCAGCATTATTTCTGGTAGATCTTCTGTTTGTTTCCTCCACTTTCTTTTGCATGTCTGCTATGCCTCTACTGGCAAAATATATGGATTCATCACATGAACAATTGGACATCCTGGGGTGCAACAATCCATCTAGATTAAAAACACATAGTTTTACAAATATTTTGATCTTGGATATATAAAATCACAATAATCTATGGTAATTTTTACCTTTTTGATGACAAATATAATATATAAAAATAATACATTTAATTTATCAACACTTTCTCTTTGAAAGAAGTCTCTTATGTTTCTCTTTCTTTTTCAGACATCCTGGCTGTGAGGCTAATAACCAAACACACATAGACAAACACATGCACTTGAGACCAATTCAAAGATTCATGTAAATTAATACAGCTGATATAACAACCCTTCTAGATTAGGGGCCCAATGTGGAGAACAAATTCCCAATTTAGAGAAGCATATTCCTTCACCATTTGTGGACATTTGCTGACCCACTTTCCTCTCCAAAACTTAAACTGATGGATGGTGTAAGTTATCTGAAAAATCCAACATATCCCAGAAAGAAGAGAAGAAGACTTTCGACCCTACAGTTCTAATTACAGTAGCGTCTGGGGCTACGCCAGCGCTGTGACCGTCCAATCACAGACCCGAATCAGAGGTGCATCAGATGTTTGTAAAGTTATTTATTAGTGACAGCGGGGACAGTTAATCACAAAAGAAAAGACGGGGGGCCAATCAGGAGCTTATGGGCTGTCTAAACTCAGGGAAGCGGGATTCAGCTTGAGCTGTGTTTTTCCGCTTGGTCCTAGTGCTCAACGATTGTCGGTGTACTCTGGCATAACATTGTTTTTGGACAGTAAAATGTGCAGGGGACCAAAACAGACATTTGAATAAGTGCAGGGGACAAGCCCTCCACTTCCCCAGGATTTGGTGTGGTCAACAGTACGGACAGCATCCAGGGTATGGCTGCTGTGCTGAATCCAGACTGCCTTCAGCCTTACAGACAGTATTAAGAGCATTACGCAAATGAATGATGCAGGTCAAATTGGGATTACAGCCTTTTTGTAACAGAACTACAAAAAACTATATTTACAAAAATCCAGAAAATGGCTGAAGCTATCTGTTATAAACCCCCCCAAACACAACGGTCTGTATATCAGC
The DNA here is from genome assembly GCA_030533445.1 of Cyprinodon diabolis. Classification (NCBI taxonomy): domain Eukaryota; kingdom Metazoa; phylum Chordata; class Actinopteri; order Cyprinodontiformes; family Cyprinodontidae; genus Cyprinodon; species Cyprinodon diabolis. Next base: position 10,381,148 of record CM060066.1, read on the forward strand.
ATGCCTCACACAGAGTACACATGAAGAAAAAGTGGCAAGTCACAAGAACGCCAGAACGGACTTGTGTTCTGACCAAGTAAGTTCTTGACAAGAACACAGGAAAGTGTGGACTCGGGGGGTTGGGGGGGGAGCACACAGTGTAAATATGGGTCAATTGGAACAGAAGCAAACTTGTTACGTCACCACATGCTCAGCTAGTCTAGAGTTGCATTAAAGTCCTGTTATTTTTATTCTCTAGATAGTAATAATAAATTATGACTTTTTTTCATGTAGTGAGGGAACAATAATTAATACAGTCAGATAAACACAAATAAAATGAAATTTTTGCCAAATAAAACAAAAAAGAAATCGCCTTCAAAGCCAGTAGTTCTTAACACACAGATATGCTGAGAGAGGGCTGCTGCTTATGGGCTAATTTTGGGCCTGGTGATCTCAAATGATCTTAAAACGTACTTTTGTAGAACGACAGCAACAGAAAAGAGAACTTTTAACTTAATATTCTGAGCTCTGTGAGCTCTCCCTTGGAAGCTGCAGCTGCCGTGGTGCATGCTGGGGCAGCAGTTGATCTTGGGAACACAGCCTACTGTGTATATAGTACATATTTATATTACGATATATTGTATATAACTATAAATCATGTAGTCTGTATATATATCTAATCTTTCTGCACCATCTACACCATGTCAAATTCCTTGTAAGTGCAAACCTTCTGTAGCCTGACGTAGTCCTACTCAATTCTAGTCAGAATATGAGTCTGATAGTGCTCCATAGAGCTGTGATTATGGGGCGTGTTTCGAATGAACCAGGAAAAAAAAATGCCTCTGCACTCAATTGGATAGACCTACAACCAATAAGAGCAACGGAGTGTGTGACGTATGTTAAGCGACGCATAGTTGTTGTCAACAAAAATCAAATCGTGCAGTTGCACGCCTAGAATAAGAAGATGAGCCTTGATCGCGTTTCTCTGTTCCTCTTTTAAAATAAATTTTCTGTTGATATCTTCTAGAACAGACCTAATAGCTGAATCTACACACCTCAACTCTCCAGCGGCAGCCATTGTTGTTGTCACCCATGCGCGCTTTGGTCACGTGGTTGATTACGTTACTGTTGATCATCTGTCCATCATCGTATAAAGCCCGCCCTGACAATTTGATTGGATCGCCAGAGAGTGGGCGATCATACTCACGCTACTTTGGAGCAATGCCAGACCGAACTTCCCGACCTCAAACGTTGTAGGCGGGACTAAGTTCGGAATGGCACCCAGGCAACCCTCTGGGCAATAACCTTAATTCTGATTCATATCTTGATTCTGGTTTCATGAGCAGATGAACACATGAGAGCGCACAAGTACACATATTAAGAAATGGCCCATGTATTTCTGTTAAACTTCATGAGGTGGGCAGTGTCTATACATCCTGTCAAATAAAGGAGTGTGAGCAACCATATCACTCCTAGCAACTAGGGATGTCAGAGGGTCCCTATGCTAATTGCATTAGCGTAAGGAAGCATCCTGCTTCCTTGTCGTAGCTCTTTCCTAACTGCCAGCACTATTTATATATGACCAGTTATGCTGAAAGTGGACACATTGTGGATTAGGTGTCCTTAATGAAATTAGGTTTCTGGATCAAGTCTTTGTCTAAATGTGGCTGCATAGGAAGCTTCGGCGTACGTACAATTTAAATCTTTGTTCGAAAATTGTCAAATTGAGCTGAATATTTTATTAAATTCACTTTCAAACACTGCACTCTGCCCCATTCAAATTCAGTTTTTAAATTTAGTTTTTGCCCATGTAGACTTTTTGTGTATGGCGCTGAAGTTGAAATATTCTTATATAATCAGACAGCAGCTGCTTTCAAATACTCTCTTTTTTCTTTTGCAAGACACTGGGAAAATAGGACTGTCACTGCACCCAATTTTAATTTTAATTTCTATAAATCTTATTTATATTTCCTGTATAAATTATCTTGAGGTCAAGCAGAAGTTCAGGTACAATATATTCTATGTCATTTGCTACTCCAAAAACAGGAGGATCTTTAAGATTTAAATAGAGAGGTCTCTCATTTTGTGAACATGAACGCATCTCTAAAAGTGGATGTTTTTTCTAAATTCAAGCAGATCAGTTTTTTAATGTTTTCTCATGTTCATCTTGTCTGCAGAGCCCAATGAGGTTGTAAGTGCATATTTTTTAATTTATTTCTTTTTAATTCATGAGATCAATAGGAAGAGCTATGAAACACTTGTTCAGCTGCATTGGCAAAAGAAAAGGACTTTAGCAGTCGTCTGACTTTTTTGGCATGCGGCTGACCGCCCTGTGCAATAAAGAAATGGGAATTAATGCTGCTAAGAGATGATTGATTAAAGGAGGAACACTGGATTAAAATCAATAGCTGCACTGCAGAGCTCAAGTAGAATTTTATTGTTTTAACTGTGTTCTCCGCCCCCTAGCTACAGTTGGGGATTGATTTATTGAGCAGTCTTTTGTGCACTGAAGCTCGATTTTTAAGCAAAGGAAATATTCATAGATGTTTCTCTGTTTCAGTGACTCTAAGGTAAAGAAACAATAATAAAACGACTACTTGGAGGCTGGCTGCTCAAATCTGTGCGGCATTTTTATGACATCATCGTTTGTGGCAGCTCAGAGTTGTAGATGTTTTTCCCCACCCTCAGCACGGCATCTCTTTAATGGCCAACATGGGAATAGGGCCAACCGGTTTGAAAGTTCAGACATGTATTATAGAGTTGTAACATGTTTTCCTCTTCTTCAACTTGAGTCAAAAGTGACACTTTAAAAACAAGAAGTTTGCATGGTAATTCGCAGTGACATCGGCAGGAGGCAGTGTGTGAGGAGCAGAGTTAAGAATCAAAGGGAAAGTTTGGCAGGAAGCAGAGGAGAATGTCGACTTTTGATATCACATCTGGAGAAGACAAACGGGAGAAAAATAAAGCACTGAGGTGTTATTCCTAACAAAGATATAGAAGCTCTGCTCAGGTAACACTGAGGGTGTTTTTCTCCCTGGGAAGCGTGCAGAATAAGATAAAAGTTAAGGTATTGCTTTCTTTTGTTGTGCCACACAATTGCAGAGGATAAAAAATTATAAAGCACAGTAACACTGATCCTGAATGTAATTAGTGCATATTGACAGCTGTACAGTGGCCATTAGAAACGGCAGAGAGGCTCTGTGTCACAAGGAATTAATGATTTGGGCTGTAAAGCTGCTTGTTAATGCCCTGCTTTACTACAAATCCTTTCTGCAGTCTGGGCCTAGGCTGAGTGGCTTTTTAATAGTGCTGTGGTTTCTATTTGAAAGCCCATCTTCTTCTAAAGGTTGATATACACTCACTATTCAGCACCCAGACAGAATCCTCTGATTTTGTTTACATGCATGCAGAGCAATGGAAGGTGTGTAGATGATATTGTCTGAGATGACAACACCGGAAAGCAAGAAGAGGACAGCCAGAGTCTTAAAAGAAAAGCAATAAGGAAGGTGAGGCCAGTAGCCGAAGCATCTCACAATCATTCAAAATGGCAAGTATCTTCTTAGTCCCAAACATCCCGACTTGACAGAGCATAATAAAGACATAATGTTTCTTTTAAAGCAGCACTGATGAACCAACAGTGTTCACTGGCCAAAAACTACATAATAAAGACAAGATTTCCCGTAGGGACCAGCATGGTAAAGACCACATCCGCCGACAGGACAGACAGGGGCCCAAAATTGACACACTAACCATTGAAAATACAGGCAGACGTAATTTTTCAGAAAATATTTGTGAGAAAAATATTTAATATTAGAGTAACTAAATATATATCTATATACCTGCATTAGGTATATGTAATATGTTTTCTTTAAATAAGGGGCCATTAGAACTCCCCCCACCTCAACATAAAATGGTTTGACCAGGACAACGGCATGCTGCAACTTTTAACGTTTGTTGCACTGCAAACTAAGAATGTCAGGTTTCCAGAAGTCAAAAAAACAAATGTGAAGAAGGTTGAGGTATTTTATCTGCAAATATAAAAATTAAACTGAGGATGACTCAGGAACATGTTCAGGAACGGAGTAGCAGAAGAATGATGTCCATTCAGAGCCAGGTAAGAAGCAATCAATGTGATTTTAAAGTATAGCATCGGCTAGCTATTGTAAAGGAGAATAACACCTTTTTGTTTATAGAAATACTTAAGCTTAGCACCAAAAGAGCCTAAGATGGCAGAGGTCTAGGCGCAGTGTGAAAGACAGAGCGGAATAGGAGAGCCAACTTAGGCGGGGAGCTTGGTTGACAGAAAAAAATGAGGACAGCATAGGAGTTTGCAACTTCAGGGGGCAGGGCGGGGGACAACGTGTGTCTAAGGAGAAAACAGAGAGCCATCCCTAACGATTATAGAGACATTGCAGGTAGAGGGGCCTGCCCGAGTCTGAGCATCGTGGCTCAGAGACGCATCATGCTGTTAACGTCAATGATCCCGCGTTATGGCCGACAAAAATGACTGATTGTGATTGAGCGAATGTTGTGCGCTTAATGGCAAAGAGGAAGTCTTTCTTAGAGAGGGCAAATTAACTAACTGTAGACTGTGCTGTCCCGGGCCCTAGCAACTGGCCTGGCAAAGACCATAGCATGATAAAATCCTGAGCTCCCGGTCGCCTGCGTTTGTACTGAACTACATTTCTGTTTCCGGCGGCTATGTGAAAGATGAATAGCAATGGCATAAGGAATCTAACTGTGGTCAAGCAATGTCATATGATGATGTTGAAAATTAGAAACTTTTAACTTTAGTTTTCTATATATATAGTATATTGCTACTGCTGTTAGAACACATTCATGACTGTGTTAAACTAAGTTATCTAATAATTACTTAACACTTTATGAGAAGAGATTAGCCAGAAAATGCTTTGCTAACGTTAGTTGCTCAACCTAGGAAAAAATGGTACTGGCTAAAGCTGTATGACTTTGTTAAAAGTATTCAATCACAGACAATTTAACTTTTCAGGGTTGTTCGTCCCTCAAAGTGACAAAAGTTCACATGGAAACATGTCCACACATTAGAGATTCTATGGATGCATAAAAACCAAGAGAATGAGCATTAACTCATCCTTAATAATGGGGTCCTTTTGATATTAAATCTGCATCTGTAAATGTTCAAAATGCATATGGAGCGTTGTATATGTGCGTGTGTTTTTTAAATGTGTGCACTTTTGGCAGAATTCTGACTTCATATGCAAGAAATTCTCCTTGCAGGCAAGGGTGACCAACACCATCTCCTAGAACCTCTGTGAAAAGATCCAGAAGGGATTCTGACATGATCAGCCGCCTCCTATCGAAGCATTGTGAGCTGATATGTTGAACTGAGAGACAATAGTGACAAGCTGAAGATAACCGTCTGTATTCCACCCAATAATCTGAACAAAGTGCCATTAAACCCGCAGAAGTCACTGATGATGAATTGCTGTATTTAAATCAGGCTCCCTCCTCTCTCGTTTAATTTTTTTCCGTCTGCCTCGTCCACAACATGTGTAAATATTTTATGTTCGCCCCTCCTACATGTTACAATTTATGGAGCAAATCATTGCACCGTATGTCAGCGAGTGAAATGAATTCTAATGTGAAGACGGCGCTGTGGGAGCGCGCACGCTGAATGATAAACTAAATTCATGAATCCAGGAGGCCGTTTCTCATGGTTACTGCAGGTGATAAATGCCAAAAGCCATATAAGATTTAACTTCTAAAAATCTTCTAGCAAAATAAAAATGGATGCAAGGAGAGAGGAAGACACAAATATCCCCAAATATTGAAATTCACATCAAGTTTTTGGGGTGCAAGCTTTATTCATTTTCTTGTTTCAGAACTTATGAAAAAGAACCCTTTTATAAGTTGGGAAACAGTATTTCAAAGTGTGTTGCAGAAATAAGCAGCAGCCTGTTGTGTGGTGCTTCGATGGCAGATGGAAGGTTTCAGCCATATGGGTCAATGTTAGCCAAGAAAAGAAGAACGTGGAAACATGGGGAATAATAACTCTGCTGTCACAGTTATTCTTGGATGCTGTAGATCAAATAAAAAAGATGTACAGATTTATTTTACTTACTTGACTTTCTACAAAGCTAATTTGTAAATTCTTGACCTTTCTCATGCACTTGTAGGCCACAGACAACCTTTTATGATTAACTTAAAAAAATGTAATCCAGAGAGGTAATAAAAAAAAACTTTTTAATAAATAAAAGGGTTTTGAGACGAACTTAGCCGACGAACTTAGACTTCCTTTTTCTCTTTTTTCCATGCTTTATTCTTTTAAATCTTATTTCTTATGTCACATTTTTTACTATTTTATTTTTTTCAAATTGCTTTTTTTTCATGAATTGTACAGAATTATTTTTGAATTTCATTTTACAGCTCACATTCTTTTCATTTCTGGGGGCAGGCTTTCCTCTGGAGAGAGGACTTTGTTTGCATTTGGAGCAAGCATTTGTCTTTGGCCTGAAATGAAGAGTGTTAGGAATCCAGTTTGTGTGGGTTGTTTTTGTGTTCTTCTCTCTCCACCACCAGGTGGTGCCCTGTTCCTCGTTGGGCCTCCCTGCACACCCGCGGCTCGTTGGATCATTACCGGAGGAGTATTTGAGCACGGGGCTGTCACTACCTCGACGCCAGAGTTTTTGCCAGTTTTGGGAAGCCTTTTCCTGTGTAACTGGATAACCTGGACCTTCTCCCCCTGGAAGGATTACTGAGTACACACTGAGCAGGGGTTAACCTCCACATGATCCGTTCAAGTCTTAATCGGAAAACTAAGTGACACCTCGCTCCTTTACTCCTCTGGGTCCAATGTATGTCTACCTGTCCCTTCTCCAACGAGTTCCGTCTCCTCTGGATTAATTTCCCACAAACTGGATTGAAGGATTAACAAGAGCCCCCTCAAACGTGAGTTTCTCTCCAGCTATATTCAAGCCTCAGTCCACTTTCCTACGGTCACTGAACTGATCACTGTGACCTCTCCTTCAGACTTTCCAGTTCCGGTTCACCAGTCTACTGAGTTCCAGCTCCTTTTTCTGTGTTTCATCAACATTCAATAAACCTGCTAAACTTTTTCCCTTGGTCTCTGAGTGGTTCTCTGCATGTGGGTCAGATCACTTAAACCCATTATGACAAAGAGCCCAATAAAAACAAAAAAAAAAACTTTATAGACGAGCAAACAAAGTTGCTCTCAAAATACTTTGCTTCAAAAAACATTGAAACAAAATTCACACTATATGAATATATAAGCCCAAAAAGTATTTTTGATCTTAATTAATTATTATTATTTTTTTTTTACTTAATTCTTTCAGAATCATAAAAGGCTTTATTTCCAAGTAGTGTGTAACACATCAGGAATTGCATTACACATAAACAGACATACAGCTGAGGAAAAAATATTGTTAAGACAGGGTTCTCCCCAAGATTTTTTGGTGGGGAGTGCAACAAGCCGGTGGTTTTGTAATCCTCTGACCCTGGTCACCTCAGCCCTTCTTTCAAAGCTGGCTCTCTGCTTGTGGGCTGGTAGTTTATGTGTTCACCTGCCTGGAGGCACTTAGGCTGAGTTGATGACAGATTATGACCGTTGCAATGTTCTTGGTGTCACACCCCTTTTCTCTCGTGTATGTGTAAAATAAGAAGATACATTTGTTAAAAGTACAATTTCCCCAGATGTTGTATTCATTAACTGTCAATGTATTGGCCACATTTTATTTTACTTTTGAGAATTTTCAGTGTAACCGGCATTTGTGCTGAAAAGTGCTGGACAGATGCCAGGATGAGAGCCAAGGTGTCAGTCAAACTGCCGAGACACTCATCAAAAATTAGCCTAATGGCCTGAATTTAAGCTAGATGACATCCACTTCGGAGAAAGATGTCATACTGTATATATGGCTGAATTATAAATGTAAGTTGTATAAGAACATTTAGAGACAAGAGAAAAAATATGTAAAATCTTTAGAAAAATATCAACATGGCAGATGTTGAAAATAAAAAATGACAACAAAACTGAATGGAGTAGAATTTACAAGTAGACAGGTTTGTATTATTTGCAAAGAAGAAGCTTTTAAATAATTACTGAAGATATTTGAGCTTATTTCCTTTATAAGAACATGATTATTCTTAGATTTGTCTGTTTCTCATTCTTAGGATTTTTATGGAGTCTGTTCTGCTTCATTAAAATGATTATATATTTACTGAGAAAACTGTTTCTCTTTCTGTCATTCAGCATAATTTGACACTGTCTTCCAGCCCCGTTAGTATTGCAGCACTGCCTGAGCCAATTAAATATGAATGGCCACTTATCTCCTATAACACAACAATGATACAATATTTAGCACTTGATGATTTGCATCAAGAGGGCTTTCCTTCGCCTTGCTCTTCATATTGAGAGCCTTAGAGGACAATTAGGGCTCCTTCCACCACAAACGGGGAGAGACGGCAAGGACTTTTAAGAGCTGTGTTTTAGATGTACTTCAGATCAAAGTCTGCAGAAAACTGAGATTTTTTTGTGGACTCCAGCTTGTTTCTTGTCAATACAAACTAGGTCACGCTTCTTGTACTTTAACAGTCAGCCGATGTCTTCAAAAAGAGGAGAGAGCACTTTTTGATTGTGAATGCAGTGCTTATGAGAAAATTGGATGTGATTCTATCATGGGAGTTTTGCTGCAGCATATTCTGAAATTGAAAAAAAAAAAGTTGTCTTAGAGGAATTCAACACCTGGTGGCTTGTGGATTTTTTTTTGTCTGTTTATATTTTCTGAACCAAAACTGATGTTTTAGATGTGAACACTGCAGTCAGCAGCTATGGTAGAAAGACAACGATTTTAAATGGATGCATTACAATGATGGTATATTATTACTTATTCCTCAGATTATATTACAATAATATATTATACAATGTAAAGACTATGAGGTTTTTAAATAATAGACCAGGCATCCCCAAAGTGGTTCCTCGAGGCCCACTGTCCTGTAGGTTTTAGAGGTTTCTCTGCTTTAGCACAGCTGATTCTGATGATTGCAGTTCAGCAAAAGCCTGTTAATCAGCTATCAATATAAATCAGCTGTGAAGTTTGCAGACGACATCACAGTGGTGGGCCTCATCAGAGACCACAACGACCTGGACTACAGAGAGGAGGTGGGGCAGCTGGTGGACTGGTGCAAAGATAACAGCCTGATCCTGAACGTGGAGAAGACAGAGGAGATCCTCTTGGACTTCAGGAAGAACCAGCCTAACCACGCTCCACTGGTCATCAACAGCTCAGCTGTAGAGGTGGTCAGCAGCACCAAATTCCTATAGGTGCACATCACAGACACCCTCACCTGGACTGTAAACACCACCTCACTGGTCAAAAGGGCACAGAAGTGCATGTACTTCCTGCGAAGGATGAGGAGAGCCCACCTGCCCCCACCCATCTACACCACCTTCTTCAGAAGCAGCATAGAGAGCGTACCAGCTGTCTCACTGTGTGCTGTGGAGGCTGCAGTGCCTCAGACTGGAAGAAGGTGAGAAGAGTGGTAAGAACAACAGAAGATCATCAGGGCTCCTCTTCCCTCCATTAAAGATATTTCATCCCAGCGCTGCGTGTCCCGCACCCGTAACATCATCAATGACCCCTCACACCCACACCATGGACAGTTCTCCCTGCTGCCCTCTTTGAAGCATCCGATGCCGCTCCAGCAGATTCCACAACAGTTTCTTTCCCACTGCCATTAGACTGCTGAATGTTAAAAACACTCTAAATCATGTCACGGACTCTGTATCAAACTGACCATATCTGCATTATTTTGCACAATTTTTTTTTCTCCCACACTGTTTGCATTTGATCACTGCTGCACTTAATGAAATGGAAATGTTAATTTAATGTCTGCAAAGCTGTACAAAATTAAATTTCATTTTGTATAGACTCTGTGTATACATAATGAAAATAAAATTTGTCTATGTCATTTCATTGTCTGTTTTAGTCACGATTTAAAGAATTTTAATGGTTTTTACTACTTTTTATACCACAAAAACTTTCAAATCGTCACCCTAAACAGTGAACAGAAATACTTAGATAAAGTGGTGTTTAGTGGGACTAGCAGGTGTACAGTTTACACTGCAACTCTGTGTTTTTTTCAATTGCTCTCTTAACCTGTTTGACTGTCAAAGGCAGTTAAACAGATCTGTTTGACTGCAAATTGTCACACAAACTGACTTGAAACACAAATTATTTGCACAGAAACAAGAAAAACTATAAGAAAACTATAATTTAAAAAAACAAGTGAAGGAAAATTGAGTCGAGCCACCATGAGGAGGGATGATTATCCACAATCCAAACACAAGAAGAGAGAGTTACCTCTTAGAAATCCGAGGAAAGTCTGAAATCAACGTTTCATGCACCAGGTGATTGCTGTTCTTCTAAGCCAATCAGATTTATGCCACCTAAACAAAGTGTGTCAGATAAATCTCCCAACACTTCCCAGCACTTGAATAAATTCTCTGTTCTTTCTGAGAAAACACATTTCACGGCACGCTGCTGGCATGGCTCTGTGCATGAGAAGACAGGTACGTCTGGTTGTAGAGCAGCAGTTACATCACGTAGCCGCAGGACTTGTGACCTTTACAGTGAAAGTAGAATGGTCTTCATGTTATCTGGAATGGAAAGAGGTAAATGGAAGTGACAAGCTGAGATATGTTGCTCTGCAGACTTCAGTAGCGCGCGGAGCGACTCAGAGCTGCCTCAGCGCCTCCCGGGCTGCTTTCTCTAAAGGCCTCCAGTCTACACAGAAAGCCTGACAGGAAGTTTGTACAGCAGTCAAAACAACACGCTCTGAAACATTTTCATAATTTGTTGGGGGTTTTTTTCCCTCCATTTTGGTGACACTATGAGTGGTACGTTCATTATGAGCAGAAATGCAAGAGAGGAAGTGTGATAGAGAAAGGTCAGAATAAGAGACGGGATTATGGGACTAGGAGCAGAACAGGGAAATCAGTCCCAAGAGGGTCTGTCTTTAAAGCCAACAGGGACCAGGAAACATCTCTAAGTGCATCCGGTGTCAGAAAGCATGAGCATTAAGGACGTCATCAGAAATGGGCATTTCATGTTCTCCCTTTGGTGGCTGTGCAGCGGATCGCGGCTGCTGACCTTCCTGTCAGGTCTTCGCCCTCCGTCCTTAGAGGAGACGTATTAATGTTGCAGTGAGTTCTTATCTCAACCTTGTCCACCGTCATGTGGTGAGTATATGAATAACATCTTTGGGTTCAGAGACATGGTTGTAGGGGGAAAATACGGAGTGAATTTTGTGGTAATATTGTTGTAAAGAATCTTTTTTTTATTGGAAATAAAAAAAATGCAATCAAGAAAATAAACTTTAAAAAAAATCTTTTTAATCGTAAAAAGTTTTTCAAAACAACTTTACTGTTTATGAGATTTGATTTCATTGTTTTTCAAAAATATCTTTCCATTATTTTCAGTTTTGTTTTGCAAACGTCCAGCAGACCAATAAAAGTGAGCCCGCCCTCAGATGTGAAGGGAACGTTATCCTTAAAACTAAATTTTATTAGAATGCAATTCTTACTATACAAAAAGCAATGTGAAAGTATACATTATTTAAAACAATGTTGAAAACATCAAAACTGAAAAAGTATGACATGAAAAATACATTTGTTTTCTAGCCTTATTGATGTTTCTTGGTTGCCCTCTTGTGTTGGTCTCCTTTTCCCTTGCTCCTTCTAAAAGCCTCTGTTCACACCTGCTCCCAATCAGCTCATTAGTCCTGTCATTGTTCAGTCTCCCATACATGCTCTCTCTGTGCAGTTCCTCAGTGCTGGTTCCTTGTCTTGCCCTGTTTTTATGGAACAAACTGGAATTAAACCTGAAAAAAATAAAGAAAAACACAGAAATGCCTAAGTAATTGTTTTTTCATCCTCTGCAGGAAAAAAAAGGCTAATGAAATTAAAACCTCACTTCTAGTGACTTTAAAGCTTTCCCGTCTTTATTGGGATAAACTGGTCTATATGGGTAGGATCTCGCCCTTAAATAGTCCGCTTTGTGCATCTTCATATGAGACCCTCCATAACAGGGATCACCATCATTGTAACTTTGATAGCAGCTTTCTACTTCTCTCCTTCTTCCTCTTCTTTTCAGCACTGGGGTACCTTCTTATCATCTTCTTTCTCTTTTCTTTTTTCTCTTGTTCCCACCTCTTTGTGGCGTTTGTTTTCATGCGTTTTGGTACTGCCTTTCCCGATCCTTTCTTCACATGCTCAGTTAGATGGACTGATCCAATTTAGTGGAGACTAAAGGGGGTCCTGAGTAAACACTAAAAATTCTGATGGCATATTGTTTAAAGGTATAACTGTATTAACCACACATGTATGAGTAGTTATTTGGCCTAATTGGTAACTCCACCCTTGTAAAGGATATATCATCCTAACCTTAAGGTTTATTTAGTTTTCATTGTTTAGTTTCTTTATGAATCAGAGCAATTTTATTCTTTTGTATCAATTTTTACTATGTTTTTTTTTCAGGAATATTTTTTTCTAATTTTGTTATTTTAAATATATCAATTTTAAATTAGGTTTTCATTTGTTTTAATTTTTAATGTATCAATTTATTTCTATTTTTATTAGTTTTATTTTGTTATCTTATCTTAATTGGACCTTTTCACCTTTTTGGTGTAACATTGTTTACAGCATGTCATGTTAACTTTTCATGCCTTTTTAATTCTTTTGTGTGACATTTCCATTTAATATTTATTTCTGTTTATAGATCTTTTTCATTTAGTTTATTTCATGTTGTAGTGTTTAGCTTTGTATTGGATTCTGCTGGAGTTTGTTTTTTTATTGAGTTACTTTTGTATGACTGCAGATTTCTATCTTTTAAATATGTTTTTTTCAAAATTATTTTCCATCTTAGCTGACCAAGTCAAGTTTTTTTTTTTTTCTTGACATTGACTATACCTGTTCACCTTCTTTCATGACTAAATTACATCATTTAAAGCTAAAGCATCTTTCAGAAGGTGAGGGCCCTGTCACACCTTGTCGATGATGTTGGGATCCAGAGGTTTGCCGTCCAGAGGGCGACGTGGATCCCTTTCTGTGGGCTTCTGTTACTGTTGGGATCCAAGGGTTTCCCCTCCAGAGGGCAATGTGGATCCCTTTTTCTGTGTTTTCTGTGTTTTCTGTTATCTGTTAGGATCCAGAGGCCTGCCCACCAGAGGGCGCCGTGGATCCATGCCTGGGGAGCTTGGGTTCAGCATGGACAGCTGTTTCCCATCAGCTCATTAAGAGCTCTCCCTATTTAAGCTGGAGTTTAGCTCCACTCTGAGCTGGATTGTTGTCCTTGCCATGGAAGTGAGCCTGAGCCACCCTGCCTGTTAGAAACCTGTTAACCTGTAAGCCTGTTAATCTGTGCCTGAACCTAACCTGCTCTGTTCTCTCTGCCTCCCAGGAGGAAACCTGTGTGTCTTATAATAAACATTGGGCTTAACCCTGCTTCTCTGTCTGTGAGTTCTGCATCTGGGCTAGTAAAACCAACCACATCATGACAGAACAATCTGGCCAACAGACTAGCCCAGCAGACTCCTTCTATGCGCTCCTGGAGAGGCCCGCTCTCAGACGTCCGCCACCACCCTGGCAGGTGGTGTGGAGTCGACATTATGAGGAGTTGGTGGTCTCCTTAGCTCCTGAGCTCGCTCTGAGCCGTCTAGAGACCCCTGAGCCTGCTCTGAGCCGTCTGGAGACCCCTGAGCCTGCTCTGAGCCGTCTGGAGACCCCTGAGCCCGCTCTGAGCCGTCTGGAGACCCCTGAGCCCACTCAGAGTCGTCCGCCATCATCCTGGTGGGTGGAGTGGCGCCGGCGTAATGAGGAGTGGAATCGCAAATGGGAGATGGAGCGGCGCCGGCGTAATGAGGAGTTGGATCGCAAATGGGAGATGGCGTGTCGTCGACGAGAAGAGGAGTGGGATCGCGGAAGGCAGGAGATTTGGAGCCGTCTGAAGACCCCCGAGCCTGCTATGTGTCCTCCAGAGACTCCTGAATCGGAGCCACAGTCGGTGGTTTCCGGTGTTCCGGATTCGGAACCGCAATCGGCGGCCTCCTGTGTTCCTTTGGAGCCACAATCGGCGGCCTCCTGTGTTCCTGTGGAGCCACAATCAGCGGCCTCCTGTGTTCCTGTGGAGCCACAATCAGCGGCCTCCTGTGTTCCTGGTGTGGAGCCACAGTCGGTGGTCTCCTCAGTTCCTGATGTGGAGCCACAATCGGTGGTCTCCTCTGCTCCTGGTGTGGAGCCACAGTCGGTGGTCTCCTCAGTTCCTTATGTGGAGCCACAATCGGTGGCCTCCTCTGCTCCTGATGTGGAGCCACAATCGGTGGCCTCCTCTGCTCCTGATGTGGAGCCGCAATCGGTGGTCTCCTCTGCTCCTGATGCGGAACCGTAATCGGCGGCTTCCGGAGCTCCTGATTTGGAGCCACAGTCAGTGGCTTCCGGTCTTCCTGATTCGGAACCGCAATCGGTGGCCTCCTCAGTTCCTGATTCGGAGCCACAGTGGGTGGTCCTGTCTGAGCCTGTTGCTGAGCTGCAGAAGCGGAGGCGGCGTCTTACTCGGAGCTTCCTGCAGAAGCAGAGACGGCGTCCTCCTCGGAGCTTCCTGCAGAAGCAGAGACGGCGTCCTCCTCGGAGCTTCCTGCAGCATCAGAGACGGCGTCCTCCTCCGGGGTCCCTGCAGCTTCTGAGACTCCAGCCCCCGGAGCGTCTGCCTCTGCTCCGGTCCCGCGGTCGGCCTCCGGAGCGTCTGCCTCTGCTCCGGTCCCACGGCCGGCCACCTGAGATTTTCCCTGTCCTCGCCCACCCTGGGTGGGTTGTTTTGATTTCTGGACCCTTTTTCTGTTTCTGTGCCTGGCCCTCCTTGCCTGTTTCCCCCTCCGCCCGCCCTGGGTGGGTTGTTTTTGTTTCTGGTTTTTTGTTTTTGGGCGTCTGGTATCCGCCCTTAAGGGGGGGGTACTGTTGGGATCCAGAGGTTTGCCGTCCAGAGGGCGACGTGGATCCCTTTTTCTGTGTTTTCTGTTATCTGTTAGGATCCAGAGACTTGCCCACCAGAGGGCGCCGTGGATCCATGCCTGGGGAGCTTGGGTTCAGCATGGACGGCTGTTTCCCATCAGCTCATTAAGAGCTCTCCCTATTTAAGCTGGAGTTTAGCGCCACTCTGAGCTGGATTGTTGTCCTTGCCATGGAAGTGAGCCTGAGCCACCCTGCCTGTTAGAAACCTGTTAACCTGTAAGCCTGTTAATCTGTGCCTGAACCTAACCTGCTCTGTTCTCTCTGCCTCCCAGGAGGAAACCCGTGTGTCTTATAATAAACATTGGGCTTAACCCTGCTTCTCTGTCTGTGAGTTCTGCATCTGGGCTAGTAAAACCAACCACATCATGACAGAACAATCTGGCCAACAGACTAGCCCAGCAGACTCCTTCTATGCGCTCCTGGAGAGGCCCGCTCTCAGACGTCCGCCACCACCCTGGCAGGTGGTGTGGAGTCGACATTATGAGGAGTTGGTGGTCTCCTTAGCTCCTGAGCTCGCTCTGAGCCGTCTAGAGACCCCTGAGCCTGCTCTGAGCCGTCTGGAGACCCCTGAGCCCGCTCTGAGCCGTCTGGAGACCCCTGAGCCCACTCAGAGTCGTCCGCCATCATCCTGGTGGGTGGAGTGGCGCCGGCGTAATGAGGAGTGGAATCGCAAATGGGAGATGGAGCGGCGCCGGCGTAATGAGGAGTTGGATCGCAAATGGGAGATGGCGTGTCGTCGACGAGAAGAGGAGTGGGATCGCGGAAGGCAGGAGATTTGGAGCCGTCTGAAGACCCCCGAGCCTGCTATGTGTCCTCCAGAGACTCCTGAATCGGAGCCACAGTCGGTGGTTTCCGGTGTTCCGGATTCGGAACCGCAATCGGCGGTCTCCTGTGTTCCTTTGGAGCCACAATCGGCGGCCTCCTGTGTTCCTGTGGAGCCACAATCAGCGGCCTCCTGTGTTCCTGTGGAGCCACAATCAGCGGCCTCCTGTGTTCCTGTGGAGCCACAATCAGCGGCCTCCTGTGTTCCTGGTGTGGAGCCACAGTCGGTGGTCTCCTCAGTTCCTGATGTGGAGCCACAATCGGTGGTCTCCTCTGCTCCTG
Organism: Cyprinodon diabolis; assembly: GCA_030533445.1. Classification (NCBI taxonomy): domain Eukaryota; kingdom Metazoa; phylum Chordata; class Actinopteri; order Cyprinodontiformes; family Cyprinodontidae; genus Cyprinodon; species Cyprinodon diabolis. Next base: position 10,397,289 of record CM060066.1, read on the forward strand.
GTGTGGAGCCACAGTCGGTGGTCTCCTCAGTTCCTTATGTGGAGCCACAATCGGTGGCCTCCTCTGCTCCTGATGTGGAGCCACAATCGGTGGCCTCCTCTGCTCCTGATGTGGAGCCGCAATCGGTGGTCTCCTCTGCTCCTGATGCGGAACCGTAATCGGCGGCTTCCGGAGCTCCTGATTTGGAGCCACAGTCAGTGGCTTCCGGTCTTCCTGATTCGGAACCGCAATCGGTGGCCTCCTCAGTTCCTGATTCGGAGCCACAGTGGGTGGTCCTGTCTGAGCCTGTTGCTGAGCTGCAGAAGCGGAGGCGGCGTCCTACTCGGAGCTTCCTGCAGAAGCAGAGACGGCGTCCTCCTCGGAGCTTCCTGCAGAAGCAGAGACGGCGTGCTCCTCGGAGCTTCCTGCAGCATCAGAGACGGCGTCCTCCTCCGGGGTCCCTGCAGCTTCTGAGACTCCAGCCCCCGGAGCGTCTGCCTCTGCTCCGGTCCCGCGGTCGGCCTCCGGAGCGTCTGCCTCTGCTCCGGTCCCACGGCCGGCCACCTGAGATTTTCCCTGTCCTCGCCCACCCTGGGTGGGTTGTTTTGATTTCTGGACCCTTTTTCTGTTTCTGTGCCTGGCCCTCCTTGCCTGTTTCCCCCTCCGCCCGCCCTGGGTGGGTTGTTTTTGTTTCTGGTTTTTTGTTTTTGGGCGTGTGGTATCCGCCCTTAAGGGGGGGGTACTGTTGGGATCCAGAGGTTTGCCGTCCAGAGGGCGACGTGGATCCCTTTTTCTGTGTTTTCTGTGTTTTCTGTTATCTGTTAGGATCCAGAGACTTGCCCACCAGAGGGCGCCGTGGATCCATGCCTGGGGAGCTTGGGTTCAGCATGGACAGCTGTTTCCCATCAGCTCATTAAGAGCTCTCCCTATTTAAGCTGGAGTTTAGCGCCACTCTGAGCTGGATTGTTGTCCTTGCCATGGAAGTGAGCCTGAGCCACCCTGCCTGTTAGAAACCTGTTAACCTGTAAGCCTGTTAATCTGTGCCTGAACCTAACCTGCTCTGTTCTCTCTGCCTCCCAGGAGGAAACCCGTGTGTCTTATAATAAACAGTGGGCTTAACCCTGCTTCTCTGTCTGTGAGTTCTGCATCTGGGCTAGTAAAACCAACCACATCATGACAGATGAAGCCAGATTATGCCTGATGTCCCAGAATCTCCTAAAACGCTGGCATGCGCTGAACTTTCTAGCCTATGTATTTATTTCAGTTTTAGGCGTATACATACATAGCGTATTCATAACAAGTCCAAAACTTACGTCCAACGACAGCCTAACTTATGCATAACGGACGGCAACATAATGCCCATGAAATGATGCACAAGCCAGTGTCCTGAGGGGGGCAGGACTCTATCAACCTAGCTGCTGTTAACTGCCTGCCAAACAAAAAGGAACAAAAAGGAATAAAAAGAAAAAAGAAAGAAAAAAGGTTTGCAGTCACAACAGATTAAGCGTCAGCGTCATGTTAGGAAGTTTGTTGGTGGTGGGCGTGAACACAGGGAGGATCCATCACCCTCACCTTCTGGCTTACCCTATGATGGGAATGAAGTCTGGAGGAGAACTGACGGTTTCCTCCTGTGAACCCCCTTTATACCAAAACGCTGCCAATACGCCATTATACAGTAGCTGGAAGTTAGAAACACGTTCAGCGCTCGTCTGGAACATGTCGATACATTTATATGCATTGGAGATAATTTCTTGATAAGTTACGCATCAGTTATGCACAAGTTACTCAAAGGTTTTAGATAAGCTAGACGCCACGACTTATGAGTAACTGACATTTAACATATGTGAAAGATCAGATAACTTACCTGGACTTATGGCCCACGTATGGGGTTCAGTGTGTTTCAGCGTGCTCATAACAAAACGTACCCATAACTTATCCAACGTATGCCAGCGTTTTTCCCAGATTTTTCGTACTTTAGACATACGCTCGTCAAGGTGTGACAGGGGCTTGAGAGACTATGCTGTGATGCATATTTCTCGAGAACCTTTGGGGCTTAAAGACTTTATTTTATACACAGAGAGGATGTGAAGCAGTCAATAGCCAAGGGTCTAATGGAAGGAATTAGATATTTATATATTAAAAAGAAAATGTTATGAATATTAAGGTTAAGAAGGAGCTGGAAGAAATTAGATTATTTGAAAAACAAAGCAACAAAGTTTGCTCTGTAACCTGTTTAGCTCATATTCATGATTTATAGGTCTTGACAGTTCTTCAGCTATTAATTTACATTCAATCAAAATGTTTGGAGTTTAAAACATGCAATAGTGAAATTAGTATCGATCTGATGTTGTGTTAATTAAGTTTTTTAGTAAATCAAAGTCAGATGGTGTCTCAGGGAGCAATTTTTTTTCCCCCATAGCTGTTTAGAGCAGCTTGTTTGCAGCTTCTTTGTGGTTGAGATTTTTACCTTTTCCATCAGTTAGATGCAACATTAATGTGACTGTGATGTTTATTTATGGCGTCGTCAGCAGGGTGACCTTTCTAAGGTTTTTGTTTTCCTGGAAGAAGCAGAAGATGTCAAAGGAGCTTCTTGTTGGGAACGGCGGAGAGTGTTTGTGGTGCCACAGTTAAATTCCTCCTATCTTTGTTCTTGTCCAAAAGAATCACATCAGATCAGCGGGAAAATGAAACTTTGGAAGCGATAGTTGACTTTCACAAAAAATGAGACGACCATCCGCTTTCTACAAATATTTACTAAAAAACAGAGGAAGTTTCTGTGGTTAAAGGCAGCTATTAAGGTGGTGGCTGCCAGGGGGCGCTAGAGAGGCCTCAGAAATTTGGGAGAGAAAAAAATAGTCATGCAAACAAAACTTGCTAAAACATTAGATTTTTTTTTCAGGATTATAAAACATTTTTTCTTAAATCATTATTAGAATTTATAACACAAAACCATGGATATTTAAATCAGAAGACTGAGTTTAGTCCCCTACCTAAGAGTAAGAGGAGGAGCTCCATCTCCTGTAATAAACCTTAGTGTTTAATGGAACAAAGCATCCAACTCATGCAGATAAATGGCAGGTGCATTCATATAAACAACATCACAGTAATCCAACAGAGGCAGTAAAAGAAGATGCTTCCTTGCTCTGAAGGAAAAGCAAGATCTATTTCTGATGAAAAATCCTAGTTTTATTTTCAGCTTGTGGTTTGAAAGAGAGCTTATTGTCAGCTTTTATGCCAAGGTACTTCTTCTTTACAACATACTCTGTTGGTGCACCTGTCGAGCTCATGTAACTTCCTTCAGCTTTGTAGACATTATTACTTTTTTTACCAACATTTATCATCATCCTTAAATGCAGAGTGCCGACGTCCAAGCACAGCAATATCCATGTTTAGGATGGCAGTAAACTACTGTACAGTGTCATCAGCATACTTATATATAAAAGCATCAGCAACATTTTACCAAAACTTGAGTGAATTATTTACTTTAAAGTGAATCTAAACCGAACCTGAAGCCCTTCTACAGTAACAAGTGTGTTATAGACAGACTTTAAGCCCAACCTTCAAACTACACACGTTTTAAGAAGTTTATAATCGAGTTACTAATATTCTTATGCAGACAAAAGTAAACTCCAGTGCTTGAACCTAAATATTTCTTCATTTACTGCTGTTATGATCTCCTCCTTCCTCCATATTATGGAGGAGCAGCTCTAAAAAAGTTTAAATGAATAAAAAAATGCTTAAAAGTAGAGAGGGATACAAAAAATGCACCAAAAATGTAGTGAATAGATATATGTAAGCAGGGCTCTGTCCTCTTAAGGGTTAAAGGACAGCATCTGATTTAATTTATGTTTTTTCAGAGTTTTCAAAATCCTTTATCAGTCATTTTTGTGGTGCCAGTCAACAGGTTAAAATATACTTTTTATTTTTATATTTCCCACGCCCTTCTCTCACCACCTATTGCTCCTCCCGTCAGTCCTTAACTTTCTTAGATTCGTTGTCCAATCTTCCACTTTGTTCCTCCTTCAGATGAAACTAGTAAAATCCAGCAGCAGCATGAACAGAGAAAAAAAATGACATCAGAATGCACATCAGGTGGTGGCACATCAAAAAGCACTTTAGGTCCTCCAGCACACCTGAAACATTACGGATGCTTGGATTTTTCCACCGGCTGATGCATTCTGATTAAATTTAAGCTAAATTGCAGTTTTTTCTTAGATGAGAAGTGATATTCTGACAGCAGAGGTGTAGGAGCAGAGGAAGGAGTGTTGGTATCATCTAATGCATCCAAACAGTGCCCCCTTGTGGCTTCTCTGGGACCTCAGTTCTAATGAAGAAATTGGGAGGAGAGAAACAGATTGTTGGTGGACTTAATTACAGAAGCTTCACATTAGTGGTGTTTGAGGGGGAAAGCTGAAGATGTTTCAGATAATTAAAATCAAATATGAGTTTAGCTGTTAATTCAGAGGAATGGGGCCATTTGGACACAAAGACTTGAGCTAAATGTGAAGTAGTTGAATTAAACCTCCATGTTGTGTGAGTGTACAGAGCAACATGTCAATGTACTTTTTTTTTTATTTCCCCCTCAGGCTCAGAGATTTTTTTTTCTTCCATTCCATGTGCGTTGATATTTTCTCCCCAGCGAGGAACAACATTACAGTCCAGCTTTCCAGAAAGGTCAAATCCCGTTCAGTTCTTGCCTGGCTGAGGGGGAGAAGGAGGAGATGCAGAGATAGACTCTCAGGACTGTTTAGCTGTTTCAGATGAGCGCTCAGTTTGAGACTTTCATCTGCACAGCGTGGAGCTGCTCTCAGATCTGTTCCTCTTTGTCTCTCCAGCTCCTGCATCAATAAGCCTACATGCATGCAAAAGAGAGCATCAGCGGCCGGGGGGGGCATCCTCCGCCGAGCAGGGTTTACCTCCGGGTCATCCGCTGACATTCCATGAAGAGCAGCTCATTGGTTCACGTAGTCCTACAAATACAACTATAGAGCAAGAGAGAAGTGAATTAAATAAGGACGGTTTTGAAAAGTCAGCTCAGCTGTGCCTGCTTGTAAAATGTCACTTCAAGCTGTGGCAAACTGAAAATGTCAACAGCAAGAACAACAACAAACAAAAAAGAACAACTCCAGCTCAGCCAGTCTGCTTGAGAGCCTCCAAACGATGGAGGCAACAGCTGAACGTTTATCACCCATCATGCCAGAGACACTTTGGATTGGCACAGAGAGAAACGCTTGGCTCTGCTACATCTCACCGCTGCCACGGAAACAGCCGGAGGGGCAGGAATCAGCGGTGTGATGGAGAGGACAGGCCCTGCTGCCGGACAGTGTCTGACTCCATGCTTTTTGTCACTCTTATTTTGGTTTTATGTTTCTAGTTGCACAACAGATTCAGCATCTCTGGTCTTGATCCTGACTTTCTGCACCGACCATCAGAGAACGTTTAGAGGGCAAATGAAAGACATATCCTCCTAAAATGATAAACCATGGTGTTCATAGAGGGGAAAAAAACAGCTTCAGTGTGTTTTCAGTTGAAGGCTTCCTATAGGTAATGTTTAAAACACAGCAGCCTGACAGCTCAGTGTCGATTTTTTCTTTTTATCAGGAAATGCACTTGGCCCAATGATTCTACTGAACACTGTTTCCTGCAACACTGTTATGGCCAGAGGGCAGAGATGGAGTTTGTGACTCGTACTCGAGTCGCATATTTAATGACTTCAGACTCGACTTAGACTTGCATTTGAAGGACTTCAGACTCGACTGAGACTTGTGAACAATATTTTATTCCAGTGTAAAAACACTTATTCAAGTGTTTTTTGTTTTACTAACTTGACTGATCGCCGCTCGCCTTACCTCGCCTTTAAAAAAAAAAAGTAGCACTTGTGGCCAGTATGGCCCCACACTCAGTCGTTGACACAAGGGGGAGCAAACAACTCAAAGACCCAAACCGTGAAGCACTCAAGTTCAAGTGTTTTATTTATACAAAAAGCCACAGCAAAAGTGGCATAATAAAACAGTCCTTTTCTTCTCCTGATAAAACCTAAAATTCAACAGTTTTCCTTAAAAATCAGAGGCTGGAAGTTGGGTTGTTATGCTGCTTCTGGTGCGAGTGATCGGCCTGGAGCACCCACTGGCTGATCCACAGCTGACTCAGCGGCCCTCCGGCACTGTTCAAAACCCTGTCGGAAGATATATTCCTGTTTATGCTTTAAGCGAGGGGGAGCGCTACTTACAGGCGAGGTTCCTCCTCTGCCCTAATACTCCTTACTGGGCCATCTGTGCACCCTCCTGGCGCACGGATCCCGCCTGCATCTCCCCCGGCAGCGCGTCCGTCTCTGTCACCTGCAGATTCCGTTCTCCTTCTCCTTTCCTTCAGACTCCTTTTATGTCGGCTTTAATCAGCCCTTGCTCACACCTGAGCGCAGCAATTACGCAGCGCAATTAATGCACTCCGCCTCCTCAGACAACTACTTCAGTCCAGTGCGCATGGATTGTCACAAGGGAAAAACAAACCAAAACAACCCAACATGCAGGAAAAATTCAAAAGTCTAAAATAAAGGAAAACAATCATATACAAAAGAAACATCAAAACATGCAAAGCTCAAGAAGAAAATACAAAGAAAAACAAATCATATCTTCCTCTCCAAACATGCAAAGCATAAAACTAACATTTAAATTAAAGAAAAACAAAAATCATATTTTTCCCTGTGCAACACACTGAGGTCACTGACGCAACAGTACGTGACATATATGCCCTGTGCGCATGCATGCATGCAACCCATACAGATATGGAAGCGATGATTACCCCCCCTGTTTCGGTGCCACCGTTCATAATAACCTTTGGCTGCAAAAACTTTACATAAGGCGGGAATAAAAGAGCAGCAAACTGCAGCTTCTTTAGAAAAAAATACATGATGCTTGGTCCACCACATCTCATTTTATCAGCCACAGTGCAGTGCAGGTGTACAGCCAGGGACATCACAGACATAAGGCAATAATTCAGGACCTTATTATTTCATGCAACCTCCCCTTGTCTTTGATCGACAAGCCCAGCTTTAAAAGCTTCATGGCAGTGGTAGAGGAGAAATATGTTGTGAATAATGTTGTAAATTGGCACTAAATAAATAAACTGAATTGAATTGAAAATACTGCCCGCCAAGTCATTAAGTTACAAAAAGGTATTGCCACAATCTTTCTTTTATAAAAGTATTGTTATTGTCCTGGTATTTGTTTAGGGTTTTTCTGTATCTCTTGTAGTTGCTAACCTCATATGTATTAATAAAAGGCAGGATTGTGATTTTTTTTTTCCACAGTCCTAATTTTCTCTTAAAAATAAAAGAGCAAACATTTACTGCTAAAACTAGAAAAAGTTGTAACCACAAATGTCAGGTAAATACTGTAAGAAATTTTTTTTTTTAAAGAAAAAAAAAAAAAATTCAAAATTTATCTGGAAATTTTTTTTGCGTGTGTGCTTTTTTTAATTGTATTTTTCATTTAGCAGTTCAAGATAATGATAATTCCATAGATATAATAGCGACCTTTAAGCTTTACCGTCTCAGTGACGGGAGATGAAAACACAAGGAGAAACAAGCAGGCACGAACATTATTGCACTTTTTTTAATTAATCAAGTGATTAGAATTTTTTTTGTGCGATTAATTGATTATTGCGACAGGCCTTCTCAAGACTTGAGACTTGACTTGGACTTGAGCTCTCAAGACTTGAGACTTGACTTGGACTTGCAAAAAATGACTTGTGAACATGTCTGCCAGAGGGCTTTAAATACATTTCCTTTGCTACTATATCGAAGTAGCATCCAGCATCACCTTTGCATAAAAACATACTGAATTTCATCACAAGTTAAGCCAGAATTTTTAGTCTGTCTGGAAAATCCCACTGCATCAGTGCTTCATGGCTTCAATACACCGAACTCAAATTGTTCTACATCAGTTTCCACGAAAAAAAAAAAAAAAAAAACATTACATAGGTTCACCCTAAGCCCTGAAATTTGTTCATTAAGAGGGGCAAAGTGAAGTAAATAAATATAGCTGTAAATAAATAGGTGTAAGTTATTGAAATAAAAAAAATTAACCATATTTTTGTATTTTTCTTCAGTTGCTCCATCAAATCTGCAAGATTCACCTCTGTCTCTGCATTTAGATCCTCATAACCTCTGCCAAACTGTGACACTCTAATCAAATAAAGGTTTTTAGGATGACTTTGCTGTTTCCCCAGATTTATTGTTTTCAAATCATATTGTTTCGTTTTTCAATGTCATTTTTTTATATTACATTTTTTTATTTCTCTGCCTCAGATGGAGTTTTACAAGTTGTAAAGCCTAGGCCGGGGTGCTGGAGAGGAGAGTTTGACTGATGGTCAAATCTCAGCTTCAGGAGGAGCAGTGTGGTTTTCTTCCTGGCCTTGGAACAGTGTACCAGCTCCACACCTTCTACAGCATGGGCGTCAAACTGGTTCGAGAAAGGGCCATGTTGCTGCGGATTTTCTTTCCAAACAAGCAATAACACACCAGACTCCAGTCATCTCATCAAGTTAGTACAACATGATGGCTTGATGAGATGAATGGAGCCAGGTGTGCTATTGCTTGGTTGGAAAGAAAATCTGCAGCCACACGGCCCTTTCTGGAACCAGTTTAACATCCCAGCTCTACCGGGTTCTCAAGGGTTCATGGGGGTGTTGACCTGGAAAAGGCATTCAACCTTGTTATCTCTGTGGGGGCCCTTTACTAGGGGCCATCCGGCGTCTGTACAAGCAGGAGTTTGGTTTGGATTTCCGGGATCAAGGGTTGGTAATAGAAAATCTGTAGATTGAAGTATTAAAGGTAGGAGATTGAATTTGATTTGTTTTCATTTTCTGACCTTATTGTGTTTTTTTCAAAGCTGTGATTTCTATAAAGTCTAAACATAACTTTAAATTAGTTATTTCGATCGTGGCCATAGGTAGCATATTATTAGGTAATGCTATGCAGAAGGTCGTATGCCTGTATGTGTTATAAAGAATGTGTGACACACTTTAAAAACTAAACAGCTATAAAGCTTACAGTGAAAGTTTACTTATTGTTTACAAAATTAAAGTGTAGACCACATTTCTGCATTTTTAACAATAGAACAAGTATGAAGTATGAACATGTGTTTAGAAGTAGCCTAATAAAGACTGATTTATACTCAGAAACCAGGTCGTCTAAGTGTGTGTCGGAGTGAATGCAAATGAGCCCCCGCCCATGCCGTAGAAACTCTGCTGCACCTCTCCGCAGTGACCGCAGACAGGAGGCCTCTGATTGGTCAAATCTTCATCCGCTCTACACTATCCGTATTTCCTGATTGGTTCCTTACCGGCTTGTTTTGTTTGTATGACCACCATTGTGGAAAACGACTCGTAAAGATGGACCTACTAGAAGAGTGAGGTGCGAGAGAACGCTGCAACCCTTTTCCCACCTGGATCCCCGCTCTTTTTGGCCCTCATGTCCCTCCGTTGTCAGACAAACTTGCCTCCACTTCCTCAAAACATTTGAAAGTGGGTCATCCTTGGTTCCAACCGCAGTTTAGATTCTCCTCCAGGACTGTATGGTGACACACTTTGCTGCTTTGCATCAAGACAGGCCTGGAATAAAAACATAAAAGATTATTGTAAAGCTACTATATATTAAAAGGTTTATTGTGTATAAGAGCTGCATGGACCTGTATGTCAGTAAATCCATAGTAAAATGTGTTCAGGCATTATTTGATTCAAATGCTTATTTGGCTCAGTGGCTCCTCCCTTTGCTATAACAATGTCTGGATTTAAAGGCTGAGCTGAAGCTAAATTCAGAAACGCTGAACAGTGGAAGGCAGTCGTACCTCACCTCATCTCTTTTACCGTACGTATTCCTGTGATTGTCATACACCTGAAACCTGCTTCCTTTGTACTCTTACCTTCCTCATCTCGCTCTCTGCATAGCAGTGTTTGGTTTCTCCGCTCCAGCATTCAGCAGTTACTCATGTCCAAGGCAACATTTCCCTTATTGATCTCAGCAGTTTGTTTAGCAGAAAGCCCACTGGCCCTTTCTTTTATGTACCTCTTTTAAAAAGACGATAAACCCAAGGTGAGCATGGAAGTGAAGGTAGAGCAGGAAAATGTGACTCAGAGTCTCTAAAACATGGCTGAGAGTTCAGGCTTATACCAATGTGCTGTGACGATAAAAGGCCTGGAGCCCAGAGCTTCTTCCTTTAACTCTGAGTGTAGGAGAATGTAGCGCAGAAGGTTCAGTCTATGCCTCTTCTCAGGAGTATTTCGAGTAAAGACGAGCTCTCGCCTCAGGTGCTGTCACTTTACATCATGCTGTTCATCTAAGCTTTTCATATTTCAGTTGAAGATGTAGGATGTTAAGTCCATGTTATAGAGTGAGAAGTGTGCTTTTAATAAAAATGAGAACACTTCAGAGTAACATACGCTGAGGGTTACTTTAGGTGTCCAACATGAGCAGGATAAATCCAACCAAAGAGTTTGCATTACAGCAGCAGAGTCTCATCGGTAGAGGCATTAAGGTTTCAAATGCAATGTTTTGGGGGTTTTTTTGCCGCATGTTTGTTTACTTCTTCTTTAAGGTGTGTTAAACAACTGATGGAGGGAACACAAAATTGAGCTGATGGGGGGCGTGGCCTAGGTCTCAACATGGAGTAGACGTGTTTTGAGGGGGCTCCGACTTAACTCCACTATTTTCTCACCCTAAATAATAATATTTAAACTTCTGCCTAGCATATTCATAGTGCACCATCACACTATGAACAGAACGACCAAGCCCAAACTTAATAAGAAAGACAAAGGCTCTGGGGAGGAAACTTTGGACGACCGGACCAAACTAGCAAGCCTGGAAGTGGCTAAGGCTAACACAAGCCCCATGTGCTCTCCAGGTCCATCTGCCACCAATGAGGACGTTCTGTCAGCTATAAGTAAGCTTAGCAGCACGGTCGACACGAGGTTTACTGAGCTCAATGGATCAATTTACAGTCTCAAAGCGGCGCTCTCGGATATTTGTGACCGTGTGACATCAACCGAGGCCGCAGTTGGGTCACAGGATAGCCGGATTTCGGAGCTAGAGAAAAGGTACGACAGTCTGGCAGCTCAATGCTCACTACAGCAAGCAAAGCTGGAGGATTTGGAGGCGCGCTCACGCCGGCAGAATATACGCATTGTAGGCATACCGGAGAGAGCCGAGAATGGTAGACCCACGGAGTTTGTCTGTAAACTGCTGCCCAAATTGCTGGGAGAGGACAATTTTGATCGTCCAATTGAAGTGGATAGGGCACACCGGAGCCTAATGCATGCCAAAGACGGGAAGGCGAGAGCCATCATTGTCAGGATGCATTATTTTCAAGAGAGAGAGCGTATGCTGCGGTTGGCGAGGGAGAAAAGTCTGCTGCAATACGACGGTCGCTCGGTGTTCATCTTTCCCGACCTCACCTCAGCTGTAATGAAGAAACGTCAGGCGTTCCAAGCTATCAGAGAGCAATTCAGATCCAAGAAGATTCGTTATGGATTCCGATACCCGGCGCAGTTCATGGTCACCGTGAATAACAACACCGCTACGTTCGACACTCCAGTGGAAGCCGACAAATTCCTGAGCCGGGAGATCGAGGACTGGCAGTCTGGGACTAAATGAAGCAGGTGGACAAACTTTTCTTTCGTTGATACATTTGAGACTTTTTGAAAGCGAGAAAATTTTTGCCATCGGGTGAGAATTGAAAGTTTTTTTTTGTTTTTTTTAATAAGCTAATTGTGTGGAGTTGAGTGGCTGCTCCGGTTGGAAAGGTGGGGAAGCTTGTTACTTGTCCTCCACAGGGTGGGCGGGTAGTTCCAGCTTTAAGGTGGAGGTATGGAGATTCCGCTCTGGGTTCTGTTCAGTTATGTTGGGGGCGGGGAGGGTTAGTTATGTTTTTGAGAATACTGTTTCTTGCACATCAATGTGTTCTGAATACCTTAAAATTATCTTCACAGTCATGCAACAGTTGATTACTAAAATGTACATTAATGTTGACTGATCCACATAAACATTGTAGGGGCGGGGTTAATTTAATTAGCTGGAATGTTCGAGGAATAAACAGCCCTCTAAAAAGAGGTCAAGTTTATGCACATCTGTGTTCACTGAAGGTTGATATTTGTTTTCTCCAGGAGACCCATATTAAGAAAACAGCTGCAAAAGTTCTTAGCCCCTCATGGGCTTCCCATGTATACCAGTCAAATTTCAGCACAAAAACTAGAGGGGTTGCAATCCTGATTAAAAAACATACACCTTTCATTCACAAGCAGACAATTTCAGATCAAAGGGGAAGATATGTGATTGTTAGTGGGCTGTTGAATTCTATACCAGTGACACTAATAAATATATACGGGCCTAATTTTGATGATCCCATCTTTTTTCAAGACCTTTTTAATGTAGTGCCGGATTGGGTTGGCTCTAATATAATCCTTGGTGGGGATTTAAACCTAATCCTGGACCCAGTTTTAGATAGACAACGCTCTCAGTCTAAATCATTCAAGAGCAGTGAATCCCTTAAAAATCTATTACAATCCCACAATATGGTTGACATTTGGAGACTGCTAAAGCCCACTGGGAGAGATTATTCATACTTTTCAGCAGTACATAAGTCCTACTCTAGGATTGATTACTTCCTGTTAGACTCTAGGTTGCTAGCAGCAGTATCAAGCTGTAAATATCACAATATTCACATATCAGATCACGCTCCTGTGTCACTGAACCTCAAATTAAATTTTAAAAAGGCGGGGTGGAACTGGCGTTTAAATAATTTCAAACGAAATTAAGTCATACCTGAGTGCTAATGACAGGGGTGATGTAAATGACTCAACGCTCTGGGAAGCAATGAAGGCGGTTATAAGGGGATGTATAATTTTGTTCGAGGCAGCAAAAAGTAAGGAATCCAAGATTAGGTTGGATAAAATAGAAGGCATTTTGACCAGCTTAGAAAACTCATACAAATTAAAGCAGTGTCCAGATACACTGAAAAAAATAACAGCTCTACGTTATGAATATAGCTCTATTATGTCAAGAAAAGTTTCTAAATTACTGGGACAAGTCAAACAGAAATACTTCGAGTTAGGTGATAAACCTCATAAGCTTTTAGCCCGTCAGCTCAAACAATCACAGGCCTCTAGAGCCATACATCGTATTAAGCTTGAAGATGGAACTTTACTCACAGAACCGGATAAAATCAATAACTGCTTTGCGGACTTCTATGCTAGTGTTTATCAGTCACAGGGAAAACTAGATATTGAAAATCTGGAATTTTTTTTTGAAAATTTGAATTTGCCAAAACTCCCATCAGATTCTGATGAAGCTTTGGTAGCTGACATAACTTTACAGGAAATTGAATCTCTTCACTTCCCAATAACAAAGCACCGGGTCCCGACGGCTTCAGTGCTGACTTCTTCAAAGTATTTAGTTCTAAATTATCACCTCTACTTGTGCGTATGTTAAACCATTCTAAGCAAGTGTCAAGACTGCCTCCCACTTTATACAGAGCCAATATTTCGCTCATTCCTAAACCTAGCCGGGATCCAGAGGTTGTTTCATCCTACCGCCCAATTTCGTTGTTACCTCTAGAAACCAAAATTCTTGGGAAAATTCTAGCCAATAGACTCAAAGAACACATTGGTTTAATCGTCCACCCGGATCAGACTGGCTTTATGCCAGGTAGGCATATGTTTTTTAAACTGCGGCGTCTTTTCAATATTCTGTATTCAAATCATTCAAATGAGTCCATTGTTATCTCGTTAGAGGCACAACGTGCATTTGACCAATTGGAATGGCCTTATATGATGTATGCTCTCAAAAATGTGGTTTTGGACCCATGTTTACAGAATGGATTGAAATAATTTATTCACACCCAACTGCTTCCGTCATTACTAATCAGAATATCTCCTGTCCCTTTGCTATTCATCGCGGTACACGTCAAGGCTGCCCCCTCTCCCCATTTCTCTTCTCAGTCATCATCGAACCTCTGGCCGCCAGCATAAGACAAAACCCCTCAATTTCCCCTATTGAGATATTTAATTGTAAGCATCATATTTCGCTGTATGCGGATTATATACTATTGTATGTCTCTAACCCACGTAAATCGCTGTCTCCTCTTTTGACACTGATCAACAGTTTTGGCAGTTTCTCAGGTTTTTCTATTAATTGGGACAAAAGTGAGCTAATGCCGCTTACCACAGATGCTGATTTGGTATATTTGACGTCCACATCATTTAAGATAGCTTATGAATCCTTTACATATTTGGGTGTGTTGGTAACAAAAAAACAGAAGATCTTTTAAGGCTGAATTGGCAAAGTAAAATTCTTCAACTCAAGCAGAACATTGATTTCTGGAGGACGCTCCCAATATCTATGGCCGGTAGGATCAACGCCATTAAAATGGTGGTATTACCGCATTTCCTTCATTTATTTCAATCTGTCCCATGTCTTATAGGTGTATCCTTCTTCAGACAATTAGATTCTATTATTATTCCCTTTATTTGGGGCTATAAAAGAGTCAGAATTTCCAAAAAACACTTATGTAAGCCGGGGATCGATGGTGGGTTCTCCTTACCTGATTTTAAGCAATATTGCCATTTATACATCCTGGCGTGGTGGAAGAGGGGCCAACTCTCATCTAATGTGACCTGTCCTACCTGGTTATCTTTAGAGCGTCTGCATCGTTGTAATACGTCTCTACCTGCCCTCCTAAACAGCCCCATTAAAGTCAGTAAAACATTCTATACCAATAATTTTGTCATTGGCCATACTATCAGAATCTGGAATCAAATACAAAAATGTATAAAAGCTCCGGAGGTTTACTTTGACACTCCTATTTGTAAAAATCACTCCTTTGCGCCAGGTCTCAGTGACGCTGTCTTTCGGATGTGGAGAATGAAGGGCATTAATGTGATAGGTGATCTATATATTAATCGAACTTTTGCATCTTTTGCACAGTTACGTTCTGAGTATAATCTTCCCCCGTCGAGTTTTTTCCGTTATCTGCAGGTACGGGACTATGTTAGGAAAAATTTATTGGATTTTGGAACTTTAACAAAACATGAAACCCTAGAGGAAATAAATAAATTTGATCCTGTCAGTCGGGGGGCAGTGTCTCACTTTTATAAGATCTTTAACAATATATGCGTAGACACGACCAGGATTAAAAAGGCATGGGAGGATGAGTTGGGGCAACAGTTATCTGAAGATCTGTGGAAGGAGGGTTTGAAAAGTATTCAATATTGTTCAGTCAATGTCAGACATAATCTCATACAGTTCAAAACTATACATAGACTCCATTATTCGAGGGAGAAACTGAGCACGTTCTTTCCTAGTGTGTCTCCAATTTGTAATCGTTGTCGGGTTGCTATTGGTAACCTGACGCACTCCTTCTGGTCATGTGTTCAGCTGCACTCATTCTGGAAGAAAATTTTTCATTTTTTTTCAGCAGCTTTCGGAAAAAGATGGGATCCAGATCCTCTTATTGCCATCATTGGAATCTCCAGTGCTTTGCAACCAGCCACTAAAAGTGAGAAAATGGCTGTCTTGTTTGGTTCGGTGATTGCTAAAAGATTGATTTTGAGATTTTGGAAGAATGACTCTGTGCCCTCATTTGATTTGTGGTTGGGAGAACTAGCAAATACTCTGCATCTGGAAAGACTGAGACACTATAACGAAGATAAGGGTGCTGTGTTTGAGAAAGTATGGGACCCTGTACTAAAATTCCTTCAACGAAAAAGTGATTAAGACTGACTCGTCACTACTTAATACTCTGTATAACTTTCCTTTTTTTCATGCTTGTGGAATGCTTTAGATCAATATATGGTGTTTTCGTCATGTTGTTTTGACTGTGAAAGAGTTCTATGATGTGCTGTTCTGGGAGGGTAAGGGAAGGGTGGGGATTTGTTGATTTCTCTGATTGAGACTGTCTAGATGTGCTCTCTTCATCCTCTGACAAAGGAGCTGGCTCGGAGCTTGTCTGCCTTGCTGTATGTTTCCTTGACAGGGTCGCTTGTGGAGCTGGTTTACCGGGGCCTCTTATATCTCTGCTTCTTACTGTATGTCTGCTTGTGTCTCCTTGAACCCCGATCAGCCTTGGAACCGTCCTTGTTCTGGACCGTTTCCCTGACCTTGCCTCGGACTCCTGCCTATTCACTGGGGCTGCTACAGCATTCATCTCTTTGGCAGTCCATTGGGTGGATCCTTCCTCAGCCGTGAGGATAGACTAAACTGTTAAATGAGGTAAGTGACTCACTTTGATAATCATCTGATTATCGTGGTCACTTAGCTGTGTTTCTCTCAAACCAGAGATCCACAGATCAGCTGTTTCTGTTGGTTTTGAATAAAGGCTTTGAACTTCCCACTGTCTTTTTCTCCTGAATACGGGGTCCTACATTCTCAGGTTTATGACAAGTGGTAAACATGACATTGATACCAATAAAAAATAAACACTTATAATGATCAGATAAATGTCTTACTACAGATTTATCTTTCATCTATATTTTTATTTTGAGGACAGTCTGAAAATAAAAAATTTAACCTGACAAAAATGCTTCCCTGTAAAAAACAAAAAAACAAGTTGACTGCTTTCGGCTTATGCTGAGGCACTGTATTGCATTTTTAATTCAGTTAGTTTTTGAGCAAAACCTTAATTAGTTCTTGTTGTTTAAATGTTGATTTACACTAGATGGCAGCTTCACACAATTCGAGATTTATGTTATAATGTGTGTTTGTTACTTCTATGAAGGATGTTTAACTGTCCTGTTAAATCCCAGTGACAATAAGGCCACCTCTTCTGAGATGATTAAAATATAAATATATATATATAAAAAAAACATGCCAGAGTTTGGTATAAAAAAAAACAAAGTCTGAGTTTAAAACTGCTGGGTTGGTTTTATTCCAGTCATCTCCTAAAATGGGTCCAACCTCCGCTCTCTGCAGCGGATTACAGAACCATCAAATCTCTCTGATGAAAATCAAATCTGTCCTCAGCATCTGCGCTCACGCTTTATCCGCTCACAGTGCGCACACCTGTGAGCCTCTTCCGCTCCCGTGGTTGGATGAATACAGAAGGATGTAAGCACAGTCGTATGTCCGGCAGCAAATTGGGGAGTTCATGGTTTCGCTTTTTCTGCCATCATCGTCGGATCGTTACCTGGGAATAATCCAGCATCCTGCCATGGGGAACAGCGTGTCGGGAATATCTGCGCTGCAGAAATCCCAGCAGCAGCAGGGTTTTCACAGACTCCGGAACTCTCAGAAAGGTCAGTAACTAAAGCTGAAACTAAACGAGCTACAAGAAGTTTCCTGAAGGGGTCTGCATGGTACCCAGGTTATGTCCAAAGCTCAGAGAGGCGGGATTACTCTGTTCCGCTCTGGTGGTGCTGAAGAACAGCTCTCGGTCCGCAGCGGGCCTCATCTGGTGGATACACCATATTCTGTGACCTCATGTTTCGAGTCAAGCGCGGTTATCCTCTAAACGTCACAGGAGTCCGACCTAAGCTTAAAGTCATGAGACTACTAACTAAAGCTAAAGCGGACTGTGTTGATTTAGATGTAACGCCCCCTTGGTTCACAATATATGATAGATTAACACCTGATCAGAAGAAAATACAAATGTAAATTGTTGGATAAGAATGTTTAACTTGTTTAAAAATAGCAGTGAGAATTGTTGTCCTGGTGCTGGATAATTGGCTTTGCTTTCACAAGTAGACCAGTTGGCTGTTGTCATAAGTTTCTACTTGAGTATGATAGATGCTGAGATAGAAAGGGATTTGAGAAATATAAAAAGATATGGAAGAATGAAGGGGAGAAAGAAAGGGGGGAATAAAGGAGAAAGACAAAGAAAACAGAGAATACATAACAGCGAAAAAGTCTTCTTCCACACCTGCAATGAATGAGAAGGAAGAAAAAGGAAAAAAACAGCACACCAACCACATCCAAAAAGGAAGCATCACATGGATATGCAGTAAATATATATATATTATCAAAAACAAACCTATGAGGATTACACAGTGTTAATAGGAGCTGCTGTGTACATAACTGCAGCTGCCTCTTAGTATTTAGATATTAGATATATAAATGAATATCCATAAAGACCTGGATCCAAACGCCTGTGGTGTACACACCTGGGTCTGCTTGTGTAAAGTTTATAAAGCCCATTTAGCAGGAAAATGTGCTCAATGGCAGGTGTAAGAGGACATGGACATACCCTTAAGAGACTTCGAGGGAGGAGATGGGTTTTTTGTTTCCCATATCCTTGCCATTAAAAAATATTTTTTCTTTTCAAAATTTATAAAAAGACCAAAAGCATCTGTTCTGGCCCAGAAGTAGTCCTCTATCCAATATGCAAACCAACATTAGTGCATTGTTACACAGATAATAGGAGGGGCTTAACTAGAGATTTCTTGCTTGGATATAGTTAGCTCTCAGGGGGGCTCTGTCCACTTGACTATGCAAATACATACAACAATGTTGTCAGATGCTGAAAAAAGTAACAGTGACAACTTTTGTTGCTGTATAATCATAAGCCGAATTAACACAACCCTTTTGAAACTGTACCGAGATCGGTCCGAGCACGTTAACCGAGATAACTGTCGAATGTAAATGGCACGCACACTGAACCGGACTGTGCCAGACACAACCGAACAGGGCTTACATGGTACTAGCTCATCAGTAGAGCTCGGCGCGGTTCAGTTCTGTCTCGATAACAAAGAGCGCATGAGCAGTCTGTCATGATCGGTTTAATATCAAACCCACATGCAGAACACAAAGGAGGCTGGGTAAAAGTTTAACAGAGTTTATTAAAGATGTTTGACACAAAAGACATGAACTGGATCTGGAACAGGTCCGGGTTGGGTTCACTGAAGTCTGCAGAGATGATAGTTTGATTAGCTGGGCAGGCAGATGATTAAAGAGTCCTTTTAGTTAATTTTGATTCTACCTTGACGGGGTCCAGGCTTCTCTTGTGAGAGAGGGAACCATTGGGTCCAGAGACTGTTGGTTCAGCAGAGTACTCAAGCAGCTGCAGCGTCTAACTTCTGACTTTGAATGGCAGACCTTGATCAGAGTTTCCAGCTCTTCACAGAGAGCAGCAGGGGAAATCCAAAAAAATAGGAATCTTCAGGTTTGGCTCACCGGGGCTGGAAGGCAGGTTAAGCTCACCCAGAGCTTCAGGCTTGAGACAGGTTTCCTGTGAGCAAAGACAGAGGAAGGTTAGAACCAGTCTTCTCACTTAGAGACAACTTAGATTCTTTCAGGTAACAGATGCTCAGGTTGCTAACCAAACTAAGGTCAACACTGCGGCGTCGAAGGAAGGTCTGGCAGCTGTTTATGAAGGGAAGGTCTCCTGATGAGTAGATGCGTCTCAGGTGTGCTGGAGGGCTCCAGCCCAGGAGACCTACAGCGCACTCTGCTGGAGAAAGGTGGTACATCTCCAGATCCCAACACAGACCGCGTCATGTCCTTACAGTCAGCCTCAGTAATCATGAAACTTCAGACATTCATAAAAATACTAGCTTCCCTATCGTGCCACATGATTTCCAGTGAGGACTCTGCTTCGCAGTGTGATGAATCTCAACTTCTGTCGTTGTTTCCTGCGTCTGTAAGCCCTGGTTAGACTATTATTTGTCGTATTCACTTCCCAGAAGCAAACTCTATCAAGCAAATTCACCAGAATTTCGCCTGACTCTGCAATCTTCGCCTGACTCTGCAATCTTCCTGAATGTTACGGGTGCCACCATGTTTGTTTGCTTGTCTAGAGAGCAGTTGTACCGTAGAGTGTAAATGATCGTAAGGAACCGAACTCGGCACAGGAAACTGTTTCATGCTCGGCATGGATCGGTTTTCAGATGACAGTTTAAATGGGGCTATAAGGGCGTGTGCAGCAATGAATAGCATCTGTGCTGCTAGAAGTTTATCCATCTTGGTTGCTTTGTTTGTCTCATGGTCATCTTCTTCTTTCTTCTGCTTTTATTTATGGTGGACTTCTTTCTCCATTTGTATACATTATTGACACACATGTTGAATCTTAAACCAACCTAGTTTGTTGAAAGCAGCCTTTTAAGCTCCAGCTCTAATTTTAGCTCCAAGCTCTGGTTACTGTGCGGTCAAAAAGGCCTAAGGGACAGTGGGACTGCAGTAAGCTCCTAAATCTATGACAGTTAAAGGGTATTAATAAAAGGATTTTATGCACAAGTGCTTTAAATACATTAAGACACTGATTACCTGGGATTTCATGGGATGGAGACAGCAAACCTGTGCATAGTTTGTTCATATGGTAATGAAGCATGTACTCAGACATGGCATCACCAGGTTTTATGCTTGACTCTGAAACAGTTGAAAATGAACATAATAGGAACAGTGAAAATGTGCACTGATGAATATAAAGAGTTATCACCCACAGACCTGACTTTATTTTGTTAAAATTCTGCTGGAGTTTCCTTCCTGTTAAAAGGGAGTTCTTCCACTCCACTGTCGCTACAAGCGTGCTTAGTGTGAGGGATTGTATTTGAGTCAATGCAATCAACTGGTTTCCTTAGATAGAAAACTTTGTATCAATTTGACTGTATGATCTGGTTGAACTGTAAAGTGCCTTGAGATGACATGTGTTGTGAATTTGGCGCTATATAAATAAACTGAATTGAATTGAATTAAAATATACATGTTTGAGTTGGGCTTCCGCTTAAACCTGCTTTAACATCCGCAGTGTGAACTTTTTTTTTTTTTTGGCTTTTTGTTCAAACCAGAAATGCCCAGAGTGTGCTTTCCTCAAATTGTGATTATGGTCCTTTGATTAACACAAATTTGCGGAGGAAATAAATAAAGTAAATAAAAGAAAAGGAAAAAGTGGTTTTAAGAGCTGTTCAAGGGTATCTGAGGTATTTCCAAGTTTTAAGACTTAATGCATTGAAAGGGTCCTTTGTGTTGTGAATTGCCGTTATATAAATAATCGGAACTGAATTTAATTTAATTCTAAATAGCAACAGATAAATGTGAATAATTCTCATGCTGAGAAATTAAAACAGTGAACTTTCAACTAGTTGTACAGTGGAAAATTAAGAACTTGGGAATGCATTGAAATATAGTTATGTTGGAAAGAATGGGTTAATTCAGTTGGCAACAGGTGGTTTTGGAGCGGTCCAAGCAAAGAAGCTTAGAAAACCCATGAAATGGCTGCTATAGGTAGCTTGGAGCTATCGATGCTAGCCAGTCCGACTGTAGGAGCAATTTTTTGTGCTCGGTTTCAGCCAAGAATTTTTACATCCCCAGAAATATTGTTGCTATCGTCCATGCTGACCAATAGTAATGTGTCTTCGCTCCTTATTCCAGAGGAAAGCCCACCCTGAGAAGAAAAGATCTCTCAAAAAATGCAATTCATTAAATTGAACCTTACAAAGAGCACTGGCGTAAATATCGGTAAGCAGGTCCTTACCAACTCCTGCCTGTGCACTGACATCTGGTTTGCCCCCTACGCAATTGTAGACAAGGATAGTCTCTTTGCGTAGAGCCTAAATTAAAAGCATAACCGTCATGTACAATGTGTTAGCGACGATGAATACCAAAAAGAGGTACTTAAGTGGATTCAAGAAAAGAAAAATGAGCTGAAGAACGGAAAAGGTTTTCCAAAATAAACAAGAACCAAAGAGGCAGACGTGGACATTGCTGCTACAGTGAGTAAAGATTGCAACCAGGAGATGAATGGAGAGAGCGTGGGTGAGGAGGGGGGCTCCAAAGGCAAAGCTAGCCCAATGGCATGTGGTGGTGCGCTGTCACCAATGGTTCTATTCAAGGTGCCCAGTCAATTCAATTCAGTTTTTTTCTATAGCGCCAATTCACAATACATGTTATCTGAAGGCTTTTTACAGTTCAACCAGATCATACAGTCAAATTGATTCAAACACTGTTTTTCACTATTTTTCCATGTGTGATATGGGATCATATCATATAATTGTATCTTCTTGGCATATTGATGAAACTCTCGCTGAATACTGAACCTTTATCACGTGTTATACTTCATATGGGGCCCATCCAGATAGTGGTGCTTACGGACCTATTTTTGTGTCATTACACCTTTGACAAAGAGAAATTTCAAAAAGATAAAATTAGAAAAAAATTAGAAGATGATAAAAAAAAGTAGGAATATAAACTGATTGAAAAAAAATATATCAGAAAACAGCAAACACTTAAACCCTTAAATCTTACTCAAATGCAGAAGTTTGCTAAACTTGCTATTTTTTTTACTTCGATTTACAAAACGTGATCATTTACTTCTGGCAATAATGAAACAAAATTCACTCGATCCAAGGACAAAAGTTTGAGCCCGAAAGGAAAGTTAACAAGAAAGTTCTTCCTTTATGCACTAGAGTAGCAATAAAACGGAGCCCTTTTCAACACACTCTGCTTTACATCAAAACGTTGACTGTTTAATGTGTCCGTAGATGATTGGTCACTCTGCCAGAATGCAGATGGTAATTTCTTTGTAACCTGCTTTGGATCCACATTGAGAGCAGTAATGAAGTACAGCAGGTGTTTACAGCCACAAAGAAGATGTTAATGAAAAACAGTTCATCAGAGTGCTTTTATCCAACAGCTGAGTAGCCTGATATATTATCCCTGCACACTCACTCTGCTCGCTGCGTACTCTGATCACAGAAAAACAACGGAGCGAAAAATCGCCCCACCTCTGCTTTCCCCATCTTCACCCAGCTGTTGAATGTGTGCAGCAGAGGCTAGTGAGGCCTTTGGGAACATTTTGAGTCTGAGCCGTCACTGGAATCATCAGCATAAATACACAGCTTGCCCTTTTAGATCCTCTCAATGAGTAAGAACACGGCACAGGAACAAGGGGAGGAGGCAAGGAGGCGCACGAGAGGAGAGGGATGATTATTCAACCAGGTTGCCTTGACGACCACCCGTAATGTGTGCAACAGTTCCCATGGCGACGGTTGCCATGACAGAAAGGGCCATCAGGAGGTCGAAACGAGGACCAGGCGACGTCACCGGTGTGGCAATAAAAAGACCAGGAAGTGATTCTGTTCTCTCTGTGAGGTTGCTGCTCTGATGCTGTGCAGTGATTGGTTAGATAAACCACCCCCCTCCCCCACCACCCACCCTTTCTACACAATGACATTCTTACTCTGCTTTGCATGAGCTCAACTACCAGAAATCATCATCTTTCTTCTGCTAAACCAAAGCCATTTATTGAGACCTTTATCTGTAGTAACTGCCATGATATGCTTTTGTTGAATATATATATATATATATAAATACACATACACAATTAGTTAAGCAGTTCATTTTTGGTTTAACTATTAATCAGGTGGGTTTTCTACCTGACCAAACACTTAACTATCCACAGTGCCTAAGTGTAAAGCAGAAGAAGCATTATGAGCTCAAATGATCATGATAGATGGCTGCACTGAGGACCGACTGCAGCAGATCAATTAACACCCGGAATTTTTACTGACAAGGGAATTTTTCAACTTTAAATCTCATATATCACTTCTTCCAGGCTCTCATATCTTGATTTGTAACAAAAACAATAATGTAATTTTGCCTTAAAAGAAGAGACGAGCTAAGCCCTTCCTCTCCTCAGCCTAGAAGAGTGTCCAGGCCAGGTATGCAGCAGCTCGAGCTCATTCTCTTGATAGATTCTTGGCTATTGGCACCATCAACGCTGCATATATCACTGTTGTGTGGGCACCTTTTTTCCTTCCAATTAATTTTCCACTATTATAGCTTCATAAAGCACTATGTGAAAACTAGTTTCTGCAGTGACTGTCTGCACAACAGCTGACTGCTCAGCAGTCCTCCCCATGTAGACAGCAGCATATCCACATCACAATTTTGTTATTATATATATATAATTATTATAATATATAAAATATTATATATAAGTATGCATCCAAAAATATATACATAAATAAATGAAACTGATTTATATTATTATTTTATAATAAAACATGAAGACAATTTTGCATTAAATGCACATTTTTATTACCTTAACAAAGACAAAATGGAAACCCTATTCAGTTCACCCCAACATTTATAACAAAGCTCCTCCTCGACTCGCCCCATCAACCAATCAGAGAAGCTGATCTGGGAGCTGGCAGGGAGACAGACACAGCACTGCTGATGCAGAGCGCTATGATCACTGAAACAGTTTATTAATGCGTAAATTAACTTAGAATTTTGAAACCTGCCAACAAAATATGTTTGATTCAATTTTTTTCCTGTGCCTGCAGTTTGGATTACGCAGGTGAAAAACACGTTCCAGCCACAGATGAAGTTTTCAGGTGGACTTTCTCACTTAAAAACATAGTAAACCTACTTTATTCCCACGGATCACAGCAAAGATAGCTGCCATTGCAGTGTATTCTCATTATGAGTTCGTATGAAATCGTACGAAAAGTTACCGTAATTTCGTACGTTTTGGACGTTTTTTTCGTCGTATGCGCATGCGCATCTTACGCGCCATTCAATAACATAGAATTTAACATACAATTAACCCTAACCCTGACCCTGATCCTAACCCTAAGATATAAAACAGCAAGCAATGTAGTTAGAGACATGAAGAAGTAATTATTTCACTGTTTTTCCCAGTTTTACGTCCGTCCGCGGATATGCTTTTTTTGTCTGTCTGCCTGCGCATGCGCACTAATCTGTTTTTTTGAGGGAAAACGTCCAAAACGTATGAAATAGTGTGCATAACTTTTCGTACGATTTCATACGAACTGATAATGAGAATATGTTGGCCATTGTTATAGGCAAAGAAAGGATAGGGTAGCTCCGCCCAATGCGCATTGGACCCACTTTTCGGGTGTGCATCTATAGCAGCAAACATGATTCAGCTGCCTGTCAGAACTAAACTTGCACAAGCATCAAAAAGGAAGCAGCATGTGCGTTTTTTCTCCTCTTGCTGCTTGCGTTCTGAACATAGCATAACAGTATTTCTTTTTCGTTTGATAGCACTGATACTTTAACGTCATTCTTCATATTTCACAGTTATGTGGTAAAGAACTGCTATCAGCTGAGATCATACTGATATCACTATCATATTCTCACTATGTGGTTCAGACATTTATGATCACTTTGCTTTAGGATGACTCACTGAAACTCTGAATACATAGCACTGACAATATTTGAGGATGTTAAGAGCCTGTCTGTTTTCACAGGAAATATTTTTACCATAACAGCAAAGAATAGTGGGGCCAGCAGAACACATTGATGTAAAAACCATAAATTCAAATAAATAATAAAAAAAAAAAAAAATTCCTTTTCTAGATAAATAACATAATCTCCTAATGGAATTATTATTTTGCCACTTGAAATAAGATAATTAGATATTATAGATTTGAAATAAGAAATTAGATTTTTTTTCTCATTTGAACATAAAAATATCTTATGTTTTCATCCCTTCTTATTTACCTGCTCAATTCTAGTGAATATACACTTATTTAAAAAAAAAAATAGTTCACCTGTGTTACATCTTTCCAGTGCATCTGCTTTTAAGTAACACCCAGCATTAAGAGTGTAATGTGTTCAGTTGGTTTCCATTGAAATCATCTAATGGAAACAATATGAGACAAAGAAATTTAGATGTGAAGTGTTTTATGGTTCACGCAGGTTTTGGTTCATTGCATTGTGACACAGCTCATTTAGACCGAGACATGAGTGAAGAGCCGGTCTCAGCTGTATATCATCACGTTTTCATCAGTGTGGGCTGGCAGCAGATTCCTGCCAGGGAGGGCATCACAAGGGCGAACAGTTTCCTCACGCTGCTTATAGATAAACACATAAACACGACACCTCCAATCAAAGATGACGTTAGGTTTACAGAACTGGTTAAAAAATAAAGAATAAAAAAATTAAAAACATAAAAAAAATAAAATCAGAGCAGTATGTTAAAACACATTGAGCATCTCAAGAAAAACAAGTACATATCTCCCTCACTACATTCTTCATGGTTGCTTTAAATTCATTAACGGACACGAGAGTTTCTAATTTGAGCTCTTTCTGGAGGTTATTCCATCCCCAAGGTGCAGAGTAGGAGAATGCAGTTTTTCCCAACTCAGTTGAAGCTCGGGGTACATTAAAAAGTAACCACTGAGAGGAGCGCAACTGATAACTACTGGAACTCACAGAGAGGAGGTTACAGAGGTACAGTGGGAGTTTACCAAGTATTGCTTTGTAGATAAAGATATACCAGTGCTGTTTTCTACGAATTGTTAGTGATGTCCAACCAACTAGATCATAAAGAATGCAGTGATGAGTAAGTGACTTAGAATTTGTAATGAATCGTAATGATGCATGGTACACTGAGTCAATGTGACGCAAGATGGAGGATGCAGCATGCATGTACAATATATCTCCATAATCAATCACAGACAAAAAGGTAGCTTCTACAAGTTTCTTCTTAGCACTAAAGGTAAAACAAGATTTATTTCTGAAGTAAAAACCAAGCTTTACTTTAAGCTTCTTCACTAATGTATTGATATGTACTTTAAAAGAAAGCTTATCATCTATCCATATTCCCAAGTACTTGTATGAAGACACTCTCTCAATGTATTTCCCATCTAAGGACAAGATACTACAATTGTCAAGTAGCTGTGATCGAGCTTTTGAGAAAACCATAAACTTTGTTTTCTGTGTATTTAAAACCAATTTTAAACTTAACAATGTCTTTTGTAATGCCTGAAATGCAACCTGAAGTTCCTGTACAGCCCCTGAAGTGGTGGGGGCGTGAGTGTAAACTGTATCATCAGCATATAAATGTATTTTTGCTTGAACATCAGCACCTAAATCATTTATAAAAATTGAAAACAGAATGGGCCCCAGAATAGATCCTTGTGGGACCCCTTTGGTTATCTCAAGAAATTCAGATTTATAACCTTCTGCATGGACACATTGTGTACGATCTACAAGATAATTCTGGAACCATGTAACAGCCTTTGCACATAAGCCAACTGATCGTAATTTGTTCAATAACAATTCATGATCAACTGAATCGAACGCCTTGGAAAGATCAACAAATAATGCAGCACAGTGTTGTTTTCTGTCCAAGGCCCTGACAATATCATTTGTCACCAGTGTGGCAGCAGTGATAGTGCTATGGCCACTTCTAAAACCTGGTTGAAAATGATTTAAGATGTTTTTGTCAGCTAAAAACTCTAATTGTATATATACAAGTGACTCTAGGATCTTAGGCAGAGCTGATAGTTTGGAAATTGGCCGATAATTATTTAACTCTGAAGGGTCTCCACCTTTGTGTAAAGGGAGAACATAAGCTGCCTTCCAACTTTTAGGAATGGAGCTGGAAAGAAGACTCAGATTAAAGATATGAGCAATGGGATCAGCAATAATGTCAGCTGATATTTTTAATAGAAATGGATCCAGATTATCAGGGGCTGGAGACTTTTTGTGATCAATGTCTCTTAGGGCTTTATGAACCTCTGATGTTGAAATAGGTTTAAAATAAAAGAGTTCTCCGTTTACATCCTCATTTTCTGTTGCTGAGGTGGCTGGACATGAAACAGAATCCTTTACAGTTTGGTCAAATATAAATCCAGCCTGGATAAAGTGTTTGTTAAACTGACTGACCATAGTTGCTTTGTCTTTTATTTCATCTGAACCAACAATAATCTGTTCTGGGAGGTTTGAGATTACTTGAGTACCAGACAAAGATTTAACTGATTTCCAAAACTTTAAAGGGTTGTTTATGTTGTCTGTAAATGACTGTAAGTGAAACTCTGATTTAGACTTTCTAATCATTAGTGTGCACTTGTTTCTTAAAGCCCTAAATGCAGTCCAATCAGTGGATGAATTTGAGAATCTAGCTTGTGCCCATAATTTGTTTCTGATACAAATTAGTTCTGAAAGACTATCTGAAAACCAAGGATTGTCCTTACCACTAATTCTGAACTTTTTTATTGGTACATGTTTATTTACAATGGAGAGAAAGATTGAATGAAAAAAATCCCATGCCAATTCAACATCTGAAAACAACGATACCCTGTTAAGATCACTGTGATAGAGATCATGCAAAAAGGTCTGTTGTTCAAATCTTTTAAAATGTCTTTTTAGGATAATACGGGGTTTAGCCTTGGGGATTTTAGTATCTCTTACACAAGCAACTACACAGTGGTCACTGACGTCATTACAAAATACGGCTGTTGAGGTGTATTTGTGAACTGTATTTGTTATGATGAGATCAAGTAGGGTTGATTTAATTTGTGCTTTGGGATTTATTCTTGTTGGTTCATTAATTAGTTGCACTAAATTTAGGTCATAACACAATTCTTTAAAACAATCAGATTTTTCTGAAAGCCAGTCCCAATTCAAATCACCCATGAGTATAAATTCAGAATCGTTTATTTGATGTAATATAGCAGATATAGATTGGAAAGCATCACTTGAAGCAGATGGAGGCCTATAGCAACCAACTACAGTAATATCAGAGCCCTTTGAGATGTTAACTTTTATTGCCAGGATTTCAAACTGTTTCGCTTTAGTAACTGATAGGGTTACAGAGCTTGTAAACTTAGATTTTACATATATTGCAACCCCACCTCCTTTGCCGACCCGATCCGATCTATAAACTTTATATCCTTCAATTAAGATTAATTCATCCGGTACAGATTTTTTGAGCCAGGTTTCAGAAACAATAATAATATCAGTTTTTGTTGTATTTGCCCAGATCTTAATCATATCCATTTTAGGGACAAGGCTTCTGACATTTAGATGTATAAAACCAAGGCCGTGTCTGTTTTTGAAATCTGAAGGAGTGGATAAGGATTGCAAAGTGTTAGCGGGACCA
The DNA here is from genome assembly GCA_030533445.1 of Cyprinodon diabolis. NCBI lineage: Eukaryota > Metazoa > Chordata > Actinopteri > Cyprinodontiformes > Cyprinodontidae > Cyprinodon > Cyprinodon diabolis. The sequence continues at coordinate 10,426,103 of CM060066.1, forward strand.
GGATTAGGCTGAATATTACCAGACAACATCAATAAGAGCATAATCATACAGCGAAGTTTTTGTTTGGATGCATAATATTTATCATTATTTCTGTCCTCTATGAACTGGGAACATGGATAATCAGAGACAACAAAATAGTCATTTAGCACCAATAGATTCTGAAGATATAAGATCTTATTAAATTTCACTTGTAAACAGTAAGCATTGTATGGATGACACAAGCTGATTGGTTGGTGATAAAACTCACAGACACTTGTGGGTGAAATTAAAAAATGACTATAGTTCAAATGTACAGAGTCATTGTTGCCAATTTTGGGGCTTTTAATTTCATCTAAAATAGGGCTGGCCTGTACAAGTATGAAGATGATAAAAAAGTGCATGATAGCAGGTTATCACGGAGAAGATGAGCAGACAGGGCTACTAGCATTAGGCTAGGACAGAGGTTTCCAGATGGCAGGCAGGACTAGCAAACAGGACAGCAAGGTGGTGGCTTGCAATAAAGGCAACAAGCAGCAGGCTAGCAGAGAAACTTCCAGATGGTAGCTAACAGGCAATGCTACCAAACAGTAGGCTAGCAGACTGGAATCCGGGTGGTGGCTAGTAGTCAGGGCTATTAGCAGCAGGCTAACAAGGAGGCTTCAAGGTGTTAGCTAGCAAGAGTCTCTACCAGCAGCAAGCTAGCAGATTGGAAAAATGATCAATGGCTACCAATCAGGGCCACTAGCAGCAGGCTAGAAAGCAGGTGGTAATTAGTAGGCTTCTCAATGATGACAAGCAGGCAAGGCTACTAAGCAGTAAGCTAGCAGACCAGTATCCAGGTGGTGGCTAGCAGTCAGTGCTATTGGCAGCAGGTTAGCAGGGAGGTACAGGTGGTAGCTTGCAAGCAAATCTACCAGCAGCAGGCTAGCAGATAAGAAATGCAGGTGATGGCTACCAGTTAGGACCACTAGCAGCAAGCTAGTACAGGCAGTGATTAGCAGGCTTCCCAGTGATGGCTAGCAGTGAGGGCTAATAGCAGCAGGTTGGTAGGCCAAGATCCGGGTAGAGGCTAGCGAGCAGGGCTACCAGTAGCAGGGCTAGCAAGCAAGGCATCCCATCCGATAGATGGCTAGTAGCAGTTCATCCAGATGGTGGCTTTTTCATCCGTTGCTCAACAATGTTAAACAACAGGTGTCCAGTTGGTATGGTGAAATGAAGCACAGATTAGTTTTTCCCTTTGTATGTCATGCTCCAGCAGTTGGTTTCCAGTTAGGCCAGTAGTCCAGATACAGAGTTCATATTTGAACTTGTCATCTACTAAAATAATCCCAATGTGGAGGTAATGACTTGTTCTTGAGAATTATTACTCACATGAGCTTTTAAAATATATAAAATATCACACAAAGTCCTTAGAAAATCAGATCTCAAGCACTGGGATCCAAACACAGGTGTGGCTTGGCTGCCATCTTGGATTGTTTCTCTGTGCCGGAGACTAAGACCAAGACCTTTAGAGTAGTGATGTTATGAGATGAGCCGAGGCTTCGAGGCGTGTGTCGAGTAATGGAGGGGGCGTTTCCCCGAAGCGCGTGTCGAGGGGTGATTCATTTGGAGGAGGGGCCAAAATTGATGACGTCCGAGGCCTCGTTACCGTGATACCACGTGACCGCTTCGGAAAGTGGTTCAGAAAGCGCAAGAATTTTGAAAGGCATCTAAACAGCCTCATTGTTCAGTCAAGATGTGGGAGTTTGGAGGAGAGATGCTCTCAGCTGGATAGAGTTTGGATAGATTCTAAGAATAGATTGGTTGGAAAAACAACCAATCTAGTTGCTAATTTGATTAGAATAAACAATGTAATGATCAAAATTTGAGCAAACCACTGGACAAAGCCTGCGTTAACACGTCAGTGTTAAGAAGTATTTTCTACTGTGTCAGACTATCTACATAGGTGGCGTCAGCTGTAAGAGTCAGGTTCCCACTCTAGATGTTGATGGTTCAAGACCTGTCTTTGACTTTTGAAAATTTCGATTAAACTTAATTATTTTGGCTGATGAGACTAATTTGCATTGTTTTGCCAGAGTAAAAATATAGATTGGGTAAATTAGGTCGGTGCAGCCAAAAGATTGGTTGAACACAACTTCCAACCTGATTAAAACCAAAAAACGTGGAAAAACTATCATGTTTGTGTCTGCTTGAGTTTATTTCACTAAAATGACAGAAAAACGGTGCACCTTAAATTATTGTTCTAAGAAATTTTACACTTAAAAAAACTTACAAAAGATTTTATTATACACACCCACCATTAATAATTTCAAGGGAACTTAAAAGGGGAAAAAAAGAAAAACTGTTGCAAAAAAAAAAAAATCACAGATTTTATTACAAACTGTAGTTCTGCACTCCACCAGTAGGTGGTGACATGTTCACATGGAGCCTCATGAACTGTGGGGATCGTTGAAGCAATTTGGCCAAACGGTTCAATGCCTCATGATGCTTCATCTCACCATCACTACTTTAGAGCCAGAGACTAAGACCAAGACCTATAGAGGCTGAGACCAAGACAAGACCATGACCTTTAGAGCCAGAGACTAAGACCAAGACCTTTAGAGCCAGAGACTAAGACCAAGATCTTTAGAGGCTGAGACCAAGAGAAGACCAAGACCTTATTGGTCTTGGCCTCTAAATATTTTGGTCTTGGTCTCTAAATGTCTTAGTCTTGTCTTGGCCTCTAAATGTTTTGGTCTCAGCCTCTGAATGTCTTAGTCTTGTCTTGATCTGGGACTCTATAGGTCTAGGCCTTGTCTTAGTACCCCTTGGTCTTGGTTAGTGTAGTCTTGACTTCAACACTATATATTTGTTTCACTTTTAGGGGCAGGCTTCATAGCCGTGGGTACAAATTTTCAGCAGGTGGTGTTGAGGAAGCCGAAAGTCCCTATGGCCACTGTTTTTTTTTTATATATGCATGTTTGATTGGCTAGTAACAGCATCAATCACAACAGCTACATAGATGGTTTAACTGTATTCTGAGAAGAGATGACTTATGATAAGTATGGAGTGGAGGAGAAACAGCTCACCTAAAGGAAAGCAAACAGACAGATCATTGCTTTGCTGTAGGTAATAAATTCTGACAGTTGGTGACGAGTGAATGACATAAGTTGGGAACCACATTTTTATGATGACAATCATTTTACAGTTAGGCCTTAGTGTTAATCTCCAACTTTTAGCCCTGTTTACTTTTTTCTCACGTTGTTTCACGTAAGCAAATTCGATTTATTTTTGTTGTTTTTTGTTTGTTTGTTTTTTACGTTTTGCCTAGCCCTGCTTGTAATTCTAAGGCACTTCCATGAGGGGGTGCTGCAGCACCCTTAGTTCCAGCAGTACTGGCCAGCTTTCCTCTAGTTATTATGCGTTTCTATTGGCATTAACATTGTTATTGGTCCTAAGCTTCTCTTTGTATTGGGATTGAAGTAAAGAAAATATGATCTGTAAAAAAAGAAATCTTCAAAAACATAACATTTAAAAAATGGAAAAGAAAAAAAAATCAGAAAAAAAGTATTTTTTAAATCAATTCATAAAACATGTTTTTTTTTTTTTTTTTTTTTTTACGTATTCATTGCTTTCTAAAATAATGAGACAGAATTCACTCCATATTCTGATTCCGCCAAACAACAGTTTCATAAATAAGGGATGGCTAAAAAAAAACTCCTCCAGATATAACTTTAGTTTTGCAAAATAAGATTATAAAGGTGACTCACTTGGGTAACTTTTTACCAAGGATTAATTAAAAGCTTTGTAATGAAAAAAAACAAACTCATTTCATTTTGCTAATTATTGCTAACAGAAATATAGAACATTCAAGGGGCAAAATACCTTTAAACAAGACTTCTGCGGGAAAATAAAACCACACCCTCAGGCAGTTTATCGGAACAGTAACTAAAAAAAAACTGAATTAAGTTCATAATGTGCCTTGAAGTAAATACATAATTTCTTGTCATTTGTTCCAAAAGATATTTCAATCAACTCAGCTAAATGCCATTCGGCCTTTTTTTTTCCCTGATGAGATTAATGACCTTCAGAGGTTGTGGGAAAGAGGAAACTTTATAACATAAACTTCAGACATAGTTTAATGAAAAAAAATCTCATGCATTCTTTAGGGATTATTAAGAAAAATCAGACTGTTGCTTTTAAAATCAGGAGACCATATGTTGAAGAGCGGGTGTTAGTGAAGTTATATTTTAAAGTATTTCTGTCATCTTGGACTCTCTGACCTCCATTATCTTCTTCTTATGTAAGCTGAAACCAGCAGAGTAGCTCCAAGCCTCGAGGGTGAGTGTGCCAGCATCTTTAACACCTGCCGAAATAAGAAACATAAATAGCGAGAGGAGGCACAGCTTTGCTCCTGTGAGGATGCATGTATCGCAGAGCTCCGCTCAGTCTGCATGAACATAAATAAAAACCAGACAGTCGTCTGTGCTTCATGAGCTCATCAGGTTCGACGATGTGTCATTTTTATATAAAACGGCACAAAGGCGAGCAGCCATCACAGAATTGTTATTAATGTGCAGCTTAGGGGTGTCTTGGTGATGATGATGCATCGTCTTGTTCTTGAAAACAACCTGTTACGTTAAAGTTTGTCTGTCTGAGAACTATACGATGACATTGATAAAGTGCATCATTTTATTCCTGCAGCAGTGAAATGCTGATAAATGTATTTGCTTCTTATTTTGAGGACAAAATTTGTCTTCTCCCCCTTCTTTGACGGTAACCAGGACAGAATCTGAGCAGCTTCTTTATCTCAGCTATTGTAGCTGTCATAGAAGCTCATGAATAGATTGACTTTCACACTATAAATATTGTTTGTGCACTCAGTGATAGATGTGTGTTTTAATGTTATTTTACAGTCAGAATAAGCAGTCTGGATTTTGTTCTCAGCAGTTTGTAAAAACTGGAAGTGAACCAATGTTGGTTTTATAACATGTTTTTTAAACGTCTTGCAAGGCGAATCACACAATATTGGGAAATGTTGTTCCTGAATCCGGTTATTCTTATAGTTCGAACCAATGGCGAAACTTTTTTGAGTCTGGACATTCTGAACTTAAAAGGAAAAATAATGCTTGTTTCAATATTTTTTTATGTCACACCTATGGTGATTGTATCCTGACAGTATGATGGATAAACTAGATGATTGTTTAAAGAACTAAAGATTAAATAACTGTTCATCGCCCCCTTTCATACAACATCAAAAGTGGATTCCAGAGAGTAAAAGGGTAATATTTAGAAAACTCACAATGATGCAGCTTTGCTGCTCCTTATTTCTGGTGCCGTAAAGTTTTTTTGTCCTCATCTAACCATTTGTGTCATCAGCATGTTGAAACTAGGATTTAATCTTGATAGTAGCAAGCTCAGGTGCTGGTACCATCAAAGGATATAGCTTTGCATACAAAATACAAACAAAAGAAGATCAGAGAAGCCGGAAGGACAAGGCCTAAAGTTTAGTTTATTTAACTACAATCGCTAGGGCTGGGCGATATAGAAAAATAGCTTATCGATAAAAAAAAATGCATATTGATCGATATCGATAATTATTGAAAATAAAACCAGATTTTATGTGCAGCTCTGCCTGGACATTTTATGATATTGCTAAATGATTTAATTTTAATAAAGAACACAAACACAGACTTCCAATTAAATCTTTATTTAACAAGCTTTTTTAACCATAACATAATTGTTTTAAAGAAAAATAACTTAAAAGACCTGAGTTATGTTAATTAAATACTGACAAAGAATAAACTAAAGTGACCAGAAAAGTGACCAAAATAAATATAACAAATAAATAAATCCCCCCCCCCCACCGCCCGCATTCTTAGTTTCCTACTTTAACCTGAGTTATTACTTTGAAGTTTCTGGCCCCTCAGCATTTTTCTCTCAATGGTTAGAACTATGTGGGAAACTGCCCTGAACTGAAAATATATATATATTTTCCCGAAATTCCCGAAGATTCCTCGGAGGAGAGCCGCGTCGGGGCCTACACAGCTCGTACTCCTGCGGGTGTGAGCGGCCGAGATGATAAAAAAAAAAAGTTGGTTGTGTTATCAGACTTCGTTTTCACTGGTTCCCGACACATTTAACAGATGACTGTGGTTTGTTTTTTGTCCGACTTGCCATGACCGAAATTCTGCCAAACTGGCGAACTACAAAAACCCTTCTTTGGAACAATTTCTTCCGCCTCTCCTTGCTGCGACATCTTCATGTGCTCTGTGTTGTGGTTTGAGAGGGCGGCGCTTTGTGACGGCGTGCCTGAGTCCGCGATTGTGATTGGTTGGGAGGAAGTAGTGATTAGCATAAACCTACATGCTAGGCTACAATGAGAAGTAAGGAGAACTGTGTTTTATCGAACTTTTATCGACCCGCTTTTTTTCTATTGCGCCACACGTCTATCGATCGACATATATCGTTATTGAATTATCGCCCAGCCCTAACAATCGCAGTAAAAATTTAGATTTTACCATAATTTTCAGTTGACTATGGTGGACAAAATGTCAGCATTTCATCCAGTCCATCCAAGGTAAAGCAATTGATCCCAAACTGGCAAGGTGGCCACAGAGTGTCCTTCAAATCTCACACATTAAGGCTGGTTTATGCTCAGAAACCAGGTCGTCTGTATGTGTGTCACAGTTAACGCAGATATTCCCCCCGCCCCTTCCGCAAACACTCTGGTGCACCTCTCCGAAATTGTAGGTGACCGCAGACAGGAGGTCTCTGATTGGTCCAATCTACATCCGCTCTACACTATGCGTATTTCCTGTTTGGTACCTTACTGACTTTTTTTGTTTGTATGACCGCCATTGTGGAAAACGACTCGTGAAGATGGACCATATAGAACAGCGAAGTGAGAAAGAACACTGGGACCCTTTTCCCACCTGGATCCCCGCTCTTTTTCACCCTCATCTCCCTTTGTTTTTGGACAAACTTGCCCACACTTCCTCACCGTCTTAGCCGTATCTAGACCCACAGCTAGTTTGTGATTGTCCCTCCTGCGTTGTGGCGTGGAATAACATAGCGCAGACCACGCTTCAAAATTTAGCATAAATCTATCATACCTGTGACAAGCTCACTGCGACACACTGCTGCGGGAGTATAACCAACCCTGTAGTATTATAAATAAGTCTTTTTTTTAATTGATTCAAGCACAGTTTGTGGTTCATGCAATCCTGGGAATTGTTAGAATCCAGAATGGACAAGATTATTTTAAATAAAAAAATCTTGTAAAAATCAGACAGTGTCTATAGTTCTAATCAGCATTCCTCACACTTGAGTATTACTTTTGTGCTACACTGAGATGTCCTACAGTAATCACATCTATACAGTATGGAGGCTGTGGCCATTCACTCCCATCTCTTGATAAACCAGGTTTTAATTATGTGATAAGCTTACCCACTGCCCACATTCCCTCATTTGGAGATCAACACCTTTCTCATTAGCATGAAAAGTACATTTTATTGGACAACACTCATCACCTCGTGGGTTTACCTACAACAAGAATAACTAAGGTTAGGTGCAATTTGGAGTTGTGTGCCCTTCTCCGTAGCCCTATTCCAATTTTCTGCTCCTTACATACATACTGTACTATTCAAACATCTAGTATTTTTGGATGCTTGAGGAAGACCTTTTTGCATTATTAGCCTGCATTAGCAGACTCACCATGTTCTGACTGTTTAAAGAGTGGTTTGAATCCGGTGTGATCAGGTACTGACCGACTGATAACAGAGATTATACTGTGCTTATTGGACCAAAGGCCTGAACTAGGGAGGAAGATTAGAGGCATAAAAAATTAACTCTAGAAAATAACAATAAAATCTGTCACTGTTGAAGCTGCAGAGAAACAAGTTATTCAGTCAATCATTTTAGAAAATACAAGGATTTGTGTCTCAGTTGTTTTCTTTACCAGGATAAAGTCAAACTTTCGCATCAAACATTATAAAGTATAGTGGAATTACATAAATGTAGGTCTAAACAATGTTTTTAATTGGACTGATTGGAGATTAATTTGCATTAGATTAGATGGTATTACTCACAAAGGACCTCATTACCTAAAGCATAAGGGAGTTCTGTGGTGAGCTGGTCTGCAGAGTGAAGTTGTTTTTGTGGTTGGAAAACAAACTGTCCTTGTGTAACCTGAAAAAAAAAGATATTATAAATAGAACAAAAAAAGAATGTTGTTTCATTTCTGTTTTATGTTCTGTGCAGACCACCAAGAAAATAACCCTTTTAGGTTGTTCTAGATTAAAAGGAGCCTGTCAGACATATTTATAGTTCTGATAAGAAAAGGGGAAGCTGTTGGAGTTAAAGTCATAAATGTTGGCAGAAAGAAATTCAATCAGCGTGAAAGGCAATCTTTTATTGTTTGCTAACGTTAACCACACTGTGACAATACAATGATTGTTTTCAAATTAAATGAGTAATATTCCTGTTTTCCTGATCCAAAATGCTGCAAAGAGTTCAAACAGTGACATTATATAGGCCAAACATGAGAACAAAATCTTAAAGCTACAGTGTGTAATAATTACAAGGATATACAGTCAGAAATGTAATATATTATACATAACTATGTTATTTTATCATCATCTACGAGCTCAGCCTCTTAACCTTAATATTTGCGTTGCCTTAGAATTTGTTATTTATAGTTACATAGGAGCGGGTCTCGCAGCCATGGAGGCAGACATCTTTGCGCTACGGCAGCGCAGAGCCAACAAACTAGCGATTGCGAGATCGCCAAAATGTCACAACGATGTAGAAAAAATAACGGGTATATTTATTATCTTAAGTCTACATGAAATCTATACCCTACACAGACTAATGAAATACTATCTGTAAAATTATCTATGTAAACAAACCTCATCACTTGAGAAGGTAGGTTATGCGGACGTCGTGGAAGACAACTGTTGGGGGGGAGAAGCGGTGTGGGGGAGATGTTCATGTTGCTGCAGTCTGCAGTCTGACCGCTAGATGTCGCTAAAAGTTACACACTGTAGCTTTAAGTCTATAAAGATTTTGTCGCAGAGTAACCATATGCTAAGAAGTAGACAAAAATTAAGCTAGGGCAGAAAATCCTGCACATTTTTTAAAAATGTATTAAAAATTGTATGCTATTCACTGCGATTTATTCAGAAACATAGCAAACCGTACACAAATTATGTAAAACTATTAAAAATCCATTTAGTTTCAGTTTAATTCGGTCAGTTTAATCAAATACAAAATAAAAAATGTAATTTATTTGACTGTGAAATGTTTATTAGTGAAAGCAGCAAAAAAAATGTAAAATGTTTCCTCGTCCTACGATGGCTTGGTAGGACAGAGGAGAGGAAAAAAAATTTGAAAAAGAAGAAATGTTCAACGGAACCAGAGTAGGAGTCAGCATGAGTAGCAGTCTGACCTGGATGGCTGTAGAGAACTGGGCCAGGGTGTTTTAAAGGGGAAGGAAAGAACGAAACTGTAACCTCAGTTAACCTCTAATTAATTTATAAAAAGGAAAGAAGAGAGATTAAAGATAGGAGAGGCAGGAAAAGAGGTCAGTTTTTCTTACAGCAAGGTTCAACTATTGTCCCCACAGGCAGAGCAGAGTTTGTTGAGAAGTAAACACCCCCACCCCACCCCCCATCACACATGATGGGGGGGGGACTTGGGGACAGAATTCTGTCTGTTGATGAGACACATTGGCAGACAAAAACCTGCAGTTGTGACTGCAGTGAAAAGCAATGAAATGAACAGCACTTACAAACACTAACTTTTTGGAGTCATCAAGGAATTAAGTTTATCAGCAAGATGTTGTTTATTTTATGAAGCATTTGGTTATATTTTCTATTAATGTTTTAGTATTCATTTAAGCCCCTGTATTTAGTTAAGGTCAGGCACAAGGATTTGCTTGTGAAAGAAGAATTACGGGACCAGGACGAGGAGCAACTCTGACTGTTAAGGTTATCATAAATTTAACCGTCACTACAAGTTTATAGATGTAACAGACCTTCCCTTCCTTTTTTGTAAACACTGAGAGCTACATAATAAACTGCAGTTATTTTTTTACATCCGTTTTTCTTCAGATCTTAAGAAAGTCTAGCGACTTAGAAACTTCACGTCCTGCAAGACCGGTGAGGAAATCTTTTATATTTATTCATTTTTTAAAATCTTTTTATTTTATTCATTCATTAAAAGAAAACAAAATAAAACATGTGAAGGTGACATCTGAAATCATGATGAAGCAAAAGTAGCAGAGAGAAGTATAAAACTTCTGCCCATATATTCAATGAAGTATGCAATTCAGTTTATTTCTTTGCACCAATTCACAAAACATGTCATCTCAAAGCACTTTACAGTTCACCAGATCATACAGTCAAACTGATGCAAAGTTTTCTGTCTAAGAAAAACCAGTTGATTGCATCGACTCATTGACTCAAATGCAATCCCTCACACTAAGCATGCTTGTAGCGACAGTGGAGAGGAAAAACTCCCTTTTAACAGGAAGAAACCTCCAGCAGAACCAGGCTTAGTGTGAGCGGCCATCTGCTGAGGCCGACTGGGGTTCAAGGGGACAGAAGCAGAGATAAAAAAAAGCAACTGTAAAAGGCGGCCCCGTCAAGGAAACACACGGCCAGGCAGACAAACTCTCAGCCAGCTGCCATGTCAGAGGATCAAGAGAGCACATCCAGTTAGTCAGAGTCAGAGAAACAGGACTACACTGGAAAACAGGCCGATCTCGAACATCTATAAACAAAGGTGTTGATGGAAGCAGCACAGCTGATATTTCTCTCAAGTTGCAGAAGTAATACTTATTCAACTCAGATAATTACAACCATACAGAAATAAAAAAAACACCATGTTCACCTTAAGAAATATTTTTAGTCACTACATACATTTTAGATTTGTGCAATATTTTTTGCAACATTTAGCCACTTGGATCTTTTCAGAAGATCCAAAAGGCTCTAAAGCTGCAGTAAAGTGGAAAATTGTGCTTTTTAATAGGGCTGGGCGATAATTCAATAACGATATATATCGATCGATAGACGTGTGGCGCATTTATTTATTTGTTATATTTATTTTGGTCACTTTTCTGGTCACTTAAGTTTATTCTTTGTCAGTATTTAATAACATAACTCAGGTCTCTTAAATTATTTTTCTTTAAAACAATTCTGTTATGGTTTAAAAAGTTGGTTAAATAAAGATTTAATTCGAAGTCTGTGTTTGTGTTCTTTATTAAAATTAAATCATTTAGTAATATAAAATGTCCAGGCAGAGCTGCACATAAAAATATCATTTCAAATCTTTTCAATAATTATCGATATCGATCAATATGCATTTTTTTCTATATCGCCTGGCCCTACTTTTTAAGCAATTTAACAGCAATGTGAATAATTTGCAAGCGATATAAACAGAGGTTAAACTCTTTTAGAAAAACTATGAATAACAGTGAAAGTAAAGACAAACGTGGAGGCGGTAGCCGTCAGTCACGGTTGAGGTGATGTGAAGTATGAGGTGTTTCTTCTGTTCTTCATAAAGTCTTTATTTCTGCAATCATCAGAAGATTTAGCCTTGGACTGCAGCGAGTGCTTTTCTTCAGGGAATGATGTCATTGAATCAGGGATCTGCACTGTCATCTCTCCTTATTCCGTTTCTAAGGTTTAATGCTGAGCACCTGCCCATGTTGCTAATCTTAGCCAATCGACTTCATGTATGCATCTATTCAAGCTTCCTGCTGCTCATCCCTGCATTAAAATCTTTTCCCAGAGCAGAGAGATGTTATTCTGATTAATCAAGTTGAAGTAAAATAAGATTGCATGTAAAGTAATGGTGCTACAGAGCTGTACAAAGTCAGTTATATAAGTAATTTTTCAATGAAAAACACAATTATTATGTAACACCATTACCATTACTCCCAAGATTGATTAAAGGTGGTTTTCAGAGGAGTCAAGTAACAATTAGACAACTTTTTACTTCTACTCCTTGCATTTTTTTGTAATTATCTCTACTTTCTATTCCTTACTTTTTAAGAATAGACTTATTAGTTTTGTCTCATTTAAGCTAATTTTTGTTATGGTATCTAAAATGAATTAAATAAATCAAAATAATTTGTTTCATCCAGACAATTAATTTCTTTGATGTTGGACTCGGTACAAAATAAAAAAAAAATTCTAAATGATGCAAAGTTAAATTTCAAACTGTTTTCATTAATTATAAAACTAAAAAAATTAAGTTTAAGGAAGTTATTATCCAGAATTGTAGAAGAATTTTCCTTTAATATGGTAGTGCACTAATCAGTATAAGGTTTAAAGCATCTGCCCTTAACATTTTTTTCCTGCATTACTTTTACTTTTAAAATTTAAGTAGGTTTAAAAATTGTACTTTTACACGTAAAAAGCTTAAGTTGATACTCTAGCTTCTACAAAAGTGTTTTTAAACAGTAAGACGTGTATTTCTACTTGAGTAATAAACATTAACAGTTTTGACACCTCTGGTGATTTCACATATTAAGTGGGCCTGAATCCAAATGTAGGCCACATGTTTTAGGTATTTATTTTCAGAAAATAAAAGATATCAAAACATTTTAGGTGTGATTGATTATCAATTTCCTTTCACTTGATATTTATGAGCGACTCTGAGTTCTTCTGTCATATCCAAATAAAATATAATGATTTTAATCATCTTTTGTCAGTGTTTATCATTTCAGTTAAAGGCACTGACAACATGCTGAAGCACTGAGGTTCTGGCGGACAAAAGAGTGAAACAGTAAGGAGCACTGACTATAGCTTGGCTTGCTTCCATCGTGCTCTCTATTATTTCCTTTCTGTCGCACTGGATGTCCATAAATAATGTAATTATGATACCAAAATTACTTATTTCTATCCTTAACAAACTAAAGAATGCTAATACACATCATTAAAAAAAATGTTTTATGACTTTTCCGAGAAAATTTAGAACCATGATACATTTTCGTCATTAAACTGCTTCTCTGACGTCATCATCAGACATGCTCAGAGCAGTCCGGCAAAATATGATTAAACCATGTTTATCTGCATTTTAGTTGTTTCCTTTTTTAGCTTACACACTATATACCATAATGTTAACATGAAAGGAAAACATAAAACCCAGAAAGACTAGATTTATGTTTAAATTCAAAGCCAAAAAAGTTTGCTCCCCGAAGCAGCATAGAATCCCATTTCTGGTGCAGATTGGACAGAGGCGACTGATAACACAGAAAGGACTTTAAGGCATTTATTTTGTCAGGAAATACTTTATTAACCTTTAAGACATTATATCTTAGTAAGCTTACTATTTTTGGGGACGGAAAAACATAATTTAGGTGTTTTTGTACAAAAAACCATCAAGAGCGACTCAATGTATATCTGGATGAGCAGATGAGCTGATGGTACGGATCGTACTTACGGGATGGATCGAGTAGTGACAGCCTGTCACTACTCGATCCGTCCTGTAAGTACGTGTGATGTATTTGGCCTGTCACTGACAGGCGTCACCAATGGCGTAACAACAGAACAATGGGCCCATAAGCAACATTCTTCCAGCAGCTCTTCTTTGCTTTTTCTTCTCTGGAAGCTGCTTAAGTACCTCATTTTGGTATCCATCATCACTAACACATTGTACGTAATGGTTATGCTTTTAATCTATGCCCTGGATTACCCATAATTCCAAGTCGTATTGTAAAAAATAAAATAATCAAATACATTGGTCTTTTAAAATCTTTATTGCGCTTTGAAACATACTATACAAGTGTATTTTTTTTTTACCAACTGTCTAATGAATTAAACACAGTTATTAATATAGTAATTAAAAGTACCACTGTCTGCTTTGCTATTGGTGTCGTGTTTAAACGGCTCACCATCATGTTGAAATCTGTCATGTTCTTGGGGTATAAATAAGTTCTGGTCAGTCACTTCAGTATCAGGTGGGTTTAAGAGGAATTTTCATTGCATCTGCAAAGAGACGTCCACACAATTGCATAGGTGGCCAACCAGGTGTCAGTGACGGAAGGGGCCCCTAAGAGGTCAGGGGCCCCTAAGCAACTGCAGTCTCTGCTTACCGATAGTTACGCCATTGGGTGCCACTATGACGTGACGTGGGGACATATATTAGCAGCTAGCCAGCAAGGGTCAGACCAGCTTTTTTACCAAATGGGAAAGGAGCCAAATGATTGTTGGATCAACCTGTGTTTGAAAAACCCAGGTTAACCCACAAATTTCATTGGGAGGCTCTAGTGATTTATATAGTACCAATACACCATTTCTCTGTGTTTAGTAGGTTAGCTTGGTGAAGTAACCTCTGTTGTTAGCTTTAGCTCCTCTCCTTGGAGGTATTCCAGGTTAACTTTAGCTGGGAGAAACAGGTGCTATTCTGTGATTGGTAGAACACAGATTTTGCCTCCTGCCTGGTTTGCTCTGATTATTCCTAAACTGAAAAAGTGACAAATCAGTTAATAATCATAATTTTATTCATTTCACACAAAGGTTTTGCTCATTTTGAAAACACCATCATGTCCAAGCCAGCACTAGGACACAAAAATTTTGAACACTCACTGAATTATAATCAGTGATACATTTGGCGCTAAAATTGTGATGCAAGAAGATGAACCTTTGTTACCACAAAGTGATGACTTGATTTGAGTTCCTATCAGCTTCCTCCTGTTTTAAACTTTTAAATAAAAAGGTTGTTCTCAGACAGTTGCTATAAAACCACACCCTCCATCATTAAAAGCAAAAAGCACATGCTTCATGCTCTTTTGGGAAAGGTAAATATGCCTTTTGAATTTCTGTTGCAAGATCCTCAAAGAGCATCTGTTATCTGTTGTTATGATGTTGATAAAGAATCTCCTCAACGAATTTCCCAAACATACCAAACATCTTATCTATAAAAACCTGAAGGATAGGTTAGAGCACTAGAATGATATCTAAAGTTTAACATTCAACTCAAAAACATGCTTTTAAATAATTTCACAATCTCACAAAGGCAGCTCTGCACAGATTTGCTGATGTGCAGAGCTGCTGTTCCCTCTCCGATGGGATAAGCTGATCACTGTGCTTCGGTCCATGTGAGGAAGGGATTACATATTGGGTGAGTTTCATCCCTCCTTCACCATCTGCTACAAGTAGTGTGGCCTGAGCACAGTCACATGAGAGATATGGAGACGGAGGATGACAGTTGATGTGAGAAAGATTAAAGGTCAAATTAAAAGTGGTTTTAACCTGACATTTCAAAATAAAAAACTTTTTTTTTTAATAACTTGTGCAAAACTAAAGTTATACATTAAAAAACTTAAAACTCACATCCAGTGTTTTCAGCATTTTCTCTAACCACTCAAAAGTGTGATTTGGTGATATCAGAGGACTCAACAGTAACTTGATATTTCAGTTGGTGGCGTTACTTTACTAAATGTTTCTTGCCAACCATCAGGAGAACAGGAGAAGTAGTGATGCAGTCTTAGGCCCAAACCGAGTTAGTGCTTAGGGGCCCGAACCGGCCCCTAAGCACTAACCCTGAGCACTAAAGGGCTGGTTATCCTCCCGCAGCAGTGTGTCTCAGTAGGCTTGTCACAGATATTTTTGATTTATGCCCAATATTGGAGCATGGTCTGTGCTATGTTATTCCTCACCACAACACGAGAGGCTGTTAGGAAGTAGAAAAACGCAAGAGGCAAGAACGGAGGGGCAAAAAAGAGCGGGCATCCAGGTGGAAAAAGGGTCTCAGTGTTCTTGCTCTTCTAGCTGGTCCATCTTAATGAGTCGTTTTCCACAATGGGGGTCATACAAACAAAACAAGCCAGTAAGGTACCAAACAGGAAATATGCATAGTGTAGAGCGGATGTAGATTTGACCAATCAGAGGCCTCCTGTCTGCGTCACTCTCTGGGGTCACCTACAATTTTGGAGAGGTGCACTACAGTCTTTGCGGCAGGGGCGGGGGCACATTTGCTTTCACTGCGACACACACACAGACCACCTGGTTTAAAACAGCCTTCACGCTTCGTATGCAGGCTACCGCAGATCTACATTAAGTGGACCACCCAGCTAGTTTGCATCGTTTCAGGCTCGCTGGAATTCGGCAGCTGGTGTAATGGCGAACTAATGGCGGAAAAAACACCTGTTTGCTGCATCTTCATCACACTGAAGAAAAATCATAATTAAGGTATAACAAAAAAAATAACATTCGAGGAACAGCAAAAGCTAGTTAAAACCTTTTTACGGGACCCTCTGACAGATCCAAGTTTCCGTAACGTTAAAAAAATAAAAAAAATTCCAACTCCAATATACTTGTGGACTGAATACCACAGAGAACCAGTGTTTCAATTCTCATTAGAAAACTGCACCAGCATATTATCCTTTTCCATCCCCAAAAAGCAGGTGTTCCTCATTTCTCAACCAATAACCAATACACTTGGTTATCAACCAAAACAGACCATTGACTATGGCTTTAGTACCAGAAACTAACTATTTATCAGGAGTTAAAAATTCTGCTAAAAATTACCTTTGCCATTGTCCTTTTCCCTTTTGTTTCCCCGAGTGTTGAGTGTAGATCCGTGGTTTTCTCTTTTCCTTTCATCCTAAAAGGAAGACTAAAAAGCTGTGATCCAACAGGATTCTGTTGACATGTTATTATTATTTTCTTTTTTAGAGCATGTGTTCCATCATCTTTTCAGACATTTCCTAAATGTTTTCCTGCTCATTAGCGCTACTGTCATCACCAACTCATCTTCTCTCCAGGAAGTGCAGCAGGAAATCAGCAGGGGAAGTGGAAACAAGATAATCTTGTGTGTCTCATGATTGTCCTTGAAATTCCCTGATATTTATAATCAGGCTGCATGAAAACAACGTCTTTCTTCACTTCTAACATTCTGTGTTTTTTTATAAAAAAAAATAATGATATAAAATGATGATGATTAACTACTCATCTTTTTGTTCTCAAGATTAGGTTCACCAACTGATAAGCATTACTGTTAGAGTTACTGAAATTTGTGGCAGATTTTTTTGATTTGTCATGTATATGCTGTGAGTTTTAAGTGAAAGTTGTTGCTTCCCCAGTTTAAGAGTTAAATCCTAGCCTGTTAAAAAATCTTCCCAAAAGGGTTTCAGTGAGTAAGGAAAATCACAAGAACAAGTCTGTTTATTAATCAGATGTGTTGCTCTAATCAGAAAACTTTTGTTTGGTTTCCTTTTTAGACTCTCTGTAATAATATTGGTAATTATTATTATCAGATATTTCCATCCTTCTGTTCTTGTGATGTTTTCCTCATCATGCCTGGTCAGGATGAGGCTTCAGTTGAAATTTGACCTTAGATTGACCACTGCTTGACTTTTCCAAGATGTAGCAATTTGGGGTTTTCTGGCCTGTTTTCCTGTAAAATATGAGATCATTCAACTCAATTAAGTTTAATTTTATTGGGCCTGTGCATAACACATGTTGTCTCAAGTAACTTTACACAGAGTCCAGTCAGATCATTGGTCAAATTGGTTTAAAGCAACATGTTGGTTGCATCCAGTTACTGACATTATGGGAATTGCTGATTCTTTGTGTCCTTGACTCTTCAGTAATCCCTCAGTCCTATCATGCATGCAGTGACAGTGGAGAGGAAAAAAACCCTTTAAACAGAAAGATATCTCCAGCAGAACCAGACTGTGTGCACCCTTCTACTGAGGCTAACTTGTGGTTTAAAGAGAAAGAATCAGTCATACAAAAGCAACATAGACTTTTTATGTTAAGAAATGTTACACTAAACTATCTCCATAGGTGACTAGGAAAGAAATAGTTAAGCAGATGATCTCTGAGAAAGATATTAAACCAAAATATAAAGAGAACATACAGGTTGTGACAGTAAAAGCTGAGCCCATAGTTACATGTAGGAAAGAAATAGGACTAAACACTGAAAAAACATGCTCATCTCTCATTTCTACGGAATTATAGTGTTTGTGGCAGCAGCCCAGCTGACGTTTCCCTCCAGGAAGTATCACAGCTAAATAGGAACAGACCAAACAATGCTACCATGATGGAAAAGAAAACAAAGATAGCATAATGTTAGAGTTTGAACTAACAAATAACTGCAGACTTTCAGAATAGAGATAGAATGAAGAAGAATTATGAAAAGTAATCCCAATGTCCTCCAACAGCCTAAGTCTATAACAGCATAACTAGATATATAGAAGTAAAATATTCTGTAAGTTGTTTCATAGTCAGTTTTAAATCTATGAGAAAATAAATAAATTCCATTATTAAAAGAATTAATCAATCAATCATGTCCTTACTTATCTTTTTCTAAGCTGTTTGCGTCAGTTCTTGATTTGTTTTCACTCATTTGTTTTTACTTTTCAGACATTTTGCTTGTTTTACTTTTATGTTTCGGATCAATGTCCTGTTAATTGCCCAGTTTGGAAGAATATATGAATATTTTTAGTCGGTAATCTGAAATCAATGACTGTGGTTTTCAACCAACATGCTTAAACTCTGATTAGAGGTGCCTTTGCTTATTTGCTGTATTCTTTTTTTTTTTTTTATCTCCAAACATGATTTTTTTGCATTTTGGGCAAATAAACATCTCTTTTTAAATTTCAACTGTCCTTTGACGACATCCCTTAAGTCTGGTATAGACTTTAGAGGCCTGTTGAATCTCACGTGGAGATCTTTTTAAGGCACTTATAATCAAAAATACTTGAGTTTAAATACTTTGTAAAAGTAGTGATCTTTACTTCAACTTGCATTAAACTTTGTGACCTCTAGTGAATTTCCCATGTTACTTTTCTATCAACCCTGCAGATCTGAGAATCATACATATCTTCATGTCCGTTTCGATTTTAATAGTGAAAAACTGATATAGAGGTCAGAGATATAGGGAAGAAAAATGTCCCCTTAAATAAATCCTCCCCTCAAAACGTAAATCTTCTAATCTCTGTTATACTCCCAAATGAAAAGATCAACAGATTACCTGCAGCCAAAATCTTTGGTGGCCTCTCGTGTCCAATTAAAAAAACCCTTGTTTTGGAGAGCATACATAAAGCAGCAGTTTAAGGTGATTTTTATCTGTCTGTTCTTTGGAACCGAGCTGTGAAGAACTTTAGTTTCCTTTCATTTCAAGACCTTGAGATCTAAACGCAACATAAAAACCCAGACTTGCACAGATCGAAGTGTGATAAATTAGAGGAATGAGAGGTAAGAGCCGCAGAAATGCATAAAAGAAACCTTCAGCAATCAGTCTTTGTGACCAAAGGTATTCTTTTGCCAAACGTGACAGTAGCCAATGAGAGCTAAAAAGGATTCACCGTACCCACAGGCTGTGCCTAATAAACCACTCAAGCTGCAGGGCTGCTGATTGATGGCACCAAAAATCCATGCAAACTGGTTCATTTGTTTTCCCACGCAACAGCTGCCCCAGATAAATCTAATGTAACGAACAATAAACACTCATGATGATCGGAATCGCAGTTTAAAAGTCTCAGAGATCTGCTCCGGGAGGAATTACAACCACATGTAGTCCTGCCTGAAAGAGAGGGCTGAACAGCAGGAAACAATGACTTTTGCTCATAAAATGTTTCTTGGACACATGGTTTTAGTCACTTTGTGGTGGTAGAATGAAAGAGTGTGCCACGTTCGTACAAACTTCAGCATCATAAGTATCTTTATAACATTTTATGCGTGTTCTGATTAAACTTGGCCCTGCAGACACTGATGATAACATGAATTTTCGCATCAACTATGCCAGCGTGAGGTCAGCTTCACAAAATGACTTGATGCAGGGAAAAGCACCAGTCCTGGTGATGAGTAACAAGTTCCCGTCACTGGCCAAAGGCAGCTGTGCTGCTGGTTTCCAGTCACCTGAACAACACGTTGAACCTAAGGAGGTCAATACATAAAAGACGCTTTGACAGGAATTCATAGCAAGTTGTTTCGAATGAATGTAAATAGAAGTAATGATATGAAATATTAATACAAACTTGATCCCTGCAGGATACTTCTCTTAATATATTAATTAATGTACTAAAAAAATACTACAAAAAGTTTCAAAATATGGTAGAAAAGAAATACATCTTTAGCTCAGCTGCAAAGAGCCCTGCCACAGCAGCAATAGTCTTTCATGACTTAAGTTTATAAGAATACGGAGCTTTCTATATTACTGAGACCTTCCCCTCATCGGCTATGTCCTCTTGCTAATATGGGATGAACAGTGATTCTTCCCCACACCAAGTATGACATTAAATCTCTCTAGCATGTCCAAATGTTCCCCAATAGTGGATATGCTCAAAACACATTTCTGGAAAGGTGTTCAGAGGGCCTCTTTATCAAGATATCAAGGCTTCCATTTATCTCTGTTACCTGCTAAAGCTCATCTGGAGGGACAAGCCAGAAAAGACATCCGATCTATCCAAAGTCCTCCTCCCAGTTTGGGTTTTTTAATGACCACTGAATCTAAGTTTTCTACAAGGGTGAGAGGCCAAAGTCTAAATTTTAAAACCTACTGGCTTTAATTTTAAGAGGCTGAGCTATCTTATGTGAAAGTCCACCACAGTCTTATCCAGAGGCAACCCTTTGGAGAGAAACTTTTTGCAAAGCTCTTGGCTACGCAGGCCTTTACCCATGGGGATGGGCAGACCCTGAGCAACATATACTCCCACAGGCCTGATAGCTGAGAACAGCGGTAAGGTAATGGTGAGTGTAGGCAGATATAGGCAGATGGCTCTGCAATCCAAACCTTGTTTCTGTGACCTGCAGTCGATAAATGAACTCAGTTCAAAACAAAAGCTAGTTTCTTACTAGCAAATCTGACTATATTGAGGCAACCTTCCCAGAAATGAACAGTTACTTATTTCTACGGATGTTCCAACACAACTTTTTAATCTCTGATACAATACAAGACATTACAGCATCAAGTATTGACCAAGTAATTTTACAAAGAACAGAAGCTTTAGATAGGAGGCTATGGAGTGAATTTTGTTCCATTATTGTTGCAAGATGAAAGGTTTTGCAAATGAACCTTTGAAAAAACACATTTTATAAATGGAAATTTGGAACAAAAAGAATTAAACTGAGAAATCAAACTTTGAAAAACACATTTTTTTTATAACTGTGCTTTTTTCCCAGATTTTGTTATTTAAATACATTTTTAATGAATTATTTTATGAATTGGTGTTTTATTATTTAATTTTTTATGTTTTACAGTTTTTATATTTTTATTTTTTTATAACTTGTTTTTACAGCTCTTATATTTCCAGATATATTTTTTCATAATTATTTCAATAGATTTAAAATGTTTGAATTTCTTTTAACAATCACTGTTTTCAGACTGAGTTTTACTAATTGCATTCTTTTCAAATTGTATCTCACAGATCACATTCTCTTTACTTTAAATATTGTTCCCACATCATGCAGGCCAAAAAAATGCTTTTTCCTTTCTCACTCTGGAGGAAAATAAGGTCTTCAAACACAATTTCAAAAGAATGCGATTAATCTGAAAATCAAATAGATGAAAAAATAAAGGTAAAAAATAAAGGTATAAACAAATTTAAAGAAATTTTAAAAATAAAATAAAAAAATTGAATCTGAAAATAAATAATAAGAAAATAAAAAAAAATGTTTTGAAAGTGTCATTTCTGTGCTGCCTTTTTTAAAATCTGATTTAATGTCCATTTATAATCTTTTTCTTGCAGTAGTATTTGAACAAAATCTTTTCTGTATGTTTGGCCATCATTTTCTGTTATGTCTAAAACCTATTCCATTTCTCTGTGTGCGGATTCGTTGGGTTGTGTTTATATTTGAGGTGAATTGCCTTGTAATGAAACAAATTAACAAAAAATCATGAATGTATTCAATAGGTATTTCTTTAAAAAAGCTGATAAACACAAATAGAAATCACCCTAAACAACTGGAGTTCAGTTACAGGATTGTTTTTTATCCACGTATGCAAATCATTAAACAGAAAATAAAACAACATCCTAGCATCCTGCCAACAAAGTGGGGCCTGCTGCCTCTTTCTGACCGTTTTGTACGGGATTGAAAGAGAATCTGTCAGCAGATGCCAAGTGGCAGAGAGGTCGACAGAGTCAGCCTCCTGCAGTTGGTATTGTCTGGCAAGTATGTGCAAACAAAACCCTCTATTCAGCCTTGCCTCTGGAGCCCCATCTGGAGCCATATGCAATATGAGTAACAGAGAATGAAAAGAAAGAATAAACCCTGTGTGACATCGTCTTAAATTTTGATGAAAAAGGAACTTTGGATCTCTATGTCAAGAGCAATGAGAAACTTGGAAAGTAAAGGTGAGCAATGGCAGGTAGGGGGCATTGGAGGAGTCTCTGCAGCAGCTCTGGAATAATGACGGTCTCCCACTTTCATAAATCCAGCCTTATTGCAAATCTCTTTCCACCTATTCTGAGCCATGCCCCCAGCAGGTTTCCAGATAACTACACTCTTAGTTATTAGCAAAGTTAGTTGGAGGGCATGGGACGTCTGCTGTAATGTAGTACTCTTCATCAGAGTTGGAGCAGCAGAAGTGGGGAGGTGATAATTAGATCTGTCACTCTGCTTTAATATCTCTGAGAACTGCTTGGCCTTGGGCTGGATTGTTGCACAGAAATGCCTTATTGTCTCTGCTGCCGAGGAACCCAAAAAAAGAAAAGGTTGTAGCTTTATGCCGTAGCTAAATGTGTTGGTGAGGAGTGATGGCTTTCAGCAGTGCTGCTGTGGAACAATACCAAAGATTGTTGCTACCACAGGTAAAGCAAAACACACTGAGAGACATAATATGGAACACATACTTGTTATCAAGATTTTTAATGAAGATCAAGATACATCATACTTTTCATGAATAAAACATCTTTGTCATAGTTTAAAAAAAGCTATTGCTTGATAATATTTACTAATGTACTATTAGAACTGTGTTGCTGTTTTAAAAACAAATCAACATGAATCTGCAGTTCAATGTCACATAAGATGGTCCCCTGCCTTTTAAACCATTAGTCCTTCCGAACTCACAAATAGTGTGTGTGTGTGTGTGTGTGTGTGTGTGTGTGTGGGGGGGGATGGGTGTGTTTGTGTGTGTGTCTGATAAAAAAAAAATAAAAAAGAAGAAAAATTAACCACCCACATCAACGATCCCAGAATATAAAAAAATGCATACATCTCTTTTCTACATGTTTGATAATGATCTAGGAATGTATAATAAATCAATGTATTCTGATGATTTTTTTTTTTTTTTGCTCATAAAGTTTACTAATTCAACATATATGGTTCTACCTCAATGATTTAGAATATAATAGAATGGAATAGAATAGAATAGAATAGAATTGAATTGAATAGAATAGAACAGAATAGAATAGAAAATCCCTTTATTGTCCCATAATGGAGAAATTCTGGTATAAAATGTATTAATATCAATCAATCAATCTTTATTGTCAACTACAATTTACATTGCAATCAAAATTTTAGTTTCAGTGCAAACCGTTCATCACAATACATCACATGCATAGGGGGGGGGGGGGACTGAGAGGGAACGGATCAACCTATTCTCATTATGAGTGCGTATAAAATCGTACGAAAAGTTACGCACCGTAATTTCGTACGTTTTGGATGTTTTTTTCGTCGTACGCGCATGCGCATTTGATGCACCATTCACAAATATAGAATATGAATTACAATTAGCCCTAACCCTGACCCTAACCCTAAGATATAAAACAGCAAGCAACGTAGTTAGAGACATGAATAAGTGCTGATTGCACTGTTTTTCCCAATTTTACGTCTGTCCGCGGATCTGCTTTTTTTTTCTGTCTGCTAGCGCATGCGCACTTATGTGGTTTTTTGAAGAAAAACGCCCAAAACGTACGAAATAGTGTGCATAACTTTTCGTACGATTTCATACGCACTGATAATGAGAATATGTTGGTACTGAGGCCATGCGTGCTGCAGAAGAATATGAAATGTATAAGAAACTGAGTTGAACTGATATATACATGATTTTCCAAACTTAAGCTTTTATGAGACAGATGAATATGAAGTAATTCATGGCTATTATTAAATGAAGAAACATTTTCTTTATTTTGTTTATTAGAACTAAATACTGAAACTTGTATTAACTTACGCAGCCCCTGGAGAGAATATTTTGCAGAACCATCCTGCTAAAAAGAAATGCAAGTTGTTTTTATATTTTTTACCATCTTTTCCTATTAGCTGAATCCTTCAGCTTGTTCTCTTGTACAAAGTAAACTCAGTGTCATTAGATGGAGAACACCTGTACTGAAACAGTCTTATCAGAGATGAGTTTGGGTCTGGACTTTGACTGGGCAATGATTATTTTTTATTCCTGAATAATGTAGTCTTTTGGTTTTTCCACTTTGGAGGGTTTCCCCCCTGTTGTTATAAAAAAAGAAACAGAAATAAAACTATTAAAAACGTCTTAATACAAACAAGTTTTGCACAGTAACTTTTCTGTTTTCTCAGATTTAATTTTTTCTAATGTAATTTCCATATTAAAATTTTTCCATTTGTATTTTTTCAACAGTCTTTTTATAGACATTATATTTTAAAACTAAAATTTTAAAAAATCTCTTTTTTTAGAATGACTTATATGAATTGCATTATTTTCTAACTGTTTGTTTTGTGCTTGAAGGGGAGATCTGTAGAAGGCAATTTTTAAGAAAGCAATTTCCAAAAAAAATTGAATTAGAGAAATTTTAAGAAGAAATTTTATTTTAAATATAATATAATAAATTAAATATATAAAAGCTAACAAGAAGCACTTAATGGAGAATGTTGTTAAGTGTTGTGCTTCAAATTTTAGGCAAACAAGGTAAAGCCAGATTTCTTAGTAACTCAGTTGTTTCACCAACAGCAATAAATGATCCATTTCCTCGCTTATTCCACGAGGTGTGCCGGTGATTTCCAGCTGTCTATAGGCGAGAGGCGAAGTCTCCATCATTACATAGTAACATACAATTACATAGTAACATACATTACAAAGTAACATACATAGTAACATACAACCATCATGTTTGTCAGTTATCTCAATAAGCTCTATCTTAGTTTCATCTGACCAGAGGAGCCATTTTATTTAGGAATGTTAAATTCAAGGACCAGTTAGAGCAAAGTCAGCCATACAAATATTTTATTTATATTTCAGAAAAAACAAGTCAACAGGGAAGAGTCTCTTTCTTTCATTTCTCTTTAAGCTGGTCTATAAAAAGTTATTTTTGGGACAGAGATAAAATGAGGGCTTCTGTATATTTCAATGCACTGTATCATCCAGACAAAAATAAATAACCAAATTTTTTAAAGTCATAAGTCTATTAATAGATTTCAACCTTCACGTAAAACATGAATATCGTGTCATAAAGGCTGAATGTAAAGAAATAAATGTACCTATGAAGTTGCAGGCAAATGGCTGTTATAACCATTGCATTTCCGAAATCTCCCGAGTGGTGCACGACTTTACACGAGTGAATAAAGTGAATGTGATTGGTCGTTTATCAAGAGAGTGGGATTGTTGTGGCAGAAGGTTCGCGAGCAAGTTTGGTTGTGGCCGGTTTCTTCGAAGCATGTTGCTAAGCAGTTAGCAACTCAGTGCTAGTAGGTTCCCAATGGGAAATTCCATTGGGACCAAGTAGCACTAAATTGGTGACTTAGAAACGACACTGTCAAAGAACGCTATGGACAGCGGAAACATGCAAGAGGAGGAGAGTTTAGTGTCAGAGGTCGTGGATGAGTCTCCTCCGTCATACATTTTTTATTTAGTGGAGGAAAGCGGGGATGAAGATGTTGTGGAAGAGGACGCCAGGGCGGCAGAAGCTTGGTTTGGTGTAGAAGGCTTACAGCTGTACATGTTTGAGCCCTTGCCTCGCAATGCTGCCAGTTCTGTTAGCTCTACGCCTGCTGAAGACACAGACGTCCATCCGCATGAACACTGGGACAAAACTCAATGGGAAAGGAAATTATTCTTATTTCTTATATCAACCGTTGCGTATATTAGCTGCGACATATGAATCAAGACGCTATGACCGAAAAAATTTGATTGACCGTTGATATATGATTGGCCGAATTTAGGTGTTCAGGCTGCCGTATAACTAATTGGATTAGATAACGAAAAAAAACACACAGATTTTAAGGCAGGATTTTTTTTTTTATAGAATTTTTCTAAATTTTGGGACAATAAGGTGTGATAAAGAGTACATTTATATACATGTATAAGCCAGAATGATTTGACATTTAAATATAACTTCCCTACAACTTTAAATCTACTGATACTAGATGAACTTCTGTGAACCACGAGTCAGTAAAATTATGTAATGCCCTTTCATGTCCAGACTCAAAGGTCTGCAGGGCAGGGTTACGTCCAGCTGGGTGGAGGCTTTCTTATCTAGACCTGGAGGCTGAAGCGCCTTCTCAAAGGAAGGATGTTCCAGGAAAGCATTAATGTTCGGCACCGATGTCAAGCAAGGAGGGGGAAGCACAGCTTTCATCATGCATGACGCAACAGAGCAATGTTTCCTCCTGAAGCCCATCTGGCCAGCCTCAAGTCATCTATACATGCGGTGATGTCATAGCCAAGGAGAGCTTAGAGCTGGTGTTTAGCTGGACTATCAGCTTAAGTCAAAACATAAACTCCTTGAGCTTTTTTGTTTCTTCTTTGAATAAATAGCCTTGGTTTACTGACTCATCAGTTGTTTGCTAAGAATAGAGAGCAGTCTTCATTTGGCTGTAGTGAGCTGCAGATTTTTACAACTGACTGTGGAGCTGACACATGAAACCTAACGCTGTTAGACTTTCAGTGCGCTCTAAGCACTCTCTACCAACTGTTTTCACCTCAAACCTGCGCACCATGTGTGCCTCGACCAACTTCTCATTTAGGAAACTAAAACTTGAGGTTGTGGTTCTGGTTTCATTTTGACCAGGGTCCCAGCATGGCTAGGGTGTTTGTTATGGTTACGTTGTGGTAATCATTAAAAATGACTGAAAGATGGGGTTGTGTAAATATTAATACCTGCAGAAATTGGTGTTTAATCCTTTCCACTCATAAACAGCAGCACAGAATCATACAGACAGTTGTTTTAAACATCATAAGCTATTCAAGTCTGCTCAGAAGGTAATTAGAAGGTATCAGATCCATGGATGGATGGATGGATGGACATCAGTATCAGAGTTTACAACTTTTTTTCATATATGTAAAAAAATGTATTAATGTTTCTGATGATTTAGAGGACTTTATAAATTAGGCACTAAAAGGTATCTGTCTATTTATCTGTAGTTATAAATATGTGTGTATTTTCTAACTGTTGCGTTCTCAATAACAGGAAAGTATTAAATAGACATATGGTATTGCCATTTATGTTTGCACTCATTTTAAGCAAAATATCAACACATAACGGAAGCTGTTTGGTCCTGTAGCTGCACCACCCACCCTTGTAGAGTCCCCAGCAACTTTAATAACAAAGTTACACCCTTGCTGAGCTGCCTCTGAGTTGTTTTATTTAAAATTCTATGAGGTGATGTACAAAACCAAAGTGAGAAGAAAAAGGTTTTCTCTGTCCAAATATTTACGAAACCTGACTGTAAGTGTCTCAGCAGCTTGAAAGTCTGCAGCCAGCGCTGGTGTGTGAGTCCTAACCCAGCCAGGATAAGTGATGACAGAGCAAGTCAGAGGCCCGACTCTTGAAGGGTGAACCGGTGTCTCTGCCAGAAGGCCTGAGATGAATGAGGAAGGATGGGAGGTGAAGCACTGAGTGCTGAGAGTCAGGAATGTGACCACTCACTCTGAGGGAGAGCTTCCATACTTAGCTTCAGGCTTCTGGCTCCTTACTTTTAAAAGGTCCAGTTAATGCTGACAATCATTTAACCTTTTAATGAAAGGGATGGATCATCTGGGCCTTTTTTGGAGTTTTTAATCAAAAGTATTAGACTCATGATTCTAAATTTGATGCAAAATTTTGATTTGTTGACCCTACACACATTTAAATGACCAATTAAACAATTTAACAGGAAAGTCAGATTGTAGGACAGCTGCAAATGTGGGAACATCTCTGCAGCAGTAAGTCTGCAGCTTTTGTCTGAATAGCGAAGGGCAAAGTTTCTACTGTATTCTATTAAATCTACTTTTAGTTTCAAAGTAAGAAGGGACCAAAGACATAAGTTTGCTTTCCCAGCTGATCCAGTGATCAGGTGCCATCTTGAATTTTAAGGTCAGTGATGGCCAGAAACATTGAACTTTTTAGTTTGGAGTTGTTCATGAAGACATTTTAGCAGATTTCCTTTTCAAACCCATCTTCCATTAGAGATGGAAACACTTCTCTGTATTTCAAAATAAAATCTCTGGTTGTGAGGTCATATCAGTGAAGCAACAAGTTGTAGCTTCTTTTAGCAGGCAATTACAGGAGTTAATTTATGAGGCTGAGCTCAGAAAGTGCAACACTTCTAAGTCCAGTTTGACTATTTTTGACAATGGCACAGTGTGTACTGGTTTTCAGGGGAATCTATAATTTTTATATGAAGTTAGTGTGCAAGTTTCTAAGCAGGAAGTAGATGCTGCATGGGCTTGAGTAAAGTAGACAAACCTGGAAATCCCCCATCAGGTTTTAAGCCTGAGAACTCCATGCTGAGAGGCAAAAGGCTAAAAACTTTCCAGAAGCAGTCCTTGAATAGTTACCAGATTTTTAATTGTGAAAAACATATTGGTGTTGTGCATTTACCTAATATGAACATGTTCCTAGATATGATTAATGTTGTGCCACCTGCTGGTGTCAAACAAATCCTCTTTAACTTCAGCCTGACCGAGGAGATGGATCCAGTGACGGGGAACACCTCCTACCTTGTTCCAAAACCAAATGTCTCTAGCCTGGCCTAATACTCTGGTGTACTTATGGTGCATCAAGCCACAGAAGACTTTTTGACTTGAAATAATTAAGTCCACAGTGTTCACACATTAAACATAATCCAATGGTTGCTTTTGATTAGAAGATGAAAAATGAAACATGCTTTACAGCAAGATGTTTGTATCTGAGGCTTTTGTGGCCTCTGGCAAAACTTAGACAAAATGTGCTTCAAGGAGTACCGAGTACAATCACATATCGTACTCGTTACTCCTTGCCTGAGTGGAGTAACAAGTATGAGTAAGTGTTTTGCCGGATTAAAACACTTTAGGCAAATTAGAAACAGTTCTGCTTGATTTCAATCAAACAATCAACACTGTCAGCCAGAATGATTTGACATTCAAATATGACTTTTAAGACTTTAAGGGCATCATAAAATCATTCCACACATATAACTGACAAGTTTTATAAACTGCATCCTTTTTAATTAGCTTTTACAGATTACATTCTCTGCACATCTAGGGGCATTCCTCCTCTACAGTGAAAAGCAAAGATACATTTCTTTTGGTCTGCATGGGAGTTAAAGGTGAAGGATGTTCTTTTTCTGGGTGGATCATCAAAATAAGTGGTCCTCCTAATTGTCAATCATTCTGGTGATATGTTTACCTAAGGCTGTCCTACGTGCTCATCCACATTTTCACTTACCGCTGGTGAGTCTGACATAATGGAAAAATTGCAAATCTTTTGAAAAGTAAGCTTGTATGAGTGATGCAAACAGCAACTTTTAAACAGAGGGTGCACAAGGAGAAATGGCCTCGTTCATGCTCTTGCACGTGTTTAATAGAGGTTCCCTCTTGGGAGCGGGTACAAGGTTGTGCATATGCATTTTAATTTAAGTGGAGAGGCCGCGTCTTTTCAAGAAAGATTTGCTAAAAATCTTACCTGTAACAACATTTTTATCGGTTAAGAGCAAGCATGTGTTTTGGGCTTGAAGGGAAGAGAATGTGATCTGTAAATTGAACTGAACAGAATGAAATTCGGAAAACTAAATATGAAAAAGGAAATAAAAAATTTAAACAAATAAAATATTACAATAAAAGTATAAAACCCCTTGAAGCCCTAATTGATATTGTTCTGCCCTGAATATGTTTAGTATGTTTAAAAGACACTTAAAAACGACTTTGAAATGTTAATATACTATTCTTTATTTTTCTATGTATTTCGGGTGCTTTTATTTTGAAAATCTGCCGAACCGGAAGTAGGGAGTAAAAACGTAAGCAGGAGAAAAAACGTGTATGCATCGTCTCAGGACCGCAAAAATGCAGCTAATCTCTCAGAAAGCAATGGTTGTAAGTGTTACTCATTGTTTATAGATTCGATAAGAAGTGTTGATATCTTTTATTGGTATTTTCTGTGACAGTAGTGTGTGTGTGTGTGTGTTTACTTGCTAATTTACTGCTGTGCTAGCCTGCTGTGAGAATACCTGTTGAGTTAATATTAAGCAGCTAATACTTTGATACGTTAATACTGATATTTACATGGCTGTTTAAGACATTTTTTGTCTTTCTTTTCTAGTTTTACACCGAATTCAATGCAGTCAGAAATGCTGACTAAATTTGTAAGAAGACAATAAAGGAGCAAGCCGCTCACTTCCTGGCTCTTGAATAAGGAGTTTGGCTGGCTGTTTATCTGTGTTCACGCAAGAGCAAAACACATAGAGAGAACAGTACAGTAAAAAACCATATCATCAGAGGGATTCGCCTGCTACAGTTATGGAAGCACAGACAACGCAAAAGGATGAAACGGCAGCGTCAGTAGCTGGCTCAAAGCGCACGTCTTCCTCCAAGCATTCAGTGGCTAGCGCTGCTGCTAAGGCCAGAGCCGCAGCTGAAGCTGCACGCACCAGGGTCACATATGGACAAAAAGAGTTGGAATTGAAAAAACAGAGAGCCAAATTAGATTTGGAAAAAGCTACACTAGAAGCAGACCTAGAAGCACTAGAACTTGAAAAAGATGCTGCTGCTGCTAATGCAGAGGCTGAGATTTTAGAAGCTGCAGCACGATCAGAATATGAGGACATAGGCAGTGTCATCAGGAGTGACGTCTCACCACAGGTAGTTCAACGGCGAACGGAGGCATATCTGAACCATCAAGCTCAGAC
Source organism: Cyprinodon diabolis (assembly GCA_030533445.1). Classification (NCBI taxonomy): domain Eukaryota; kingdom Metazoa; phylum Chordata; class Actinopteri; order Cyprinodontiformes; family Cyprinodontidae; genus Cyprinodon; species Cyprinodon diabolis. The sequence continues at coordinate 10,457,065 of CM060066.1, forward strand.
CAGGTTCAGAACTGACACACCTGCCCCAGACACACAGTCCCCTCCCCATATAAAAGAGACACAGCCAATGACAAGGCAGGAGGTCCCTGAATTAAGCCCCAACTACCGCCATGTTGGTTCACCCACCACACCAAGACACAGAAGGGCTTCTGCTATTAATCCAGCTGCTAACATGATGGACTTTGCTAAATATCTGGCACGCAGAGAGTTAGTAACGACAGGTCTTACCAAGTTTGATGATCAGCCTGAGAGCTTCAGAGCGTGGCAGTCCTCCTTCCTTAACGCCACTCAAGACTTACACCTAACAGCTAGTGAAGAGTTAGATCTCCTGGTAAAATGGCTAGGAAAGGAATCATCTGAACACATTAAAAGAATTCGAGCAGTACATGTCACTAACCCTGAAGCTGCTCTTCATATGTCTTGGACAAGGCTCAGAGAGTGCTACGCCACCCCCGAAGTGATAGAGAGTGCTCTATTCAAACGGTTGGACAGTTTTCCTCGTCTCACTTCAAGGGAGAACATCAAACTAAGAGAACTTAGCGACCTGCTCATGGAGCTGCTCTCAGCCAAAGATGATGGATACTTACCTGGACTCAGCTACCTTGACACACCTCGGGGCATTAACCCCATTGTTGAAAAGCTGCCAATAAACCTGCAAGAAAAATGGCTGTCTACTGGATCAAGATACAAAGAACATTATGCTGTAACTAATCCCCCGTTTTCGTTCTTTGCTGACTTTGTCAATAGTGAAGCAAAAGCTAGAAATGACCCCAGCTTTGGCTTGACATACAACAGCCGCCCTTATTGCCGTAATGAGAGGCCCATAGGAAAGCATGACAGTGTGAGAACGACTATAGCCGTCCATAAGACAGACTTGTCTGCAGCTGCAGGTTCGAACTCAATGTATAAAGCAGAGATGGAGAAGAAAAACAGTGGTGATCCAGCTAAATACTGCCCACTTCACAACAAATCTCATCCTCTGGAAAAGTGCAGAGCCTTTAAAATGAAACCGCTAACAGAACGAAAAGGATTGCTAAGAGATCACAGACGATGTTTTAGGGGCTGCTCTGCTACTCACATGGCTAAAGACTGTTCTGTTGAGCTGAAATGCTACGAGTGTGAAAGTGATCGACACTGCACAGCCATGCATCCAGACATACACCTCTCACTAGCAGTGTCATCTGTGACTAAGCCAGACACAGAACAGCAGAACAACACGCCTTCAGAGATTACATCAAGGTGCACTGAGGTCTGCGGAGAAGGCCTCCCAGCACGATCTTGTGCAAAGATATGCTTGGTTCAAGTTTTCCCACAAGGACGGAAAGAACGCTCAGTCAAGATGTACGCCATCCTTGACGACCAAAGCAATCGTTCGCTGGCTAGAACTGAGTTTTTCCAGCTTTTTGGTATCCAAGGTTACCCTTCACCCTACCTGATGAGAACTTGTGCCGGCACTGTTGAAATGACTGGAAGGAAGACAGTCGGCTTCCAGGTACAAGCAGTAGATAGTGAAGTGTGTTTAGACCTACCGCCACTCATTGAATGTAATGAGATCATGAGCAATAGATCAGAAATCCCCTCACCGGAGGACGCTCTTTCCCACGCTCACTTGAGACCTGTTGCGCCTTACATCCCAGAGCCTGATCCTGAGGCGCAGATCCTGCTCTTACTGGGGAGAGACCTCATACGTGTCCATAAGGTGAGACAGCAAATCAATGGGCCCCATGAAGCACCTTTTGCCCAGCGTTTGGATTTGGGGTGGGTGATAGTGGGGGAAGTTTGTATTGATAGTGCTCACAAACCCACTGTGGCTGTCTATAAGACCAACGTCCTGCAGAATGGACGTCCATGCTATCTGACGCCCTGTCAGGAACACATCAGCGTCAAAGAAAAGGTGAGCTACGGCGGGGAGCACAGACCTGGCACCTCTACTCATCTCTCCAGCTGTTCTGGCAACGGCGTAGCATCTCAGGACAAACTTGGATGCTGTGTGTTCATGAAAACAGAGAATGATGACAAACCGGCCTTATCTTTCGAGGACGAAAAGTTTCTGGAGGTCATGGAAAAGGAGTTCCACAGAGATGAAAAGAACAGCTGGACTGCTCCCCTACCTTTCAGGTTCCCCAGGCCACACCTTCCAAATAATCGTGCTCAAGCCCTCCACCGTCTCCACTCCTTGCGACGTACACTGAACAAAAATCCTGAAATGAAAGAACAGTTTGTTGCCTTTATGGAGAAGCTTTTTTTAAACGAACATGCTGAAGAAGTTCCCCCTCTTCCTGAGAATGCAGAGTGTTGGTACTTACCCATTTTCGGAGTGTACCACCCACAGAAGCCGGGTCAGATACGAGTTGTATTTGACTCGAGCACACAAGAATGTGGCATCTCTCTTAACAACGTCCTGCTTTCAGGCCCTGACTTAAATAACTCGCTCCTGGGAGTGCTGCTTAGATTCAGAAAGGAGCTTGTTGCACTGACTGCCGACATCCAACAAATGTTCTATGGATTCTTGGTGAGAGAAGACCACAGAGACTTCTTAAGATTCCTCTGGCACAAGGATAACGATCTGACTAAGGAAGTGATGGAGCTCAGGATGCGAGTACATGTGTTCGGGAACAGCCCTTCGCCAGCAGTTGCTATATACGGCCTCCGGAGAGCTGCCCAAGAAGGTGAACAAAAGTATGGCTCTGACTCTCGCCACTTCGTTGAAAGACACTTTTATGTGGATGATGGGCTCATCTCCCTCCCATCAGAGACTGAAGCTATTGATCTGCTCAAGCGCACTCAAGCTTCGCTGGCAGAATCAAATCTGAAACTACATAAAATCGCCTCTAACAGCATCACAGTAATGCAAGCCTTCAAACCTGAGGACCTGGCTGCAGGCCTGAGAGACCTGGGCCTTGACAAAGAAGAGCTTCCAGTCCAAGGAAGTCTCGGTTTATGCTGGAACATAGACTCTGACACCTTCACATTTAAAGTGGTAGTCAACGACAAGCCGTTCACCCGTCGTGGAGTGCTATCCACCGTCAATAGCGTCTTCGACCCATTGGGCTTGGTTGCACCTGTGACCATTAAAGGGCGAGCTTTGCTCAGAGAACTTTCTGCTGACATTCACGAGTGGGACACTGAACTTCCTGCAGACAAGTTAAACAAATGGGAAACATGGAAAGAATCGTTAAAGGACCTGAGTGACCTCCATCTACCTCGCTCCTACATACAACGGTCACTCTCCAGTGCCACATATACAGAGTTATGTGTTTTTTCTGATGCTTCAAACTGGGCAATAGGGGCAGTAGCTTACCTCAGGGTTGTCATGACAGATGGACAGTGTCGAGTTGGCTTTGTGCTCGGAAAGGCTAAGCTGGCTCCTCAACCCGAACCCACCATCCCTCGCCTCGAACTGTGTGGAGCTGTGCTGGCCGTCGAGATGGCTGAACTGATCCTCGATGAGCTTGACCACAAACCAGATGCAGTGAGGTTTTATTGTGACAGTAAAGTTGTCCTTGGTTATATATGCAATGAAACAAAGCGATTCTTTGTGTATGTACACAACCGTGTTCTAGGCGTTCGCAAGACAACTTCCCCTCAGCAGTGGCATTATGTGCCTACAGGTCAAAATCCAGCTGATCTGGCCACCAGATCTGTTCCAGCATCTCAACTTACCAACAGCATGTGGTTTACAGGGCCAGAGTTCCTTCACAAACCATTCCTGGCTGAAGCACAAGAGACCTTTAATTTGGTGGATCCAGAAACAGATCCAGATGTACGACCTCAACTGACCACCCTTGCTACCTGCATTAATGAATGTGAACTCACCTCAGGACGTTTCCAACGTTTCTCCACTTGGGGGTCTTTGCTGAGGGCAGTTTCCTTTTTGATCCATCAAACTCGTTCATTCAGATCTGACTCATCAGCTACATGTAAAGGATGGCATCGATGCAGCAGACTTCGTACTCCAGAAGAGTTGACAGCAGCGAAGTGGGTCATACTCAAGTCTGTTCAAAGGGAGGCTTATCCAGAAGAGTACACTGCACTGCAAGAAGACAGAGCAATCTCAAGATCAAGCGCAATCCTGAACCTCGATCCTTTCATGAACGATGACCTCTTACGGATCGGAGGACGTCTGAGACATGCATCGACCAGTCCAGAGGTGAGAAATCCAATCATTCTCCCAAGACAAAGTCATGTCACAACACTACTGGTGAATCATTACCACATGAAAGTTGAACACCAAGGGCGACAATTCACCGAGGGTGCAATCAGGGCTGCAGGCCTGTGGATTGTGGCTGGCAAAAGGTTGATAAGTTCAGTCCTTCATCGTTGTGTCACCTGCCGCAAGCTGAGGGGAAGGCTTGAGGTCCAAAAGATGGCTGACCTCCCTCCCGAGCGTCTGAGCTCATCAGCGCCATTCACCTATGTAGGATTAGATGTTTTCGGCCCCTGGGAAGTTCTCACCCGACTCACCAAAGGTGGCGCAGCTCAGAGCAAACGCTGGGCCATACTTTTTACATGCATGAGCACCAGAGCTGTGCATGTAGAAGTCATAGAGTCGATGGATACAGCCAGCTGCATTAACGCCCTCCGAAGGTTTTTCGCTTTAAGAGGGCCAGCGAAGCAGCTGAGATCAGATCGGGGCACAAACTTTATTGGAGCCAGCTCCGAACTGGGCATGGGACCGGACGATCCAAAGCAAACCAGCATTTTAAAGTACTTACATGAGAATGGTTGCACATGGGAATTCAACCCCCCACATGCATCCCACATGGGAGGGGTGTGGGAACGCATGATTGGCGTGACCCGGAGGATACTCGATTCCATGCTACTAAGAACCAAGCGTACTCACCTGACTCATGATGTGCTCTGTACTTTAATGGCGGAGGTGTGCGCTATGATCAACGCCAGACCATTAGTCCCGGTCTCCTCCGATCCCTCCTCTCCAATGCTGCTGACCCCTGCTATGCTCCTGACCCAAAAACCAGGTGTGTCTCCTCCACACTGCAGTTTCGACGAAAAGGATCTTTTCAAGTGTCAGTGGAGACAGGTGCAGGCACTTGCTAATGAGTTTTGGAGCCGATGGAGAGCTGAATACCTCTATACCCTTCAGCCAAGGCGTAAGTGGCACACAGCATGTCGCAACTTGGAAGTCGGAGACATTGTGTTACTTAAACAGTGATTCCCCCCGCAACGAGTGGCCAATGGGTCTGGTCACATCTACGAGCCCAAGCGGTGATGGGAAAGTCCGCAAAGTTGAGGTTAGGACAACATCACAGGATAAAGTAAAGACATTCTTAAGGCCTGTTACTGAGGTCGTCTTACTCCTGGCAAAGGAAAGCCAGAGGTCAAATCGGGACATTTAAATCTTAAGTGGCATCAGTAAATGCCAGACGGGGAGTGTTCTGCCCTGAATATGTTTAGTATGTTTAAAAGACACTTAAAAACGACTTTGAAATGTTAATATACTATTCTTTATTTTTCTATGTATTTCGGGTGCTTTTATTTTGAAAATCTGCCGAACCGGAAGTAGGAAGTAAAAACATAAGCAGGAGAAAAAACGTGTATGCATCGTCTCAGGACCGCAAAAATGCAGCTAATCTCTCAGAAAGCAATGGTTGTAAGTGTTACTCATTGTTTATAGATTCGATAAGAAGTGTTGATATCTTTTATTGGTATTTTCTGTGACAGTAGTGTGTGTGTGTGTTTACTTGCTAATTTACTGGTGTGCTAGCCTGCTGTGAGAATACCTGTTGAGTTAATATTAAGCAGCTAATACTTTGATACGTTAATACTGATATTTACATGGCTGTTTAAGACATTTTTTTGTATCTTTCTTTTCTAGTTTTACACCGAATTCAATGCAGTCAGAAATGCTGACTAAATTTGTAAGAAGACAATAAAGGAGCAAGCCGCTCACTTCCTGGCTCTTGAATAAGGAGTTTGGCTGGCTGTTTATCTGTGTTCACGCAAGAGCAAAACACATAGAGAGAACAGTACAGATATACATGTACATAAAAAAATACATTTTGTGCGTGTTTTTCCCCTTCAATGAGATGCCAAATAAAAATGGTTAATATTACTAAAGAAATAGAAATGAAGGTAAAGTATATTTTGTAACAGCAGTTATAACTACATAATAACATACACTGTGACTAGCAATGGGGTGATGCAAAAACTCTACGCTGCAAAAGATATTCTGAAAATGAGTAAAAAGATCTTAAAATAAGTATATTTAACCTTAATATGAGGAAGAAAAAAGATGATCTTTCCATGGAATGACCATTTTTACCCTTAAAATAAGATAATTGCATATTATGCACTTGAAATGAGAGACTGCTGTTTTTTTTCTTATTTTAAATGTACATTGTCTTGTTCCGATGGCAAAGTGCCTCACTTACCTGCTCAATTAAAAAAAATGCTCTTATTTTAGGAAAAAATGTCTTCGATTTACATTTTTTTGCAGTGTAATACAAGCGGTTTGTTGCTTATTAGCAACAACAGTTAGAACAACAATTTAAATGAAATGAAATTTTAAAGTTAAACTTAACAGTAGTTTGCATTTATCTGAGAAAACAGCAAAGTTAAAATTGTTGGTCGAAGTTTCAGTTCTGGGTTACATTTTTTTATTTAATTTTTTTTTTTTTATTTCAATTGAAAAAAAAATGTTGCTTGGAACAATAATTGAAGAAAAAGCCCTCCATATATTGCCATATTAGAGCTTGTTATTGTCCTCCTGAGTGACGCCTCCCCCTCCTGACCCATAAATATCCCCTCTGCTCGGCAGTGACAGTGTTAACCAGGGCTCAGCTCCAGCTCTCCTCCCTCTATGTAAATGCTAGTGGAAGTGAGCGGGACCCGAGGCGGGGAAGCGCTCCCTGAATGAGGAGGCGGACTGGGGGACAGGGTGGGGGGGGGGGGGGGGGATGTGCGCCCCTCTGCTGCTCGGTACGCGGAGGTGTGCGCTCCTCTCTCTCTCTCTTGATCCTGCTTTTGTATCGCTTCGGAGGAGAGAACCCACAGGACACCTTTGGATGCAATCATGTCACGGCCGCCGTGTCGTTTTCCCGGCAGCATCCTCTGAATAATAGAGGCTGTTTTAATCCACGCAGGCGTCAAAGGGACCTTAAGGAATAAAGCTATGGGTGGGCAGATAACGCGGAATGCTTTGTACGGTAAGGTTTAAACCTCCATGTTATTCTGCTCTTATTAATAACAGATTAACGCTTCATTGATGTGAGGCTGCAGGTACAGTGGTGCCACTACAGCCTATTCTTTGCTCAGAGTGACGTCACTCCGGTGATAGGAATAAGGGTCTGCAGACGCACGGTGGTCTCTGTTATGATCCAGCGCGACGTCACCTCATCCTCCTCCTCCTGCTGCTGCTGCTGGTGCTGCAGCCATGAGGTTTTTGCCCTGAGGAGGAGCGGCTCTGTGGAAGATGGGAAGTTGTGGGGTTTCCCTCCACTGTAGTTTCCCTATTCAATAAACAGGCGCTCAGAGCTGCAGCTGCGCTCTAACAGGCAAAGTGCGCGTCTGCATGTTCACTGGAGATCCACAGCATCTCAGCTCAAGAGATGCTGGCCTGCACCAGGCCTTCTGTGGTAACACACAGGGTAGGAGGCTTTAGGTGATGATGCTTCATTTATACCAGGAGGTTAAGCTGGGACCTCACTCCTGGTCTTGATCACCTGATCGTCCCTAATTAAAGCCTAAGGATTGATCCAATTACTTTAAGCATGACAGCAGGAAGAAGTCCTCTGTTGCAGGATCAAGGTTGAACAGCCCAGGAAGTTACTTTGTTCTCTATATCAAAATGAGCAAAACTGGATAAAGAAGAGCTGAAACCTTCCACAGTTCTATGTTAAAATAAGAAGCATTCCAAACCTTACAAACTCTGCTCGCCTTATTGGACTAAATTTGACTTTAAAACTAGTGTTGCACTGATGCCATTTTTTGGCCTGGATACCTGGCTGTGCAGTATTGGCCAATACCGATCTAGTCAGAATATGAGTCTGATACTGCTCCATAGAGCTGTGATTATGGGGCGTGTTTCGAACGAAACAGGAAAAAAATGCCTCTGCACTCAATTGGAGAAACCTACAACCAATAAGAGCAACGGAGTGCGTGACGTATGTTAAGAGACGCATAGTTGTTGTCAACAAAAATCAAAGCGTGCAGTTGCACGTGTACAATAAGAAGATGAGCCTTGATCGCGTTTCTCTGTTCCTCTTTTAAAATTAATTTGCTGTCGATATCTTCTAGAACAGACCTAATAGCAGAATCTACTCACCTCAACTCTCCAACGGCAGCCATTGTTGTTGTCACCCAAGCGCGCTTTGGTGACGTGGTTGATTATGTTACTGTTCGTCATCTGTCCATCATCGTATAAAGCCCGCCCTGACAATTTGATTGGCCCGCCAGATATTGTGCGAGCATACTCGCACTACTATTGAGCAATGCCAGACCGAACTTCCCGACCTCAAACGTTGTGGGCGGGACTAAGTTCGGAATGGCACCCAGGCTACGATACCGATACCATCTGTTTGAAATTGATGTGTGTGTATATGAAGAACTGCATACTACTTGGATGTAAAATAATTGCCATCATGGCTTTGTCAAGCTGCTGCCTACCTTTGTGAAGCAAGAAAAAGACTAATACAAAGTGAATCCAGTAGAACTTTTTATTTCCTACCTGGAATGGGTGACAATAGTTGAATAATCTTTTGGCTCTCAAAATGGTATCGGTGCCCTATTTGTTGGTACTCGCTGATACTGATACCACCATTTTACTGCTGGATTGGGGCCCCGCCCAATAGTGGTATTGGTATCAGTGCAACACAATTTAAAACTATGGTTATCGAAATCTGGTCGTCCTCATCTAAAGGTCTTAATGGAGGCTAGATCTGATTCTGTGTTTTATTTCAGGTGTCAAACCTTCAAAACTGAGCACTGATGACAAATTTGGCAACATAAAGTGGATCAAACTGTCCTTTATAAAAAAAAATTGTCTCACTACAACTGTTTCATTTCCATTACGATGCCAATACTGTCGCATTAAAAAGGGATTAATACCAATATGAACCTGATAGGATATTAGTACGATTCATACGTGCTTTTATTACATTATTATGTTTCACTGTAGAATGTTAGAAAAGGTTGGATCACTAGTTCTCACTAGTGATCAATGTATTAACCAAGGAATAAAGTAAACTTTAAACAGAAGCAGAGTTTTTCCAGTAGCAGGACAATATCAGAGATTAAAGATACAGGCTGATATAACCTGATATTAGTTTTCTGGCAAATATCGCGACAATATTACTATTAGACCGGGAAATCCCTGGGATGATTAAGCTGAAGCTAAAGCCCTATAGGTTGGGTTTTTTGCAATAATTATCACACTTTTTAGCAGGTTTATTGCAGTTAAATATTGTACTGGTACTTATCTTATTTATATATATTTTTTATGGTAATTTTTATTATGATTCTTTTTCATTAAGTGCACTTTACTTACCTATCAAATTCAGAATTGCATTTGCGTCAATGAGTCGATGCAATCAGCTGGTTTTCCTTTGACAGAAAACTTTGAATCAATTTGACTGGATGATCTGGTGAACTGTAAAGTGCCTTGAGATGATGTGTGTTGTGAATTGGTGCTATATAAATAAACTGACTTCAGTTAAGAATAGGTAGACTTCTGCCTATAAGCAGAACCCACTTTCAGGTAGGGGTGAAAAATGCAAAAATATAACAATAAGAAAAGGATGAAGATGTATGTGATGGTACAATTCATCATGATATATACAAATATACATTAGCAATGACGATATATTGTGATTTTCATAATAGCTCTAGGAAACCATGTGAGAGCTGGTTGCTCAACTTTGGTGAGTGCAAACTGAATAATAGGCTCTGAGGCAGTGTGCTGCCAACTATTGGCTGGAGGTATAGGAGTTTTATATAAAAAGTTGTATATTTTCCTATAAATATTTTTTATTCTTTAAGATCAACAAGCAGTATTTTCTAAACAATACTAATATTGTCCAATAAAATAGTCAGAAACATTTTTTTCTTATACCCTATTATCAGATAATATGTTGTTCCCATGTGCTGGTGATTCACCTCGTATAGCACAAACATTTCTCCTCTAAAAGATTCGGTGGAAGCAGTGATACTTTCAAGTGGAATGTCCTAACTAATTTAACATTTTTTATTGTTAGTATTTCAGTAATAAACATGAATTAGCAAATAATACTGTAACACCAAAGCAGACAAAACACAGATTCCTGCTCTTACAGAACTAGTTGTTGAGATAAACTGATGAAGGTTCTCAGTCATCCAGGTCATAGTCATTCCGTAAAAATTCAAAAAATATCCATTGGACTTGGTTTTCAAGATTTGAAGACGTTTCGCCACCTCTCCAGGAAGCTTTCTCACTTCACATGTCTGGATCCGCAGTGAGTTGAGTCTTATATATAAGACTCAACTCACTGCGTAATTGTTGAGATAAACAAACCCGATCTTCTGTCAGATCAGCATACCCCGTCAGACCAGCATACTTATAGTCAATACGCATGCGCAAGATGTCAGATTTACATTTATCACGTTAGTTTTTTTTTATGAAAAATAGGCTTTGAACTACCTCAATGGGTGTTCATCCCTTTAGTCATGTAAAAAAAACAACAATTTAAGGTCAGATCACCATACGCTTCAAAAAACACCAAAAAGTAAGTTTAATTGTTTTTTTGTAGATAACTTCAGGGATAAGACGTCCGTTGGTGTAGCTTAAAGTGTATTTTTGGTACAAAACTAAAGGAATAAACTAAAGGGATAAACGGGTATTCACTATGGGTATGCTGGTCTGACCGGGTATGCTCATCTGACAGAACACTGGCTGAGACCAATTCATTTCTATGTTATGCAGATCCATAAAAGATTCATTTAGCAGTTAGCATCTGTTCATCAATTTGTTTGCATGTTTATTAACAAGAGCATCATCAAACCTTAGTTTGCTCACAGGATGTATTAAGAGGAAAAAAAAGATTTGTTTTTTCTGTCATGATGGGTTTTAGGTTCCTAACCCACATGCAGAACACACACGGAGTCAGGAGGAAAGTTAGACTGTTTATTGAAGAAACATGAGGTTATGACAGGTGTTGGAAACAGGTTCGGGGCTGGTAACACAGGTTTCTCTGTCCAGAGTTTCAGGCTGAGCGTCAGGGGGAGAGTACCGGTTGGGTCCAGAGACTGAAGATCGGCAGAGGGCTTAGCAGCGGCAGGAACTGGCTTCAGGGTTGTGAGGTTCAGACCTTGAGGGGGTCTCCAAGTTCTCTCCAGAGAACTGGCAGGGAGACGCAGGTTGAGGTCTTCAGGTTTGGCTTCTCAGAGCAGGCAGGCTGGTTTCCAAACATGAGCTCCACCAGAGCTCCAGGTTTCAGTCAGGATCTTCCTAGAAGAGCAAGAGGACAAAACTGATCAGGATCAGGTTCAAGGTTTCAGGAGAGTCAGAGAGTTTGGCAGGCTGGTTGGCTACCATGACTTATTCAACACTCTGGCACTGAAGGGAAGCTCAGCCGCTGCTTATAAAGCTGGTCTCCTGATGACTGATGGATCTCAGGTGTGGTCCTCAGCTCAGCTCCAGGAGACCAAGGGGCACCCTCTGCTGGAGGAAGGTGGACAGACCTCCAGATCCCAACATTTTTGTTGTTTTTTGCTGTTAGTAGAGTGTGATTAGTCTCAATTGACCCTAAACCCTGATGGTGGTCATCTGACACATAACAGGAAAGCAGACCCTGACCATTTTTTGAGATGCTGTTAAATTTACAACAGATGGAACTTTGCCAACCATTCATGAACGGTTTCATCTAACTTCACGTTTAGTTTCAGCTCTTCTAGCAGTCTGCAGATTGACAGTTTCCTTTCTCTGGTAAATCGCCTCTGTGATTTTGCTTTAAGGCAAATGTGGCCTGCTTGTGCTTGTGAGAAGGAGAGAAAGAAGTGTGGGTTTAACTAAATTTAAAATTAAACAGTCACTGTTGCTATGACAACCCACTGGCATCACATTTTCTTTAACAGTTTTATTCTTTTTATCCATCTGTTGCTGTGAAAGAAAATGAAAAGATATACTTCGAAAGGCTTATTTAATTTAATTTTTCCAGAACGAAAAAGTAGAAGTTTCAATAAAGAAGTTTGGTTAAACTTACTCTCTAAAGGTAACTTTGCTAAAAACGGTGAAAGTTTGGAGCAGCAGAGAACATCTGAGCAGCGTTTGGATGCTCGGCTGGGGGGGGTCGTTCATTGCGTAACCGCACAGTGCGTGGGAGCTCCACTTTTGCGGTCCGATTGACTGAAAGTGGGCCAGCGTCTGATGCTGACTCCATGGAGCGTCTGTCTGTGGATCCATGCTCAATTTGGTTCATCACCCAGAAGTGAAGAGCTAATATTGAGGGAACCAGATACGTCTAATAAACCAGTCCTCTGTTAAAATACCTCAACAACAACAAAAGTTATTCAAAGAGCATCCTTGCTTCTATAAAGGGAATTTGGTTTTATTATTGTGAGCAAAGAAGACGTTCTTTGAAATGGAAATTTGAAAAAAAATATCCCAAATAGAAAATTTTAATTTTTTTTTTACAATTTTGAGGGAAACATTACTGTTTTGTCACATTTTTCTGTCCATATTTATCTTAATAATTTTCTTTCTGATTTTATTATTTCTAACTTAAGTTTTTTTTTTTATTTGTTTTGAAAATTTGATATTTTCAAATTTTATCTTTGCAATACATTTTTTTTGACTGACAGATTTTTTTAGATACAGTTTTATAATTTGCATTCTTTTCAAAGTATTTTGCAGATCACATCCTTTCCCTTCTGGAGGCGGGCTTTCCTCTAGACCGGGGAGCAAAGATACATTTCTATTGGTCTGCTGGACGTTAGCAACAACATTTTTTTATTGGTCAAGAGTGAGAGTTTGTATTGTGCTTAAAGTAAAAAAAAAACGTGTATGATCTATGTAACACAATTGTAAAAGACTGCAATTTGTAAGACTTAACCTGAAAAACAGACATTTGAAAAAAATGACATTTCCAAATAATAAAATTTGATTTGAAAAAGAAAGATCGATTTAACAAACTCTGAGAAAATACAGCTTGAAAAAAGAAAAGAAAGATATGACCAAAAAAAAAAATAATAATCTGAGAAGACTGCAAAGTGACCCCTAAAATGTCTTTCGATTGGAAAATGTGTCATAGTTTCGTTTCTGGATTTATTTGCATTTTCACATTTTCATTCACATTTTCATTTACAAAAAAATTTTGCTTTCAACAATAATGGAACAACCTTCACTCCATAACCTCCCTTCAATCAAGAAATACTATGCATGGTTACCCTCCATGCTGCCTGCTGCCGTTGGCCTCCAGAGAAGCATCCTTGGCTTAATTCTGCTTCAACATCAGCGGCTCTGAGTTGCTATTATTTATTGATAAGGTTTTCATAATCCTGCTTGTGAAGAGAATACAGTCTAGGTTACGATTGGTGGGCCGCAGGGGGCAAAGTCAGCCATATCTCATCAGTGCAGTGTCTCACCTTTCACTGCCAGTTTGTTGCTGTGTGAATTATTCAGAATGCAGTCAGGTGAGAACCATGGCTGGCCGTTTTCATTTGCATGACTGTTTTTAGTTTTTGGGGAAGTATTTTTTCAGTTAGCCTGGATTATGACTAACACTTACTGCCCTAGATTCATTTAAAATTCGCTGAACTTATTCACCGGTGTTTATCTGACTATGTTAGTTTTATATATATATATATATATATATATATATATATATATATATATATATATATATATATATATATATATATATATATATATATATATATATAAACTCTGTTTTCTCACCCCTCTTGGGGTGGTATGTGTCATCCTCAAGCTCAGGTCCTCTACCAGAGGCCTGGGAGTTTGAGGGTTCTGCGTAGTATCTTAGCTGTTCCTAGGACTGTGCTCTTCTGGACAGAGACCTCTGATGTTTTACCTGGGATCTGCTGTAGCCACTCTCCCAGTTTGGGGGTCACAGCCCCCAGTGCTCCAATTACCACTGGCACCACTGCTGTTCTTACTTTCCACATCTTTTCTAGCTCCTCTTTCAGCCCTTGGTATTTCTCAAGCTTCTCGTGTTCTTTCTTCTTGATGTTGCTGTCGCTTGGGATTGCCACATCTATCACTACTGCCTTCTTCTGCTGTTTGTCGATCAACACGATGTCTGGTTGGTTAGCCATCACCTGTTTGTCAGTCTGGATCTTGAAGTCCCATAGGATCTTAGCTCGGTCATTCTCAACTACCTTAGGAGGTGTCTTCCATTTTGACCTTGGGACTTCCAGCCCATACTCATGGCAGATATTCCTGTACACTATGACAGCTACCTGGTTGTGGCGTTCCATGTATGCACTTCCTGCCTGCATTTTACACCCTGCTGTTATGTGCTGTATTGTTTCAGAGGCATCTTTGCACAGTCTGCATCGGGGGTCCTGCCTGGTGTGGTAGACCCTGGCCTCTATTGATCTTGTACTGAGTGCCTGTTCTTGTTCTGCCATGATTAGTGCCTCTGTGCTGTCCTTCAGTCCAGCCTTTTCCAGCCACTGGTAGGATTTTTTGATATCAGCCACTTCTTCTATTTGTCTGTGGTATACGCCGTGCAGCGGCTTGTCCCTCCATGATGGTTCTCCTGCCTGAGGTATTCACCAAGCCATTTGTCTTTGGGGGCCATCTTTCTGATGTACTCCTGGGTCTTAGTTGTTTCATCCTGGACAGTGGTCTTGACACTCACTAGCCCTCGGCCTCCCTCGCTACACTTGGTATACAGTCTCAGGGTGCTGGATTTGGGGTGGAACCCTCCATGCATTGTGAGGAGCTTTCTTGTCTTGATGTCAGTGGCCTCTATCTCCTCCTTTGGCCAGTTTATTATAACAGCGGGGTATCTGATGACTGGTAGGGCATATGTGTTGATGGCTTGGATCTTGTTTTTCCCATTCAGCTGACTTTTCAGGACCTGCCTTACTCTTTGTAGGTATTTAGCTGTGGCAGTCTTTCTTGCCATCTCCTCGTGGTTTCCGTTAGCCTGTGGCACCCCAAGGTATTAAAACTTGGTACTGATATATGTGTGTGTGGTTTTCTTTCAGAAAATAATAAAAAAGTTTAAAAAAAATAAATAGCAATAGCGAAACCGGAGAGACCAGTGAAGTTCCTCTCAAAATCTTTTTTTATTAGGAAGTATTTTAAATTTGCATTTCTCTCTACTTTTCATTTAAATTTTCTTTTACATAACATATTCTTTGCTTGCAAAAATAATGAAACTGATGCATTCAATGTTAAGTTACATATATGCAGGTTCAGGCAGGTTCATTCGAATTCACAAGCAGAATACTGGGAATAATCATGTGTGAGTTTATTAGAATTTCTGTCAAAATAAAATTGGGTTCCTGTTGGCTAAATTAAAAAAGAAAAGAAATGTAAAGAATTGGACAGAAATTGGAAATATCCCTACAATCCATTGATGAGACGAGAAATTGTTTTTTTTTTTATCTTCCAAGAAAATTAAGTCATTATGAAACAAAGTGAAATGTACAAATTCAGTTTCAATATATCTAAATTCTATTCGGCATGAATTATACTAAAAGTTTCAGTTTGTTGTACTTCGAAAATATTAGGTTACTTTTATAGTATTTTATAATATAGCTAATGTAAGGGAAAAATTAAAGGATTAAAATTCATTTTTGAAACCAAAATCTCTCTCTCTATTTGCTCCCCCTTACCCAACATTAAAATTGAAGTGAGTCATCCATCATTGCTGGGGCACTGATGGAACAAACTGATCCATCACTGTGTTGCTTAGCAGCACTTCAACCTAAAGAGTGATGAGCCTTCAGAGAATCCCTGCAACCTGTATCCAGGTAGAGTAGCAGCTCTGCAGCCTCAGTTACTGTCACTACAGCAGGAGATCTGAGTATCGGATATCTTAACAGCTACCTGTAGTGTCTATCGCATGTGAGAAACATGAGATGCACCATAAAAGGCTTCTCAGACAGCCAGCTGTGAGTTTGATGTTGTGGATTCACTGTTAACCCTAAATATGATCTGCGAGCCTAAAATGATAACGCTTGTGATTAATGTTGGATATTACTCTGTGATTCACTCCCTGGCTGCTACTGCATCAGGCTGAAATGGCATTTTGTCATGAGTCAGAGGGGCTAAATACATCATGCAGACAGTGCTATGTAAACATCGTTAAGGCATTTTGTCACTGCCCTGCAGGCTTTTGCTATTATATGAATGATGCGTTCGGGAAATGCAGGAAAAAAAAAGTCAAATTCTAACTGAAATGATTCACCTGCTCATCATGATTTAATCCATGTATTATTGAATTTAGAAGTTGTAGTTGGGAAAGTTTTGTTTATGGTGCCTGTTTAAGTTTTAGTTTATTCCTTTGGATGAGAATACTTTAGTTTATAAAATTTTAGTTAGTTTTAGTTAAGTTTTAGTCAATGAAAACCAAAAAAAGATTTGTCTAGTTTTGGGTCAGATTCAGATATACTGTATATATATATAAAAAATAATCACGTTTTACTTAACTTTCCGTTTTCTTCTGCCGATGAAAGGCATCATGTCACTGGAGAGTTACCCTTCAAGGACGACAACAATGTGCTGCTTTTTCGGTTTCTGTTACCATGAAAACTACTACTATAGGATAACATGTCTACACACAGCATGATTTTCAATAATAGGTTCAGAATATTAAGGCAAATGTGTTCAACTAGACATGGATCCCTTTAATAGATGTGCTTAAATAAACTTTTTTTTTGCTTTTCTTTTTTGATGAGTGTATTTTATCAGTGGTGTGAGTATTTGTTATCTGACCAAGGCAGCTTTTATCCCTTGTTCATAAATGGCTTAACGATTCAAGAGGAGCTGCTTCGATGAACCCTTACACAGACTGTGTGTATGTGTGTGTGTTTTCACTGAAGTCTCCATGGATAAGTGCTAATCTGAGCTTAGCAACGAGTGCAAGGAGTGGGTGGACATGTGGGCTACCTGAACGTCCTAAGCTCTGATAGGCTGCCATGAATGAATGTTACGGACTAGTTGTGTTTCCACGGGGCTAAAATTAGACTTAACTGTGGAGATCTGGGTCAATGCTACCTGCTAATACCAGTCTTGGTTTGTTAAACTGCACTTATAGGAAACATTGAGCTGCTTAGAACAATGCTTTGGATTGAGTCTAAAGTGTGCATTTATACAGTTTTACCTAAAGTTTCTTGTGGTAAAACAATTTCTAATTTGAAGTTTGCCTTGTTCTCAGATTGTTGTCAGGCTGATGTGAAGCCTGTTTATTATCTGGAAAATTCTTATTAAACTAAAAATGTTTATCTCCTAAAAACTCCCGTTTTGATTGCATTTTTCTCCAAAAAGATTTATGATTTTACACCAATAGGACCTCGAAAGCAGGAAACTTGCAGCTTAAGGCAAGGCAAGGCAGATTTATATATGTTGCACATTTCAACGGAAAGACAATTCCATGTGCTGTGCATGAGAGAAAAAAAAAAGAAAAGTACAGTGCATCTGGGTAAAGACAACATAAATAATTAAAGAGAATAAGTGTGAATCAATATAATAAAACAGAAAAGCTAAAATAATGGAATAAAGAAAGGAAAAGTGGACTTCACCAATTATGTTTAGATACCACAGTCCGCTATAAACAAGTATGTTTTTAATCTTGATTTAATGGACTGAGTGTTGTAACACTTTTGTGGGAGTTTATTCCAGATTAGTGAAGCATAGAAACTAAAAGCTACATGTTTGGTTCTGGTTCTGCTGTGTAGATTAGAGCCAGAAGTCATCAGAGGTCTGGCTGCTAATCCACTGACAATAGTCTGTGATGTATATTGAAGTATTTTAAAGACTATTCTCGGAGCTCTCGACTTACGTCGACATGTGCCAGCATGTTTCAGCATCTTTCAGCGTACTTCACCGTTCTCACACTTACACAAGATGTACCCATCATTTATCCAAGTTCCTAGTGATATAAATCCTTCAATCCTTTAGTTGTTCTTTGGGTGAATGAATACCAAATTTATTACTGTCTTAATGAGCCTCTGGAGGTTCGGGTCTGAGTCCATCACTACACCCAGGCTTAGAACCTGATTCTTGGATTCTAGCTGGATTAACTGGAGCTGTGTGCTAAATTTTAAATACTCTATGGTCCTAAAACTATCAGTTCAGTTTTCTTTAATTCAGCTGAAGAAAATGTTGCCACATCCTTGAATTCATACTCACCTGGTGACATGGCAATGCACAGCTGTGTTTGGTCTGCTTATGTATTGCAACTTGTGTCAGAGATGGGAAATGTGGAGTCAACAAGTCATCTCCACATCATGTATTTCTTCTACCCATCCACTGAAGCAGGTGGGTCCATTCTGCACAGTGAATTAACCTTTGCAGATTGGATCCACCTGGTTAAATGACTCCAGATCCCCCATCTCTGACTTATGTTAAACCTTGCACTGGAGACGCCAAAATCACCTTAACCATCTTGAAATGCCTTTTCTATTTTTTAACCCTTGCATGCATGTATTTTCCTTTTCTGCACGCATGACTCACCTTCCACGCACACATAGCTTCTCTCCTACTCCTGAGTGGATCTGTTTCTTTAGCATATACTTTTGTCACTTTGCAGGTGGTAACCACTAGAGAAAGTAAATCACCTGTGAGTTGATATTTTTCCGTAAATCCCACCTCTCGAGACAGTACAGTTTTCTTCCTAGTAGGGTTGCCACGATACTAAACTTTTCAACTCGATACCGATACTAAGGGAAATATTCGATACTCGATACCATTTTCGATACCACAAGGATAAAAACAAAGACTCTAAAATTCAACTGAAATATTTTTATTAATAGATAAAATACAATAAGTAAATACAATAAACAATAAGAACAATATTTTGAGGTTGTATGCTGTGCACAATATTAAGCAAGCCTGATAACAACTTATAAAATTTAAATTAAATGTTCCTTCCTTGGCTATGCTTTGCACACGTAACAATGAAGCTAGCCAAACAAAACTAATTCTCAGCAGCTGCACCTGTTACAAAAAAGTCTGAAACTGAAAAGTACACAGAATTATTCAATCACACAGTGTTCTGAAAGTGCATTGTCCTCTTTTCTGCACTTTAGATGCACTTTAGGTGCCACTGGTGGTAGCACTTTATCGATACTTTTGAAAATGAGTATTGTATCCGGATACAACATTTCAGTATCAATACTTTTTTTGAGTATCGATATTTTTGACAACCCTACTTCCTAGTTGTGGCTAGTGACGTTAGCAGAGCATCTTGAGGGTAATATCCATTCTCTAACAGTATAAAATTATGATTTCACATCCAGGATCCATGTCTGTCACCAACTGACACGTTTATAAAGACATTCTGAAAACAAATGGGGAAATACTTAACAGTAGTGGCAAAATGATTGAAAAGCTAAATGTCTATGTCAATGTCTATGGCCGCTGTCCTACACGTTTTGGTTTCTCTGCTTTAGCACAGCTGATTCTGATCATTGCAGTTCAAAAAAGGCCTGTTAATCAGCTATCAATGTAAATCAGCTTTGCTTGAGCAGGAGAACTACTTACACCTGCAGGACAGCGGCCCTCGAGGACCCACTTTGGGGATATGTGTTTTAAGAAAAACTGTCCTGTACTCACCTCAGGAATGATTCCTGCTTTTTGGTTTGGTGGAAAGAGATTAATTCATTTAACACACATATTAGATCAGTCTTTACTTTCAATAGTCAGTATCCCTCATTAAAAAGCTAGCTGTGATCTTTCCTGACTTCTGTAATAATGTCTGGACTGAATTTAATAGATTTTTCCTTTCCAATACATATAAAAATCTTACATAGATAATAGTCCTTTAATGAATTTATTCATTCATTCATCAACAGATTTTTATCCCCTTTATGAGTTTCTCTTACAGTCGTTGTATGGATTTCCTTATTCTGCTAACTTTTGGGAATCTTAAGTTTTAATCACTGTTGCTGAAAATATGGCCTTATTCTTCTTCTACAAACGACGGATATTTGTTTTAAAAACTAGCTGGTATTTCAGTCACCCTCGCTGGAGGTGACCTTAATTTAAAGGGGAAAAAAGCAAGCTGTGAAACCTGCTTCTAAAACAATCGTGTTTCACAACAAACAAATATTAACACTAAATATTTGCAGCTAGTGGTGTCACACAATTATAACTACATATCCAAGAACAACAAGACGTTTACTGATGTCAATCAGAAAATCCAGGTTTTTTTAAATTAAATCGCCATAAGCAAAACATTCAATTAATCGATTGCATCAATTAATAGACCAGCCATTAGTGCGTAATAAAAAAAAAAAAAAAGGTTCTGATGTTGAGAGGACCGAGGCAACCAGCGGACCTCCGATGGTGACCACAGCCAGGTTGGTGGTGACATTGATTACGCTTCTGTTCCAACTTTTTGTGTTATTCTCAAGAACATACTTGGCGAGGACACAAGTCTGTAGTCGCGTTCTTGTCAATTGAGAAATGGCCATTGTGTCCTTGAGTCTCATTTCCATGTCAAACGTAGGCCTGTCAAGCATAACTGGGCCTTTAAAATTTGTGAATCAATCTCTGTAGATCACCTGCAACACACCTGGTTATTGAACCTACTGCACACATTGACAAACCATACTGTAAACAGATATTAGAAGACCCCATGACCCCACCTTTCCTACCATGTAGAATCCCTTTTGCTTGCTAAACCACTTATCTGAGACTCGTTACAGGCAGCCTTAGCTTCATCAGCTGAATGAAACACAGAGATTAACTCCCAGCATCTCAGAATTGCTCACCGATCTATGACAGGTATTAGCTGCACAGGCCTGCGTCTCTAGTTGTTATTAGAGCGAGCGAACAGCAGCACCAATGAGACACATGCTTTTCACCTGGCCCCTTCCTAATAAGACATTATTGACCTTTGGTGAGGGGGCTGCTGGATACACAGACACATTTATGTGAGGCAGCTGTCGGAGAGACGTAAAGTGAAAACGTTTACGTAAAAAGGGTGAAGGGTCCATGTTATTGGCCATTGTTATTAGAGAGCAATTGGAGCTGAGTTAGGTACATGCAGTGCTGATGTTTACGATAATCTATTTAATTACCCCGAAAATCAGTCTAAGGGAGTAATTCATCTTTCTCCATAAAAAAAAAGATTACAAGTAAAAGAGCGAGTACAGTTGTGAATATTTCATACTGTAGGAGCAGCCCAGACCCAGAACTCTCTGGAGGGCCGGTATGTTTCTTCTGGCCTAGGGAGGCGTTGGGGGTTCTCCAAAGTAAGCAGGAGTGTTTCTGGGTTAGAAAATGTTCTGGATTTTACTCCAGGACATTATATCCCCACGACCTGATCCCGGTTAGGTGGAAAACAATGGAGGGATGAATGGAAGGACAAGGTTTTAGGGAACTGGTGACCAGAACAATAAAGAATTATATTTTCAATCAATGAAGCAAATGTATGTCCAATAAGAACTGGTTGGAAAAAAGATAAGGAAAAAAAAAGAACAAAGTATCCTGGTTTTGTTCAGACAGACTCAGAGCCCTGTGGGGGAACCTCACATGAAGCGAACTATTACTTCACAACGATGACGAAATCCAAACGGCTAAATCTGCTCCGACAGCTACAGAAGTCATTAAACTGCAGTAATTAAAGACGGAGGACTAAACAGAACACGAATGAATAGAACTTTATCAGTTCCATCTATGCCCTCATAAACAATGAACAGCAGGGCCATGTGCTCAGCCTGGTCCTGTATGCACCCACAGCTACGACTTCATCCAGCCCATCATATAATGACTGAAAATAAGGCTCATGCTGTGGGGCCACCGTCGGTAACAGTAAGAACCAGCTCCTAAATCCATGTTTGTTAGTGTTTGGAGAACATCCAAAAGCACGGTTACAGTCTTCAGGCTAAAGACTCAGGACCCTAAAAAACATGAAAACAACCCGGGGAGCAACTTTCTGCTCCTAGCAAACATAAACTCAAAGGCATATATTTATTCAATAGTCCTACATTGTTTGAATAGCAAATTTCACAGTTTAAAGTGCTCGACATGAACAGAGCATAAGAAAAACATAGAAGAAAGGATTTTATCTGAATTTATCAACTCACTGCTTTTAGGCTCACATTTTCTTAAATGAAGTAAAACTTTTTCTCCCTGAGGTGGAGGATTCCTTAGAACATTGTTTTTCTCCCTTTATCCTGGTAAAATTTTCTGGTTTCCACATAAGCATGCAGCTCCTCCTGGTGCCTTTTTGAACCAGATTGTTTCTGTTAATGTAATCTATCTGCTGTTATATTTATTCAATCCAATAAACCTATTTGCTCTTTTTTCAAGATTTCCACCCTAATTATAAATATTATGAACTATAGACCTAAATATGTTACTAAAAGTTAAAATCTTCAGAAAATCAGTTGCTTCAAAATGACTTTAATTTCATCAACTTAAAATCACAGATTAATTACCTTTTTATCAAGTTGTTCTTCTTTATTTAGGTTTCAATTTGATTAAAATTTCTTAGGCAAAGTCAAGAACATTTGAGTCGCTACTGTTTAAAGTTTATATTTATATAAACTCAAACATTTTCAATTGCAGCGTTTAGTTTGTATGCTTAGTTGTTTCCTTCTTACTGTGAACACAAAGAGACCCAAATATCACTTGTAAGTAGACCTGTACTGATACCAGTGTCAGGCGGGGCCCCAATACTGCACTGTGGTAATGGTGGTATCGCTATCAGCGAGTGCTAACAAATAGGGCACTGATACCATTTTGAGAGCCAAAAGTTTATTCAACTATTGTCACCCATTCCAGGTAGGCAATAAAAACTTCTACTGGATTCACTTTGTATTAGTCTTTTCCTGCTTCACAAAGGTAGGCAGCAGTTTGACAAAGCCACGATGGTAATTATTTTACATCCAAGTAGTATGCAGTTCTTCATATATACACACACATCAATTTCAAACAGATGGTATCGGTATGGGCCGATACTGCACAGCCAGGTATCGGTTATCGGTATAGGCGCAAAACGACTTGTAAGCCAGATTTGCTATTCATAACCTTTGGCTAACGTGTGATGGAGTGAATTTTGTTATATTATTGTTGCAACCAAAGAAAACATTTTGTACTTTGAAAATAAAAAAAAAAAACAAATTTATCAGAGCTTGTTTTTTATTATTCTTTATTTTCTTTCTTTTTTATTTAGATTTTGCCTTTTCCAAATTCTTTTTTACATTTCTGCATTTCAGATTGAGTTCTACTTTTCCAGTTGCATTTTACAGATCATACTCACTTCTGATGAAGTGGTCTGCTGGACTTATATATGATCGTTTTATTGTTCAATGTCAAGAGGGAGTGTTTGTACTGGGCTTGAAGAGAAGAAACTTAATTAAAAAGAATATAATTTATCAGGAGGGCTGCAACTCACGGATGCAAATAGATTAACCTGCCGATAATTTTTTCGATTAATCTAATTAATAATCGGATAGCCAAATGTTTCTTAAAGAAGACTTTTTTTATGAAATTAAACCAGATGAAAACAAAATTTTTCCACTGGAGGAGTTCTAAATAGAGCAGATTGATGGATGAAATACTTTTATCTAAAATCCAAAATGTTTATATCATTTTTTTCAATCCTGGCTTAATCGATGCTCTAAATAGGTCGCTCTGTCAGCTTCTGGAATGTTTTATAGCCTCTATACTCCAGTTAACAAGTAATTGATTACTAGAGTAGCTGAGGATTAACTAAATAATTGATTAATTACAATTAATCCAATTAATTGTTTCAGATATATTTTGGTAAATCTCAATTGGAAAATATGTTTATATATATATATATATATATATATATATATATATATATATATATATATATATATATATATATATATATATATATATATATATATATATATATATATATAAATATAGAGATATATTCAAAAGAGAATTTAAATCCTATAAAACTACAACTTCAATTAACAAAACAAGTTCCTTGCTTGCAACAATAACAGACATTAATTCACACCGTACTTCATCACATCTCCTTATAACTAGCATCATAACACCCAGTAAAAACTCAACCGTAACCTCACTTAATGTGTAGCAGGGCTAGCTACACCAACTGCGAAATATTCACCCGATGGAGTCACATAGTCAAAATAAATACTTCCTTATAACAGTTAAGCTATTTTTATTGAGTTATTGAAGTTATAATAAATCAATACACAAATGGTCCAGAATAATCCAAAGGTTTATGTTAAACATGCTCAAAATACCAGACTATGTTATAAACCAGCAGGAAGCTGACAAAAATAATACTAATCTTAATTACTCTGTTTAATTAATTACACTTAACGTTACAGTGCTGCTGTTGATCAGACTCCAGAGAAAAAAACAAAAAAACAGAGAGGCTGCAGATGACCAGATTCTGGGTCTATAAATATATTTTCTTGGTGATAGTAAACAAAAGGCATCTGTGCCCTAACCGATGGCTGCAGAGCGGGCCGTTCGAGACGTTCAGATATGAGGGGGTTGCTAAGGAACGTGAATTCACACATAGCCTGTTTTCCGCCACAGCAGCTGCGCCTCTTTAGAGGCCGCTAATGCATTCAGCTCAATCTGCCCGTGCCACGACCACGTGTGCCCGCCACATTCAGCCCATGCATCCTGCTCCTCGTTGGCTCTGGTCAAGACAAAAGGCTTCAGTGGACTTTTTTTTTTTAAAATTATTATTACCTTGGAGGCAGATTGGACGGTACACATGGTTACAGGGTCATTACTACATAAACCCAGCAGGACAAAGAGAAGACACAAAGCAAGCTGTATTCTGGGACAATTGGCACTGCAGTCTTATCAGGTCTCAACTGGACATCTGCTCCAACCGCTGTACTTGTTATTATCCACTCATGGTCTGTTAAAATCAAGTAGTCCAGTTTGATAAGTAGAACAAGGCTGGATCGATTCCACCCAACTATGAACGCAACATCCACCATAATTTCACCTTGGCTCCTTCTACTGCACCCATGTTTTTGTAGGCAAGCTGCAATAAAATCCCAGCTTTCCTCTTTAACACTTTAATAAAGGAAGAAATGTTATCTTTCTGATTTATGATCCACGTTTTCTTCTTTCCATAAACGGCTATCCAAATATGTGCTGAAATAGTTTGGCCAGGAGTTTGATTGAAAAAAAAAGAGAGGCTTTTTTATGGGAAAGCCAAGTTCAACATTAGTTAATCTCAAACCTGTGAAAACGTTTTCCACACAGCGATCTCACAGAAATGAACCAATCCAAAAGGAGACTAAACAGGATGAAGGTTGCTACAGGCCTATAGAGAATATAATATAATAACAATTAATAAAATGATTATATATATATATATATATATATATATATATATATATATATATATATATATATATATATATATATATATGATTATATATATATACATATATATGATTATATATATATATATATATATATATATATATATATATATATGTATATATATATATATATATATATATAAAAACAAAAAAACAAGCGTAAGACAAATCTCTCTTAAAATATCATAAAAAATGTAACACACTTAAAAATAGAACTGGAAACAAAAACGGATATCAAAATATATATATATATATATATATATATATATATATATATATATATATATATATATATATATATATATAAACAGAAGAAGGATGGATGGATGGATGGATGAATATATATATATCTTTTGTTTAAAGATCATGCAAAAATATTCATGAATCAGGCTCTGAATACACAATTCGATTTCAGTAGCAGCCGCATTAGGTTTAACATTTTTGCAAAGGATCATTGTTGGATTATTTTGTCATGTAACTCATCCTTTAGTTTCTCTTTTAATAATAGTAATAACTTTAAAAACTTTACTGATCTTACATTGGAGAAATTTATTGATCTTATACTTTAGAAATTTACCTCTCCATTTAACCCATCCCCTTGGGGAGCAGTGGGCTGCCAGCATGTGGCGCCCGGAGAGCAGGGGTTCTTGCTCAGAGACCCAGAGTGGCAGTCTGTGGGGATCGAACTGGATACTTGCAACCTTGTCAGAGCACAGGTTCACTGCTTGATCCACTAGATCAGGGGTCTTCAACATTTTCCAGGCCAAGGACCCCCAAACTGATGGCGAGATGGAGCGGGGACACCCCAATTTTATATACTATGAAATTGTGTTCTATCAAGCTGGTCCTATAGCCACTCTATTACAGATGGAGTCATGTAACGAAAGTAATTTCTCCCTGGGATTAATAAAGTATTTCTTATTCCTGATTGATGGGACAGGTGTTGTGAATGAAACGGTGTCCAGCTTCAAAGAGCTCCTGTGTGTCACTGAATGTGTGCATTGATGACTGAAAGACATCTTCTGCCTCCATTTATCTGTTTACTACAGTGTGTTGAATTCATGTTAATGTGGATTTAAAGGCATTTCAATTAGTTAATTAACCAAAACTGTCAAATCAACCAAAACTTTCGCAGTCCCCCTAGGCCCCTCCCCATCATTTCCTACCCTTTTGATGCAGGATTGATGATGTATCATTAAATATTGCCTTCCAGGTACAGAATATTATTTTTGTTTGTTCAGATCTCATATTCAATTTTACAATTTTTAACTGGGAAGTTAGCATCTTCAAAAGAGTATGTGTTATTTCTAGTGGTTTTATCCTTCATGCTGGATTAAACAGAGTATTTTTATCTAGTTTTATACTTGATTAACAAGCCCAGTTTAGTGGAGCTTATAAATGAAAAAATTATAATTTTAGGGCATGGATTATGTGTGCCGTCTTTGTTACTTTGGCCAAATCAAAACTTTAAAGTGTTTTTAAACAAAGGAGCTTGTTTTCAACATTTGTCTGCAAAATCTTGTTTAGTCGTCACTTGAAAAATTTGAGAGTTTGTTTGTATTTTTGATATATTTTAAAGTAAAACCATGCTGCAAACTTTTATGGTAAATATTTACTTTATCTAAAAAAGGTCTGTTTCTGTTCTGGTTCATCTGCCTCAGACTCCCTCGGAGGCCCATTCCCGTCCACGTCGCATCGATGCCACCACAAATCCAAAAGGTGTCTGCCGATCCAGTGCAGCAGCGTTGGCGGACCGTTCCTGGTCAGCCCGCTCCTTTTCCATCCAAACACCAAGGGGTCTCAGATAGTCATGGACCTGGCCCAGAAGAGCGTAAAGAGGCAGGCCAGCTTCTGCAACGCCATCACTTTCAGCAACAGGCCCATTGCACTGTACGAGCAAGTCCGCCTCAAGGTATCTTTCTATCCTTATTTTGGAACAGTTTGTGTTAAAAGTCTAAATGACATATTGTTTCTAATAATTAAAAATGAATTTAATTCCTTTTTCTCAGATCACTAAAAAGCAGTGCTGTTGGAGTGGCGCTCTGCGTCTAGGCTTCACCTCCAAAGACCCCTCCAGGATAAACCCAGACAACCTGCCAAAGTACGCCTGCCCCGATCTGGTGTCCCAGAGCGGCTTCTGGGCCAAAGCTCTGCCTGAAGAGTTTGCTAATGAGGGAAACATCATTGCATTTTGGGTCGACAAGAAAGGCAGGGTTTTCTACCGCATTAACGAGTCCAGTCCCATGCTTTTCTTCAGCGGAGTCCGCACAGCTGAGCCCCTTTGGGCCTTGATCGATGTTTACGGCCTGACCCGTGGCGTGCAGCTTCTAGGTAAGACGATCAAAAGCAGTTCACAAAAAATGTTCCGCATGTGTTTAAAGCAACATCAAACCGTGACAGAAGATGTTCTATATGTAAAGAGGAAGAACAGTTTCCTTTCAACACTTCTGGCTGAGTCTCTGAGGCCTGAACCTTATCTAAGCACAGGGGACTTCCCACTAAACCAGTTAGAGTTAAGCTTTACCCCAAAAGCCAACTGAGACCAGTCTAACTGGTTTTTAACAGCTTTCCATTTCAAGTCATGATGTAAATAATACTACAGTTCACCACTCCATAAAGGTTGAAGGAGCCTTTGGATCAAAAAATGTTCTCAGAGGTTAATGTTTTGGTCACACATACATACATACATTACATTTTTTAGTTGGTTTCATTTCAAAGCACTTGCACTTCAGCAGTATTTGTTAGCTAGCAGAGGCTCTTTAAAACTGATGTTTAATGTATAATGTAAAAAAAGAGAGGATCAATATAGTCAAAACAGTATTTAGAAATAATGACATATTTTTATGCCCTTCTCTAGCTTTAAGGTTTGTCCTGAAAAACTTTTCTTTAACCAGCTGCATAGATTAAAAAAGGGCTTAGCTTTTGTATTTAATGCTAAATCTGCAGCAGGATAATGTTTGCAGTGGTGTGAATAACACTGAAAAGGTATATAATGTTGGAAATAACTTTTAATTTTACAATAAATCTGTAGAATCTAACCAAGAGGCAGGCATTTTTTGCACGGGCTCTAAATACTATCTGGCATTACAACAAGTAGATTTAAATCCTATTTCGTCAACTTTTTCTCTCCAAACTATGTATTCACTGGAGGATATTTTTGTCATGATCTGGCCTGTTTGCTCTCCCTTAATTAGTAATTCCTCCCACCTGCCCTCTTCCTTCCCTGCCTCAATTATAATTTATTCCCCTCACCTGTTTCCTCTGGTTTATATTCAGTTCAGCCTGAGCATTCAGTGCCAGATCATTGCTTGTCTTTCTGTCAGTCTTTCTGTTCAGTTTTTATATGGTTCATGTCATGGATCCTAGCTGCCAGTGGAAAGAGGGTTTTAGTGTTTGTCTCGTCTCCTGATCGTCCACTGTTCCTCCCCCGTGGAGTCCTCTGGGTTTTTGGCTCATTATGGGGGGGAGGTTCAGTTTTTATCCAAGTAAGCCTGGCTCCAGGAAGGAGACCAGTTTAAAGTCCTGCTTCAAGTTTCGGTTCCTTCGTCCTGTCTCGGCTACCCTCTTCCACTGTGCCTGCTCATCTGCACCTGATCCTGTCTGCTCCTGTGCGTGACCACCTGGTCATGCTTCTGGTCCCAGTCTGACTCTGAACCCTCCTGGGAGCCTGTGGATGCCTGGAAGTCTGGATCCTGCCACCTGTTTCTGCTCCTGCCTGTTTCTGTCTGTTCTGGATCCCTCACCAGGACCGGCTTCCAGCATGACCTCTGGAACTGCAGCACTGGGACATTCTTGGTCTGGACTGCTAAACCAGGTAAGTGACTCACTGAGAACATCATCTTCAGTCAGATGTGGTGGTCACTTACCTGTGTTTCTCCCACTACAGAATGTCTGAGATTGGGCGGTGCCCCCCTGCCTGCAGTGTCCGCGAGCCACAGCTCCGCTTTTGTTTTATTTAATAAACGTTTGAACTTTCCTACTGACTGTCTCTCCTGAATACTGGGTCCATCTGTCCTCGCCTTATGACAATTTTCAGATAACCTCTCACCTTGGTGCTTCAATTTTCAGCCTTTATGCAGGTGCCAAAGCATTTTTTCTCTTTTGTTGACTGTAAGCATGCCCTTCTCTGGAAACCAGTCCTGTTTTCAGTAAAGCTTCCATGAAGCTGCAGAGCACCACTGAGCTGTACTGTAGCTGACCGACATTCGACTCCAATGTTTACTCAGGACTAGCATATACATTAAATGCTGTCATCTCCTCTGCGGCTGTGAAATTGGATCAGGGGTCAAATTTTCTATAGACATTAGCTTTTACTGTGAGGTTTTGCTATGTATGTGGAAGGCAAAAGCAGCTTAACTTTTTCCGTAGACTGCATTTTCCCCAGTTTCTCTCTAATCATTTTTTGTTCAAAGTAATGTTTTAAATTGATTTTCTTTTAAACTTGGGCTTGCTGTTTGGATTTTCAAGGTATTTAAGCCTACTTCATGTTGTCAGATTTTAATAAAACTCAGAAAATCCAATATTCAAGGCTAGACAGACATTGGGAATATTCAAAGCATTTATTAAGATCAGATGCGGAACTGCAGATCTGCATGGGCTGCTCACTGCCCATCACTGGATACTCTAGTGGAG
Organism: Cyprinodon diabolis; assembly: GCA_030533445.1. Lineage (NCBI taxonomy): Eukaryota > Metazoa > Chordata > Actinopteri > Cyprinodontiformes > Cyprinodontidae > Cyprinodon > Cyprinodon diabolis. Next base: position 10,487,188 of record CM060066.1, read on the forward strand.
AAAAACACAAGTGACTATGATAATTTGACAGAGGATGATTATCCCTGTGAGTCACTTACCTGGTTTAACAGTTTAGTCCATCTCCTTAGACTGAGGTAGGATCCAGCTGGTGGACTGCCAACGAGATGTGCCGGACGCCGCCCAAAATCAACCACATGCTGCAGCCCCAGTGAAGCAGCAGGAATCCAAGCCAGGTCAAGGAAACGGTTCAGAATAGGAAGGTTCAGAGATCCAGGAGTCTGTAGCCCAGTCAGGGGTTCTAATCAGAACAGGCAGATCCAGGGTTCCTGGAGTCCAACAGAGCGTTTAGGCAGAATGTTCAGATGGGAACAGGCAAGCACAGTGGTTGAGAGGCAAAAAAAAGACAAGATATCAGGAAAACTATGGTAAACTAAAACTCCCTCCGTCCACAGGAAGAGGGCACGCTCAGTAGTTAAGAGATAGGACATGATCAGGAACTCTACAACACACTAAAAACCTTTTAGTAAACCTATATATATATATAAAATATTTTTATTTTTTTTTTACATGATTGGAAAATAAGCGTAAAAGAATACAAAATTTATAATGGCAACCAGCAATGGGAACATTACTTTAAAAAACTGACTTGGAGATTGCTTTACCCAAAAAAGCATCTGAGTTACTAATTAAGTTACCATACAATCAAACTAACTAGTAACTAATCAAAATACCTGTGCAGCTATGGCCTAAAATGTTAAACAGTTTGACTCTGCCCCATTTAGGTGCCTATGGTTTGGAGTGAGTTGCAATATAATTATGTAGATGTGCTGATGTTTATTAATAATAAACAATGAGGAAAATTAAATATTTTAGATTTCCTATAAAAAGTAATGTTTTTGATGAAAGAAATACTCTTTGCAATCGAAATAAACATGGCTTAAAGTATTTCAGAAAAAAGGGGTTCACTTGCCTCCATTACTTAGCTTGTTGCCCAATTGTATGTATGTGCAGTGACGTAATCGCAGTCGCATATTATTATGGCAAATATACACAGAAAGGCTTTATTTAGCAAAAAACTGAGCAAAACGTAACCTTAAAAGACGAAAACAACAAATACTACACCAGAAGGACAATGTCATTTGTCATACACTCAAACACTGAATGGCCTAAGCTTCCTTATGAAGTACAGTCTGCTTTGTCCCTTCTTGTAGATTGCTTTGCGGTCTAGTTTGTTGTCCAGGTGAACACAAGTATTTATTCCTCCACCACCTCCACTGCTTCTCCCATTATGTTAATTTGATTATTTTTCCTGTTTCTTGTTCAAATCTACAATCATCTCTCTTAGTTTATTTACATTAAGGATCAGATTATCATGAATGTGATGCCAAAAAGTGGTTCACTAGCTCCCTGTACACATCACAAGACTGCTGCACCCAAGACTGCATGGTCATCTCAGCATTTCTGCAAATGACAGGACTCTGGTACTGAAAGTCAGTGGTGGACAGAGTACATAGGAATGGTGAGAGTACTGTCCCCTGTGGGGCTCTTGACTATTTGTTTAGTCAGTTGACTTTTCAGTCTTGCACACTGTGGTGTCCTGTTCCATGTAAGGAGTATTCACCAACACAGTTTAGACACAGTCATAAATCAGACTGGTGATGTTTCCAGGAAGTTCAAACCTCACCTTTGCTCCATAATCTTCCCCAGAAACCTAAAAGCACACCAAACAGTAGCGCTGTGGCTTGTTTGACAGGAAACCTCGGAGTCCAGTTTGGACATGCCTGTCCCAGTTTAATAATTTTAACACTTTACAGCTTTCTTATATTGATAAATATATTTCTGTAAAAATCAGGATCTGAACGGCCTTTTATAAAAGTATTTGTTCTATTTTTTTTTCTGAACTTTAGGTGAAAAACAATGAGCAAATTTCTGTTAAGATGAGAGAAAGACGCTGTAACGGGAACGGCTGATGGGAACTGGCAGATGAGGCTTTCAGAGGCCCGTGTGTGTTTGAGTGTGTTCGTGTGCTGCATTGTCCTCCCTGAATGGAGGCTGAGCTACAACCCAACTGCTAATTTACATAATGAGAGGGCTTCAGCGAATACACAGGACAAGAAACCCAATCCAGTTTTGCAATCTAATTCATCTTTACGTTGGGAGGATTACCCAACGACTTATGTGGTTTGATGAATATTCGCAGCTAAAGTCAGAATGCAAAGAAAACAGAGTTAAATGCTCCCAAGTTTTTTTTAGATACAAGGGAATAAACATGTTTGTCTTTTATCTGGAAATCTATGGCAGATTGGATCTCTTTGTGTGCTTTAGAAAAAAAAGGGTGAAACTGAGGATTATGGCCTCAAATTTCAGAGCCGGAGGGCTTTTCCAAGGAAAGGGAGAGGTACACAGAGCGTCACACATAGCAATGTGATAGAAAGACCTTATGAGGCTCGTTTTCCAGAATCAGAAAGAGGTTAGGGCTACTCTACATGATGTTAGTCTATGTCACCACTTGGTAGTGTTTCGCTTCTCTGCACAGACCCCTGTTACACTTCTAATGTAATTGAGGTCGAACGACTGAAACAGGAGCAGAAACTTCTCAGGATGGAGAGTATTCCTCAGAATAACACACAGTCATTGGAGGGATTTATTATATATGATGGAGGCTTATCGGATGGGAGTTGGGAGGCACCGATTTGATTTAGTTCTTTCACACCTCTGCAAGCAGCAGTAAGAAAAAAAACTGTGTTAGTGTGGAGCATTTCTTTCTGCTGCATTCTACCCTGCTGTGACAAGTTTGGATTCTTTTAAATATATAGCCATGCCTTTAAAAGTGTCAGGTGTGGGAACGTCTTTGTTGCCTCAGGTACACGGTGATTGATTATACTTTTCCTTAAATGGGGCAAATCAGATATTGTGGATGGTGAGAGCAGAGTGTTTTGGACTGACTCAAGCTGTCCCCGCAAGCTTGCAATCAAACAAGCCACAAAGGTCGTTTAATATACAGTATCATGTTTCCCTGGGTTAGCTGTCACTCTCACACTCACACACTCGTGCACACAGCAGGACTTCGCTCGAAACAGGGAGCGAGGTTGAGCAATTGAGTAATTCCAGCTGTTGTGAAGCCTGCAGGACTCGGATTGCATGAGTCAGTCACAGCGGAGGTTTAATCAAAAAGGGCGGTCTCTGCATGGGTCTGTCCTGGAGGACGATGGGATGAAGGTTGATTGGAAAGACCCGGGGCTGCAAACACCTCTCCACCAGGCTGACTCCGGGTGGGAACAGGTCTAATCCAGCTGTCACCACGACGAAGCTGGTGCAGTTAATTTGGTTTATATGAAAAAACATGGTGTCTGGGAGGAGAGGCAATCTCTGTCCCCTATCTGGAATGCTGACGTTCCGGGGTTTGGTGGAAACATCAAAGAGCAGCTGCAGAGCCTTTTCCTCGAGGATGAATCGGATTATGTGTTTAGCTCCTAACGGGCAGAATAACATCTAATTAAGCCGCCTGAGAGCTGAAATTCACTGTCACTCTAGAAGATTGGCAGAGGAAATCATCCAGAAACCTTATAACCTTTACTGCATCTGAACGGTGTATACATCTGATAACGGGTTATCTCTGATGTCACTGCATGATGAGACAGGATGTCACCACTGATTGAAATAGTAGATCTTCCCGCTGCTAGATCAGCCTTATAACCTAAGTGATCAGCCCTGTATTAATTACTGTAATCTGTTTTCTACTATCTGTTCACTGTATTATAACACAGCCAAAAGGTAGAAAAAGCTACTCTATTTACCTCGTTTCCTGTTTTTTGTTTTTAGAAACACTGTGCACTGAAGTTAGCTATGCTTTAACTTTTCACTTTTAACACCTCAGGCATATTTTTTCAGTTTATGAAAATGTTTCTGTTCCATTATTGTTGGGAGCAAAGAAAATGTTTTGTAAATTAATTTAGAAAAAACACACACATGAAAAAAAATTTAACTTTAAAACAAATTCTTCATAAAAAACTTTTTGTTTTCCCAGATAATTTTTTTTAATGTAATTTTTTTTTTTTTATTTGTTTACATTTACATATACTTTTTTTAGTTCATTTTATCCTTTTTTTTACTTTACTTTTTGAAATCTCTGTTTTTATATTGAGTTTTATAAATGATGGCCTTTGTTTATGTAGATAAATCTTGAAAAGGCTTATGATGAGTTCACACCAATGCATTTCAGGTGAACCTCTGCTTCACAGTGGTCACCATGACCTTAAATGGAGGAGCGTGGTCAGCTTCTACCTGCCTGACAGTCTTACTCGGCATGGCAGACGAGTATTTTATCATGCGTGTGACAGAGCTTGCTTTGCTGGGGAACGTTGAGCAACGCCATCGGCTTCAGTGTCTATGGTTTCACCCGATTCTCCAGAGAGGAAAGCATTTGGGAGCAGGGTTGAGTTTCTTGCCTGAATTCTTCAGGACAAGTGGAAGAAACAGGAAGAACATTTCTTTTTTCCATTTCTTCTGAAGAAACCCAAAGAAAGTCCTGGTAATAGATCATATTTTGAAGAACTGGGATAGTTCCATAGAAAAGTCAACTCACTATATCCACCAGGCTACATAAGGAGAAATCTTTATGAGAATACACACAGTAAAACAAATTAAGAATTTATATCTAGGTGAATGAACAACTATTGGTCACAAAACAGCCGTGTTGAAACAATGCATTTCTACATACAGAATAGCAGCAATATAGCAGCAAAATACATTTCAGTAGTCCAGCTCATTCTTGCCACATAGCATTCGGAGAATACATATTTAAAACAGAAGTGATAATTTACTGACAGCCTTTAAATGGCAGGAAAACACTTTCTTGTATACTCAGATTCCACCAGCTAGCTTTCTGTTTCTTTAATTTCTTCTTATTTTCATGTCCCCAAGCCACCTTGGTTTAAAAATATTGAACCCCACCTGGAGGTTGGTAATGGATTTGGGCCTACTGAGGCAAAATATTCATCACAGAAAAAAAAAAAAAACTTTCCAGAAAATTTTACCTTCCAAGTTTCTTCAAGAAGAAACTGTAAGAAACAGTTTCTTCCGGCCAGAAAAAAACCTGGAAAAATCAACAACCGGGAACAACCGCCATCCGAAAAAAAAAAAAATTACAACCCTGGTTTTGAGAGAATCAACACTGACTCCCAAGAAATCTGTTTGGATCATATTTGGAGGAGCTTCCTTTTATCTAATCTGCTGGGGCGAGGGAGCGGTTTGCAGGGGTCTGCGCTGGAGCTAGGACGGTGATGGTTACGTTTATTGTCGATAAGGTTTTTTCTTAGGCTGCTAATTCAGACATGCCAATTTGGGAGTTGAATAATGAGCAACATTACTAAATATTACTTAATATGAAATTTATTTATATTGACAACAGGCTAAAGATGAAAAACATATATATATATATTTTTTTTTTCATACAAGAACTAAGAACATTAAGAAACTGTGCACATTAGAAAAAGTCAAAAGAAACACAATTTAAAGTAGTTTTTCAACTTTATTCGGTTCCTTTATTACTGTGTCCTACATAAACTCCTTCTTAAATCTGCTGCCATCCAGTCATGTGAGGTGACAGAAATCCGGCACAGAGTGGAGAAGGCAGCAATGATTCCCACCTTTGATTAATACAAGCTCAGTGTTTGGCTTGGCAAGGGCGACCCCTGCTCCTAATGGCAGCAAGCTTTACAAAGGCCCTCCAATCAAAACAGACGAAGATGAAAATGTGGCATTTTTTTTGGAAGGGGATAGTTTCAGGAAAAGTAGGGTTGTAAAAACCTCAACACTTCAAACGAAAGAAATCCAACAGATTTGTAATTCTTGGCCTGAGAAAGATTTATGGTGGGAAAGCTCAAAAACAAAAATGAGTCATCAGAATTTGTCTTATTTGGCTTTTAGAGTAATTTCTTTAAATGACTATGACTGTTGTACTTGGGTAACCATGGTAATTAATGAATAATTAGTTGCTGTTTCTTCTGTGTTTCTATATTTCTTTATGATTAAAAGAAGCAATCCAATGGGGCGATCTTTAAAACCATCCATCCTGCCAGACTGGGAAAGCTTCACACAGGAAAATCAAACCCTTTTTCTACCCTGTCCTTTGTTAGAAAGTAATTACAACTCATTAGAAGTCTATAATACTGTCTAAATATTCTTTTTGTGATGCAATTCAGGAATGAGGGGTGGCCAGCAGCATGCCAGTTCATAAACGCCATTCTAAAATTAGACAGCCGTTCTAGCCCTGTACTGAGATCTCTATCAGAGGATCTCTGATAATCCCCTTGAGCAAATTGATTTACAGCAGTTGCTCCGGATGGTTGAAGTTCTTCAATTAGATTAGAAAAGAAGAGATTAAAATGATTGGAAGTTTTATAAGTAGATCATCTGCGTAGATGAAGGACCCTATTTTATCAGGGTCATTTTGAGGAATGAAGATAGAGGGACGTTTCACAACACCACAACAGCACTGAACTCATATATATATATATATATATATATATATATATATATATATATATATATATACATATATATATATATATTTGAATATATATTTAAATATATACATACATATATATGTATGTGTGTGTGTGTGTGCCAAGAAATAATATGAAAACTGCAAAGAAAACATTACTTATAGCGGAGGTCTTCAACAGGGGGTCCACAGAGGTACTGCATGGGGGTCTCGAAAGTTTCTGTAGATTAGATTTTTTTCTTTTATATTCCCCTCTGTAATTGTTTCCACTAATTGAAATGTCTTTAAATACACATTAAAATGAATTCAACACACTGTAGTAAACAGAAAAATTGAGGCAGAAGATGTCTTTCAGTCATCAATGCACACATTCAGCGACACACAGGAGCTCTTTCAAGCTGGGCACCATTTCATTCACACCTGTCCCATCAACCAGGAATCAGAAATACTTAAATATTCCCAGGGCGAAAATACTGTCATTACATTACTCCATCTGTAATTGAGTGACTATAGGACCAGTTTGATATAACACAATTTTATACAATATATTAGGGGATCCCCGCTCCATCTAGCTATGAGTTTGGGTGTCCTTGGCCTGGAAAATGTTAAAAACCCTTGATTTATAGGAATACAGTAAGTTCAGCAAACACAGTTGTATTAAAGTTACTTTTTTTATTGTTTGAACATTCAAGATGGCTTGTACTGTATTCCAGCTTGATTCCAAACCTGCAACAGTCATTTTGTTGTTTTTTGCTTGAGAAAAATAGTTTTGACAAAATAAGTTGATAATCTCCCACCTCCTGTTCCCACCTGTTGCTCCAGCTCCACTCCTTGCCATGCATGTTGGTGTGTATGTCACACACAAATGTTAGGCAATTACTGATTCTGTGAAATAATTTCTGTCACATCTTGCTGATGTTTTTACAAGTGGTGGTTCTTGACAGAATTTAAAAGGGGGGACCAGGACAAGAACTAAAGAATAACACACATAATAAAGCAGAGCTAGTGTGCAATGTTTAGTGAGCCACAAAGCCAAGGTTGCACACTTCTGATATAACCGACAAAAATTGTGATTCTTCCTTAGTATGGCAGAAGCTAAGAGCTTAGTGTAATTTTTAAATAACTGTTAAAGTAAATTGTCAATTCTAAATATTAATTTGGTCCAAGTGACTAATCAGTAACAGTCTCTTCTGTCATTGCTCATCATCATATGAAACTGATTTACCCTGAAGCAACAAATCTAAGAAAGTAAAAAGTATTCTTAAAATAATTGCTTTGCCCTTAATTTGAAAAAGTCAATAATATCTGCAAAAGGAGTCAGTATTTCTGCTCTTAAAATAACATGCAAACTGTACACTTTAAAGTCATAGGGAAGTCATATTTAAATTTCAAATAATTCAAGCTTAAATATATAAATGTGCTCTTTATCAGACCATATTGTCCCAAAGTTAGAAAATTTTGATTAAAAAAAAAATCCTGTCTGGGTTTTTTTTTTCGTCAACTTATGCAGGCCAATTAGTTATACGTCAGCTTGTACATCTGAATTCCGTCCTCTTGCACAACATCTTCATCCCCGCTTTCCTCCTCTAAATAAAAAATGTCTGACGGAGGAGACTCATCCACGACCTCCGACACTAAACTCTCCTCCTCTTGCATGTTTCCTCTGTCCATAGCGTTCCTTGACAGTCTCGTTTCTAAGTCACCAATTTAGTGCTACTTGGTCCCAATGGAATTTCCCATTGGGAACCTAATAGCTTTAAGTTGCTAACTGGTTAGCAAGATGCTTCCGACAAACCGTCCACAACAAAACTGCTTGTGAACCCTCCGCCACAAATATCCTGCCTTCTTGATAAACGACCATTCACATTTACTTTATTCACTCGTGTAAAGTCGTGAACCACTCGGGAGAATTCAGAAATTAAATGGTTGGAACAGCTGCTTCCCTGTAACTTTAAAAAAAGACATCCAACTTCTGCAGCTCTTTTTGCCAAAGAAAGCTCTGTAAAAAGTACAACTTGAACCAGTTTAAAGAACTGCCGGTATATTTGACATTATACAACAGTGGACTGCTTGTTATCCTTACATTTTTATATCTTTAACAGGTATTTTCTCTTTATTTACTTAAACTCACATATTAAAAAATATTTCTGTAAAATTTACATAATATATTTGCTTACAGTAGATAAAATTAATTTAAGAGTTCCTGAAAAATGCTATGCTCAAAACACCGTTACTTTTAAATACAGAAATTGTGATAAAATAATTTAGTCATGCACATTTGCCATTATTAAACAAAAGCCCATATTTCAGTCAAAATACAGATTTTATACCCCTCATATCAAAACAGTCATATTCCTTCTTTTAATATTCCTCTGTGATGCTTCAGGCACAGATTGAAACTAGGACTGAGCAGTTGGTAAAGCTTGGTGGGTTTATTTTGGACAATCCTGTCATGATGGGTTACTTGATGCTAGCCCATATGCAGAACACACTCAGGAGGCAGGGAAAAAGTTGAAAGGTTTATTGATTTATGAGGACAAAGCAAGTCAGGGTGTTATCTGGTCCAGGGCTGGTCACGGCCGGGTTCCTGACCTGGAGCTGAGTTGAACAGCAGAGGGGAATAGTCCAAGGAAGGTTCTGAGACTGGTGGCAGACTGTGGGCTTGAAGGAGGCTTGGCTTGTCTGAAGCTAGTAGACCTCCTGATGAGTGTTCAGAGGCAGACGGCTGGCTGAAGCCTGAGACTTGAGGTGAGCAGGCCGAAGGAGGGAACCAGGAGGATTCAGAGGCAGACGGCAGGCTGAGGGCTGAGCAACGGCCGGGCTCGACTTCAGACCTTTCAGTGTTCTGATTCAGAGTCTCTTCCGATCCTCTTCTTTGAGGGCGGCAGGCAGGTTCAGACGGTTTGATTCTTCTGATGAGCTCCTGAGGACCGGCAGGCAGATTTCAGCAGGGAAACTCTTCCTGAGTTCCAGGTTTCAGTCAGGTTTCTTCCTAAGAGGCAGAGAAGACAAAAACTGATTAGGTTCTGGTTTCCGGGGAGTCAGAGAAAAAGACAGACTGGTTGGCTCAGGGTTTGCTGTAGCGTGGCTAACTAACACTCTGGCGTCAGAGTGTTGTCCACAGTCCACTTAAATACTGGTCCCCTGATGAGCAGATGAGAATCAGCTGGTGAAGACAGCTCCAGGTTCAGGAGATCCAGTACGCCCTCTAGTGGAGGAAGGTAGACAGCACTCCAGATCCAAACAAAAAAACAAATAATCAGGAAGGGATCCTTGGCGCCCTCTGGTGGGCAAGCCTCTGGATCCCAACAAATCCAGGCAATTGTGGGAGGGCAGGTTCAGATAGGCAGGAAAACTGGATAAGAGAGAAAAAAACAAGCTGTTTAGATCTTGATAGACTTGGTCTGTTTTGGCAAAATGGCCTGAATGTGTTACCCCTGCGGGTAGACAACAATCTGACGCCGTGCAGGTGGAGGATCCCTCCTTAAATGGCTACAACTGCTGATTAGGGTGATAAATCCCATGTGTGTGGGTCACAGCAGAAGTGCAGGTCATCCTCTGTGTTTTTTATTTTTATATGTTCACTGGACCTAAAGAGAGTAATATGTAACATACTATACATATATTTTTATCTGTCTAATAAAAAATACCATATTTTTAACAACAGAATTCGGCTTGAAGTTGCAGTAAAATTAATGGTGTTGTTTAGTAAAACATCCATCCATCTTCTCCAGTTTATTCTGTCAGGGTTGGGGTGGGGCCAGGGCCTATCTCTGGCACTTGGGTGAGAGGGACCTGGATAGGTCACAGTCTGTTGCGGGGCAACACAGAGACGCACAAAGACATACAGCGATGCAAACACACATATAGGGACAATTTAGAGAAGCCAATTAACCCAGCAGTAATGTTTTCGCACTGTGGGAAGAAGTCAGAGTACCCGGAGTTGACCCACACATGCACAGGGAGAACATTCATACTCCATGCAGAAAGACCCACTTTCTACCTACTGCTCCACCAAACAGCTCCAGTATATTATTTCCTACAGAGTGAGGAGGATACATTGCTATTGGTCTGCTGGACATTAGCAACAACATCTTTATGGGTCAATGTGTGAATTTAGTGCTTGAGGTGAAAATCTGTGAAAAGCAATTGATGAAGAAAAGGACAATTTTAAAACTCAATCTGAAAAACTTGATAAAATTGCCAAAATAAATCAGAAATAGAAATATTTAATACAAAGTTTAAATAAAAATAAATAAAAACAAGTTTTATTTGTGGATTGCACTTAGTTTTTGGGGTTTTTCTTTCATCTACACCACATGTTTTTCACTTGCCCAATAATGGTACCAACTGGGAACATAAAGGGGCAGCAGGCCTTTTCAGGCTGGCCCAGCCTTTGGGTGGATCTTTTTGTTTGGGCTGAGTTGCCTTGGCTGCAGGCTCTTTTTTTTCAGTAGTCTCCAGATTGGGTACAAACATCCAGCATAAAGACCCTTCTGAGTTCATCCTTTTCTTTCTTCTGTCTGTTTGCTCCAGTTTTATCTCTGTAGTGCAAAGCTCCCCAGATATCCTACATTACCTTCTGCCTTCTCAGTTAATCCCATCTGAACACTTCCCTTTACATCTACACACACTTTGCTCATGTCCTCTCCTTTCCTCTGCTATCTCAGTCAGATCACTCTTTTCTCTGCAGACATCAGATGAAACCCTCTAGAGTCGGATAAAGATAAAACCCTGGGAGATAGACTCTTAGCGTGAGAGAGAGTTAATCCCCTCCAAACCCCAAGCTGGTCTCAAACCCCTGGCACGTTCTGTCTGCTCAGACTCTCAAAGCCATTACAGCCATCCATCCTCTCCCTCCGTCCAGCATGAACTAACCTGCTCTGCTGCTGTTCACCCATTTGAAAAAATTTAAAGCTTGAGCCAGAGCCTCTGTGGGCCAAAATAGACACGCCACCCCACCCAAAAAAGTCCCTGTTGTCCATGTACTTTCTACGGATTAACCCAACAGGTGCCTAATTACCGTAATCATGAAACGCTCGCAGAAGCAACAAAAAAACAAAAACGAACTCTCTCTGCTTTGTTGGGGTCTAAGGCAGAATCACATGTTGCATGAGCACACTGAGCATTTCAAGCAGCTCCTGGAGATTGTGTCCCTCACGAATCAGATCAAGCATCTGCTAGTGTTTAAATTTGAAAGGGACCAATAGGACCAATGGGATTGTATCGGCTAAAAAGGCAGGTGCAGGAGTGATAAGCAGGGAGCAGCTGGTGAGGTCATACACGTGCAAACCATATGCACTCCTTTATGAGTGCCTGGTAAATGTTCTGCAGCCCCTCCCTTCGCTCCTCTGAGCTGAGAGGAAGGGTTCAGAGCTTGTAAAGTAAGCTTCCCCTCCTGTCTTAGAAAGACAAATGAGGTTTGAAAAGACCTTCCTTTGAAAAAGGTAGAAAATAAGATACTGAAGATAAAGATAAAGGAAGAGATTTAAAACCTCACAGAACATTTTCAAAAATAAAAGAAGAAGCCATTGGATCCTTTGTTTTGTTTTCACACATCCCAAGTTTGACTTGACATGCAGAAAAGATAGACAGACGATTTGTGGCTCTTTGGAGGCTCCCTGCAGCCCCATTTATTGAAATCGGAGACCGTTGCTCTGGACCTCTCTATGAGAGGATTCCTCTTCCCATAATATGTTATCGTTGTACATCAAGTCCCTGCTGTGCATCCTGGAGGTCTCTGACTAACTCCGTCCCATTGAGATTCAATTCACGACTGAGTGGCAGAGGGATGGTGGGCTCTGCAGTACCCACATCTTCTATTTTGATGGTGTCTTTTGAATCCTCTGAGAAAAGGGGGAGGATTCGGAAGCAGGTGGAATCAAAGCTTCTGCTTATCATCAGAGGTCACTGTCTCTGATTTTCATTCACATTTTTAAACTAGCTGCAGAACAATTATGGGCAAAAGCATCCATGTCTGTCTCTTGTTGTTGTTGTCTATCAAATAGCTCCAGTTCTGTCGGTTCTGATAGGTGGCTTCTTTAAGCATCAGTCATAAAGGTCATAGGGAAACCTGTTCCAACCATTGCATTTCAGAATTCTCCCGAGTGGTGCACGACTTTACAAGAGTGAATAAAGTGAATGTTGCACTCCGGTGGACCTTAAAGGGGGGTAATAACTCAGAATGCATAAAATTCCACCGGTAAAATTTTTACCACTATAGACATGTTAGACATCATTGGAAAGCTTAGATTCTCCACAATTCAAACACCAAGATCATTTTATGGACCCAGCGAGCACCAAAGCAAAATCAAAACAGATATAGCAGCATGTCAAAATGTAAACAAACAAAGTAGCCACAACTATATACCTTTGAAGGCATCCAGAAGCCGTTTTATAAATCCAATCTTCACTTGGTTATACTCCATTTGTCCATAAGGGTCCACAGATTAAAAGTAATCCAGCATATTAGAAATAAAAATATTCCATGATGAGAAAATTGCCCATAGCGTCTGGCTGTTGACATCAGAAAATTCAGCTTGTCATAGCTTATTCTAAGCATCTTGCTTATATTTACCTCTAATACTTATTTCCTCGGTTCTTTACATTGTGTTTTTATCTACAAGACACAAGTGTCTGCATATTTTTATGGCGCGATTTGAGCGAGATATACTCCCCATAAGATCACCTCCGATTCACTTCTGGTTCACATCCTGTCAGCCAATCACGTGCGTTATGATGACCTTTAATTCTCTGGTTTTAATTTATAAGATGTGTGTAGTTTATTTAAAGGGGTACCGCATTACAGGGTTGTTTTAGAGAGAAACACACCAGCGGGTGGATCCATTGCACGCCACTCCATGCTGACACCAAAAGTCCCAAACCCAACAGCTCTGGAACTGTTATGCTAGAGGTTTGAATTTTCTGCATTTGTGGTTGACATGATATAGAACGAATATAATACAATGAAACCTGCTTTTTCCCAAGAATGTCTTTATTACTGCTGTTAAAAAAAGACCCTCACAAACAACTACAGGTGCTAGGCTTCAGGTACTTAGAGATTCACTTCCAAACAGAAACCCCACATTCATATCTTCAGGTAACACAGAGTACATTTCAGACTTAATAATATTACTTTAGCGATAGTTTCAAAGTGTTGCTTTATTGTATATCTCGTACCGTGTCTTTTGGTTGTGCTGTTCTTTTTTCATCTCGTTACAGGTGATGAAGCAGACTGAAAATGTTTTGTCATCGTCTCCTTTCTATCTCCTCTTTCTTTCATCTTTTGTCCTTATTTTTTCTTTTTCCTTTTTCTTCTTCTGTTTTTCTGCTCTACTTACATTGCAGTGTCCATATGAACTGTAAAACTCCCTGCATAATTATAATAAAGCAATTTATATGCATGAAACAAGTGGAGCAGTATGGCAATTGCCATACCGCTACACTTGTGAAAGTAAAATCTGTTGGGCTCCTTTTGGCATCAAGACAATTATTCTTATTGCCACCTTGCCAGACAGGACACTGTTAAAAAAAAGAAAAAAGACCTATCATTTCCGAGAATAAAAAAAACAACAACTTGGAGGCATGTTTGAACTGATGCAGCTTGGTCTGTCTTTTACTCACCAAATTTTAATTTATATATTCAAACTAGAGACTAGAAACTAGAGGGTGTTAGCTTTCAATTAATGTATTGCACATGTCATTTGGACTTACAGTTCCTAAGTTGTTTGCTTTTCCATTTGGGTATGCAAAATAGGCGAGGATTACCCAAAATGAGGTGGATGTTAAGAGGTTAAATTATTTATGTGTGCAGATTTAATACCATGAGGCCCCTGAATGTGTCAAAACCATGAGTTCATGCTCCTTCTCTTGCTTTTTAGGGCTCCTGGAGATTCTCTCCTACTATCTGTGGACCTGTTTATGTGTCTCAAACCTTTACCACTTTGAGGGAGGAACCAAACCGAGAGAGCAAACTGCCATGTGCTCATGTGTCTATCAGCTTTCAGAGACGTTAGAATGCTTCCTGAGCTTTAGCTCCAGCTTTACTCCAACAATCAGACTAGACTAATGTTTTATTCACTTTGGAATCAAACATCTTCTTGACCCTTTTTTTAACTTTTGGATGATGCTGGGGAGTCCCGCACTCACTCTCCACCATTGCTTCGGCTTGTTGACCAACTGCAAGCTTGGGCAATGTGATGTAATCCCGATCCCATGATGTTGTTATAATAAATATAAACAGAAAATCTTTATGTAGTAACAAATGGCAAAAACAAACCTTAAAAGACAAAAATGTATATATGCTACACCATTTTTTTATCAGATAAATGTTAGGTGAAGCCAGAGAGACTAACTGCTGCATAGATAAAAAAAAAAAAAAAAAACACAAATCACGTGACTATGTACCTTTAAGATGCTATACAAAACATTACATTTGTGGCTTTATATGGAAAAAAAATATGGAAAAGCGTGAGGGTTGGGATAATATTTGTGATTTTCACTGTGTAAGTTTGCAGGTTTAACGAACTTGATCAGGTCTTCCTCTAATACCGGCCGAGTGAAGACAGAAAGCAGAGGAAACAGATTAAATTCAACAGAGTGAAGTTCTGTTTGCCTCTGGGAGCGTTAACGGCTCTTAACTTCTGAGCAGAGGTGTTTAATGGTTGACTAGCAGTTTCTGGGAACTACCCTGTGCACCAAAGGTACCGTCTTCTCCATTTAAAACACAATTGAAAGGCCTTTAAGTCCCTTTAAAGATTAACCACAGTTTTCTCCTGCAGGTTTTGTAGGAAATTATATATATATATATATATATATAATATATATATATATATATATATATATATGATGACAAATGTGACTTTGATGGAGCGTCGCTTCTGTCTAATCTTTCCAGCAAACAAGACTTGATCAGAGAGGATTTCAGCCATGGTGCATAAAAATCAGAGGATCAAACACTGTCGACTGCCGTTCAGTTTTACACATTTAAAGCATCAAGCATGATGTGAGTCACTGCCTTTGAGAGAGAACTGAGGCATCGACATGAGCTGAATATATATAGACATGCTTGTGGTTGAGGTGGGTACACGCAGGCTGCTTAACATGGAATAAGTCTATAGTTTGTAATAAATAACACTTAGCATTCAGACAGACTTTATCTTGTGTTTTTCATTTATTTTCCTCTCCAGGAAACATTTACGGCTTTCTCGTTATATGCTATTGTGTGACAGTGCTGCATAATTCATTGGTCTTTTCTGTAGTACCAACAAACCAAAATGGGGAGATACAAGATAACCTCTCAATTAAAGTTAAAATGTTTAATTTGATTTACATTTTAAAGGCTAAGCTGGACTCTTTAAGATCATTTTAGATTATAAAGACACAATTCTTGTTTTAGGTTTTGACAATAATGAAGAAATTTTTTAAAATGTCACGAATTCTCTCAGATAGCTCGATCAGAATCAGGAAATAACATTAAAAAAATTAAGATTTTCACTTTTTTTATCTTCACAAAAAGACCAAAAAAAAACATTTTATCACATTTTTATGTGAAGTGGGTCGGACATGAGCCCTCCCTCCATCACCACATGGAAGTCATTCATCCTGGGTATGAAGTTTTAATTAGTGTATGATTAGTCAGAATCAACCAATCCAACCACACACAGCTAGGTGCTGTGAAACTGAGGGTGCAGACATGTGTGCTTGGGAGGGTGTATGCTTTAATTTTTAAAAAAGTTGCCCAAAATATTTGGATTAAATTCTCCTCATTGCCATTAATGATCTAGAAATGGAAAAATACATGAAAATATACAGATGATGCCAGCTGTGCCAAAATGGTTACTTTGGAAACTTAGCCTTAGCCGTTTTTTTGTAAAAAAAAAACAGCTTTCTTATTCTGTTTAGCTTCAATTTAGAAAGGAAGGTCTTTGCAAAATCAATGTCAACATATTGTTCTTTAGTGTGAAAGAGAGTAATGGCATCCTACGCATCATTTAGTAATGTAATGAAAGTAATGAAAGGTTTTTTTTCAGGTGAGGGTTTAAATTTTGCTGTACTATCTTCATTTGTTTCATTTTTTCATCAGTAACACATAAAGTAATATTCACAGGTATCCTTTAATCTCTCAAGTATTTCATTTATTGAAATAGACCTTGTAAAATGGGCTTAATAACTCCTGCAGCTCCTGCATCAGTGAACACCAACATTCAGAGTGTATCAGCACTTTTCCAGTCTCATTCCTCTTGGAACAAAATTATTTTGCATTGTTTCACTCTGGATCTTGGACTTTTCTTTATTATTTCCACACTTTTCTGGAAGGTGCTAACTGGCTTAGCTGCAATAGGCTACTTCCTTGTTTACCCCCTGCGCACATGCTTATTGTCAAACCTCCGCTGCTATTCTAAGCAAACAAATAAGTGTAAAACAGAAAAAGAACACAGGATGGGGTACTAGGAAAAAACGTATGCAATCAGACTTATTTGGCTGCATATTAATTCAACAAAAAAAAAAATCAAATAATACAACTATGTACTTTTATGGAAAAGGATCACTATGTGACTCTACTTTGGTCTCACTTGTGCAAATCATATAATTCTAGAAGTCTTCTTGTTCAGTCATATGTAGCTCTAGAAACCAAAGCTCTAATGTGGCTCCCTCCAAACATACCCTTCCTAAGTTTTCTTTTTTATTGGTTTTCTGTCATGAAATCAGAAAATGTGTTTCTTGTCATTGTTGTATCATTGAGGTGAATTTTCAGTGAGCATGACTGCTAGAAAGAATATCAGCTGTCTTAAAGCTACAGTGTGTAATTTTCAGTGACATCTAACGTCCAGACTGCAGACCGCAGCAACATGAACATCTCCCCCCCACCGCTTCTCCCCCCCCAACAGTACGGCGAGCGTTACGGGACAAAATGTCTTCTACGACGTCCGCATCACCTACCTTCTCAAGTGATGAGATTTGTTTACATAGATCATTTTACAGATAGTATTCTCAGGCATAATACTGCCATCTATTGTTCAGTACCGTCTCAGTTCATCTCTCTCAACTTGCCGTAGTTACTTTCGAGCGTAATGGGTGATCTCGCAATCGCTAGTTTGTTGGCTCTGCGCTGCCGTAGCGCAAAGATGTCTGCCTCCATGGCTGCGAGACCCGCTCCTATGTAATTATAAATAACGAATTCTAAGGCAACGCAAATATTAAGGTTAAGAGGCTGAGCTCGTAGATGATGATAAATAACATAGTTATGTATAATATATTACATTTCTGACTGTACATCCCTGTAATTATTACACACTGTAGCTTTAAATTGACCAAATCCTAGTTCTTACTGACAAATAACCAGTAGTAGCCTAATTAATATAGACTATTAACCTAAAGCAATATGCATTGTTGTTACTTGTCAGGTACTCCGGTCATTGACATTGACCAAAGCACCTTACAGTAGAACTGCAGTCAGTCTCTGGACTTGCATGGCTATCACTTCACTTACATAGTTAGGGACTAATTACCCACTGGGATCAGCTTTATAGTCATGGTAGGACACTTCTTTAATTTGATTTATTTTGCTCAAGCTACTCGTGAGCCCACAGCCCACCAAATGTTAAAAAATGGCATTATTACTGCCATTACGGTTAATATATAATAGAAATTTTACACATTCAGTCATAAAATCTCACAGGGGATGGTATGGGGGGAATGGTGATTTAAGAAGTGGGATGATTTTTAAGATTTTGTTTTAAGAAGGGGGATGCCACCCCCCCCTTCATCCCCTCTTAACTCAAATACTGAAAATAACTGACATGAATTGCCAACTTTTCAACTTGACAGTATGTAACAAAAAACCTTTGCTTTAAACCACATTTTATTATCCAGAAAGATAAACAATAAACAAAGATAAGCAACATAGAAAAAATATTTTTTAGTAGTTAATGACTAGATTTAGCAATGTCTTTCTAAGATTATTTGCAGATATCTTGTTCGAAACAGTCTGACTTTGTTTTGCGTGCCAATCAGCTTCACGACAGCATCATAAGTGGCTTTCTGCTCTGTTGTCACTACAGCAGGCCTCTTAATGAGGCTAATAGGTTTTTTTGGAGTCAGGCCACTCAGGTCCTGGTTAGATACAGAGACTCTGAGCTGACCTGGAGTAAAGAGGCTCTGCAGAGATGATTAACGACTGTTTTTCATTCCTCTGATTCACCACTCAGCGCTGGTTGACTTTCAATATTTTTGTCCACAACCCCTACAGCTACCACGGGTTTTTCAGTGTTTCTATTAAACTATGTTTGTCTGCTGGATCATTGTTTCCCAGAAATCAGAGTTCTGCAAATAAAAATGTTCAGAAATCAGGTGATCTGAAGCCACAAAAACTCCTACAGACCAAACAGGCGACTCAGTTAGGACGGCAGGCTAATTATACCACACAGCAGACTCTGGGGAGGTTATTAAAGGCATGTTATTTAAAGCTGCTCCATCTAGAAACTGTAGGCAACCACTGTGCAGCTTATCACACACATGCTCTATTAGACACACACACAAGTGTCAGTTATAAATGGCTCTCAGCAGGGACATCATGTGATAGGAAGTGAAGAAACTGAATTTATTTGAATATATCTGATACTTTACATTACTTTAGGTAAAATATAAGCAATAATACCCTTTACTGTCTTGTTATTGCTAATTGTTGCATCTCAGCCCTCAGTGCCTGTTTACCATTTTAAACATAAACCTCTATGTGATTTATAGTCCTTAACATGATACGTTACTTTTAACATTTCAAGCAAATACAAATGTAAGGAGTTTAATGTCTTTGCATCCAGCCATTTTTAACGAAACTTGTATATACAATCCTAGCTTTGAGCAACAATAGGTTGATTCATTTAATTTGGACCAACATTTGGTCTGTCAACTATCTTGTGGATACCTGCCCAATATGGCGCAGTATTACAGAAAAATGGATGACAGAGGGATTCTTTGGTGTTCTCAAACAGAAAACGGTATACATATTTGAAGTAAACACCAGACTCCAAGGTATGGTCATAGTCTGTTGGGAAGCTAGGTTTGATTGGAAACATGCAATACACATTGTTTTACATTTAGGGCAGCAAAATGGTGTTTTCACATTTAACACAAATGACATGATAAGAAATTTTGCCATCAGGGTCCAACTACTTACACCAGACTGTTCTCTATGTTCAGTTCAATGTTTATTTCCATCCGTGGCTGGGAACAGTGCTACCAAGTATGTCTAATGCGTTACACCAAAGCGTTTTTATCGGTTAGAATGGCCCACTACAAGACCTAAATCCACCTGAAAATCTATGGCTAGACCTGATAACTGGTGTTCACAGAAGTTTGGGATATTATCCAAATCGAAATGGGACATTTTTGTCTCCTGATTTGATATAACTGGTAGAAAGAAACATCAGTAATCTAGAAAGTGTGATAATCTTTAATAGATTTTTGCATTTTTCTGATTTGGGTTCCTATGTGACTACAGGTATGGATATCTTTACTAAACACTGTAGACAATGTTGCATTTATCAGATGCATCTTCAATGAGTTGCCTCTCTGTGTCAGTGTGGTAGAACATTCAGCCCTTCTATGAACTGCTGTTATTCAGCTCACTGGAAACTTGATTGCTGCCGGCCTGCAGGCAAACTGCTAATCAAAATAAAGGGCGATAAGAGCTCTTTTGACTGCTGCTCTTACTCATGTTGTTCTCCTCTCCTCCTGCAGACAGTGAGATCGTTCCTCCGGACTGTCTGCGACCACGTTCCTTCACCACGGTGCGTTCCTCCTCCCTTCGGCGTGAAGCTGACGACTCCCGCCTCTCCATCAGCCTGTGTGATCTCAACCTGCAGCAGGAGGAGCGAGGCCCCACCCACTCTCACCGCCACACCCTCCACCTGGCCTCAGCTTCCTCCTCGTCCTCCTCTTGCCCCATCCCCCAGAACTCCCTAAACTCGCAGCAGTCCTCCATGCTGCCCTCTGCCCTGGAGAGCGACCTGCATTTCCACCAACTTCGCGGCGCAAACATCAAGACGCTTGACGAGCAGACTGTTGCACGGTCTGAGCACGCCCGGGAGGAGCGGACTTTGGTCTTCACCAACCGGCCCTTGCGCACTGGAGAGACCGTCTTCATCAAGGTCACCAAGTCCAGCCCGGCACGCTCAGGCTCATTGTCCTATGGGGTAACCTCCTGCGACCCGGCAGTACTGCGCCCCAGCGACCTGCCATACAACCCAGAGGCTCTGGTGGACAGGAAGGAATTCTGGGCCGTGTGCAGGGTACCGACTCCTCTGCAGAGCAGCGACATCCTGGGTTTCCTGGTTAACCAAGAAGGAGAGGTCATCCTCAGCCACAACGGCACCGATGTCGGTATGCAGGTGTGTGTGGACAACTCCCGCCCCCTCTGGATGTTCTTTGGCCTGCATGGAGCTGTGACGCAGCTGAGGATTCTGGGTAAGAACTGAAGTCAGCACATGATCACTATTATAAAGTCATATATATATATATATATATATATATATATATATATATATATATATAGGCGGCAAGTCTAAGCTATCAGTTTAGGCCCCAAATATAAGGTTGTGTTTTGGTAGGTTTGTTACCATCAATCATTGTACATCTGTCACACAATTGGTTATTATCTAATGCACTTCACTGGTATAAAAAAAAAAATAAAAAAAAAAATAAAAAAAAAAAAAAAGAAAACTTTTTTGCCAAATATTTTTGGTCACAGTGGAGAATTTTTGAGGGTTAGTGTAAAATAAACAGAACCGTTTTTATTTTTATCTTTTTTTTATCTATCTGTATGAGTGGGTCAAAATGAGCTGATCTAAAGCTGTAGATAAGATGTTACTCTTAGAAACTAAACCATAGAAAATGGCTCACTAAACTAAAAGATCTCCCCCTCCTCAGCAGGAAGAGTCTGTTCCTCCTCTTCATTCCACCTACATTTTATCATTGACATAAACACACTTATAAGAGTCAGCTGCCTTGATGTCAGTTTCCTGGATGTCCACCAGTGTAGTGTGGCATATTGTCATACTTATTGTATTTTCTTTAAACAATAGTTGAATGTCAAACATAAAACAGAAATGTTCTCATATGTTCGATCTATTGATTAATGCAATGTGAAACATTTTGTCAGTTAGATGGACTTCCCCTGTCTTTAATGCCCTCACCTAACCTAGCTTTGAAGATAAGAGATGCAGATGTTAACATATAGTGGTGACTGTAATGTAAAATCTTTATCACGTTAATCAACATTAATTCAATTGAAAGTTTCATCAGTAATCTTTAATTCAATTTAAAAATACTTTATACATCCCACAGGAAAATTAAATGTTGCAGTAACTCATATGTTATTTTGTATCCAGGTGTTGTAGTTGTTGATAGCTGTAGGCAGGAAAGGATCTTCTGTAGAGGCTTGTGTTGTACCGGATCTGGAGGAGCCTCTGACTGAACACACTGTGTTGTTTAACAATCTTCTGAAGAGGATGCTTACTGCTTGCCATAATCTTCTTCAGTTAATGAAAAATTCTTCTGTGCGAAATGATCTCCAGAGTTTCTAGAGGAATTTCTAGAACAGAGCTGGCTAACTTTATTAGCTTGTTGAGCGTTTTCAAGTCGTTTTTTCTGATGCTGTTACCCCAGCAGATGATGGATGATGTCTGATCATCATTCTACTTGAAGCCTGTCATCTTCTTCAACCCTGACCATGCATCTCGGATATTGCTCTGCTTGAGCTTGTTTTCCAGCTCTTTCCTGTATGTCCGCTTGGTTTCTCCTATCTTGTTTGTACAAAAAATACTCTGTTTATACCTTTTAAGGTATAAACTTACTCTTTATTTATACCTTAATTTGCGTCTGTATACTCCTCATCAATTCCCTGTCTCCCTTCTTAAAGGCTTGTTTTTTCCTGTTAAGCAGCTCCTTCAGCTCACTTTTGATCCATGGTTGATTATTTGTGAAGTATTTCACTGTCCAAGTAGGAATGGTGTTATCTACACAGAAGTTTATGTAGTCAGTCTCGCATTCAGTCATTGCATTGAAGTCCTCGCAATTCGGCTGAAACAGTGCATCCCAGTCTGTAGCCTCAAAACAACCTTGCAGGGCTTCTTCATCTTCCTGTTACCATCTGATAATTGCAGGTTGTCTCTTATGAAGTGGCTTCTACTCTGAGCAGAGAAAAGAAAGACCGTCATCTGATTTCCCAAGAGGATGTCTTACTTCAGAGATGACATTTACATAAAACAAGTCCAAAATGTTGTTTTCTCTGGTGCAGCAGCTGACAAACTGTTGGAACGGAACGTTTTGTTACATTTCTTGAGTTGTGTCAGCTTTCATTCCCCTTACTAAAGCAAATCTTTCATATCTTCACCAAATTTATAAGTTTTAATTCGCCCTTGGTTAGTGCAGAAATACGTTATTAAAATGCAAATACATAATAATTAGTAAAGAACAGAATATAGAAACATTAAGAAAACTTATAAAAAAGTCAAAAGTAAATTATTAAAACACTAGAAAGACTTGCAGTCATATTAATCAGCCTGCTTTCTCTCCCCTGCTGGAGAAAAGGGTAGTTTTTCTGTGTTTTTCCAGACTTCCTCTACAGATAATCCCACTTTAGAGGAAGAATTGATCTGGGTAATAACCATCCCTTTTACTAAGGGACGTGTCCCAGGTCAGAGGTTCAAAGATCAATATATTGATCCTTATTCGATCCAGCGCTGGGGTGATGGGACCTATATCCTTAACTACTTTACATTCCACACTGGCTGAAATGGATTCCTGTTAAGTGTAGAAGGCTTGGACACCGCGCCAGCTGAGGAACTCAGGGGTCAAAAGTGAAGGAGCGCACTCTGTTACTTTGTTTGCTGCGATATTTACAGCACACTTCTTGAAGAGGGAAGGATGTGAGTACATTCAGCGAAGAGTAGGGATCTGTCCTGAACTGGAAAAACAGGATGTGAGCAGAGGAGGGGGAAAAATAAAAAAAATAAAGGTAATGAGCTCAGCTCAGTGTCTCATTTAGAGGTTTTCCTTTTTTAATAAAGATATTTTACTGGATTATTTTACTAAATAAATAAAGTTGGTGGAGGACACCTTTAGCATGATGAACAGATTGTATAGAAATCTGCAAAATAAATCAGACAATCAAATAAATCTGTTAAAGGCTCTAAATAATAGTTATGCCAGATGCATCATGCAGCATGAAAACACTTTGAACAGCAACAAAACATGCAGAACTGTTTTAAGCGTTTAACTGTTGAGGAACTAAAACTACATCCTGTTGTCCTTCTGGGATGGAAGCGGAAAAGACAGCACAGCTTAAAAAGTTTCAGAGCTGCTGAAACACAAAAGGAGATGGATTGTGTTCTTTAAAGAGTTTATATAAATAAATCAGTGAAATAAAGGGTTAGGGTTAACCCTAAGTTTAAGTTTAAAACCTCCTATTACATTTAAAATGGTTTCAAGACATTGGATATCTGTCTGGGTAATGCTTTTCATTGCAGGTTAATTTTAAGTTTTAATTTGAAAACAATGTTCAACATTTCAATTTTTTTTTTTTTTTATCTCCACACCTCCTGCATTGATCCATAAAGCTTCTTTTTGGAATATCCAGTTTCAATATATAGAATCTATAGAAATATTTATATTTACATCTACATGTATATATCATGTATATAAACCAAGCCCTTAAGTAATATACCTGTCCTGTAGGAAGTAAACGCTGTTGTTTTACATAAAACAAACAGTAAACATAATTTCTTTATTCAGAAATGGGTTGAAACAACCTTTTTTTAATCAGTTAATTAGTTGACTAATTGTTCAATTATTTGAATAAAACTAGAACATCAAAGGGTGCTTTGGAATATTTCAGTCTCTTTCTTCATTGATTTCTCGTCTACTGAATTCATTGATTAATTAGGAGAAATCTGGTTTAGTATTGGTCTGAGATAAAATAACAGACAATAAACATATTGCTGGTTAATTTTATCTCAGACCAATACATCAGGAGTTCGGTTTAAGCAAAGCAGCAAAATTGCTCCAAAGTAAATGATTTCAAAATGATGAATGAGCCAACATACATAAGCAAATAGGAACACAGTGTGAAAGTTTTCTTTCTCCTTTCTTCAATACTGATTTCCTGTGGCCAGCTGGGTAGTTTTAGCTTGGTGCAGCAAATATGTTGGATTTCATAAGCACTTATAAATCTGCAAATACCGTCCATAATAAACTTTTTTGGGAGGCTCATCAGAATGTGTGCTAACGTTTTCCTCTGCTCCTTCCTCCATTGAGCCGTCTTAGTGTTGTCAATGTGTTGACCCTTATTTGACTAGACCCCCTTCCCCAACCGACCATCAGCTGACAACAGAGCAACAGACGAGCCTGTCGATAAGTCACAGCGGGCCTCAGTAAAGCTGCTCCCTGTTGACATAGATCAATTCAGCAAATGCCAGAACAGCAGACAGTGGGCCTTTATGGACCTTAATGTCGCCTCGACTCTCTGATTGTCGACTGTGCTCACAATAATTCCTTTATTTGTTGTTTTTGCAATCAGGTCCAATAGGTCTGCAGTGAGCACACTCTGTGATTCCTCACAGCTAAATTAGAGTTTGGCTGGAGCTCCACTGACCACCTGGTCTCCCTGTGTGTTTCTGAAAGTCATTTACTGAAAACAAAAAGCCTTGGCAGTGCAACAGAAACAGGAATCGGAGAACAATGAAAGATCCGAGGCACGTCTCCGTATCTGCTCCCATCTTTTAAAATCCCACTGAAGTGTGACTCGTCTTTACCTTTCAGCTGCTTCGAATTAGGAAGCGTCTCTTATCTGGTTGTTTTAGCTCCTTATCTGCTGATTTGCTCGGAGCAGTTTCAGCCGATGGGGTTGAAATGTACCAGTTGGAGTGATCCAGCTCCACCAGATGGAGAGAGATAGCACAGAAAGGAGTAATTGACCACTCTGATAAGAACAGAAATTCATGAGGGGGTGTTAGCATGGAGTGCCTGGACATAGTAATGGATTGACTGGATGAAATAAGGTTTGGTGCTGTTATGGAAGTCAATTAGTTCAGCACCGATCCAGCATTTCTTTTGGCACCAAATTACAAGGCAATCAGAACATAATGCAACCCATAGAAGATTTGAATGAAAACCTGATTTAAAAAGCCAATAAACATAAAGGTGAATGTGTGGACTGCAGGATTTTCACTTTCAGTATCGTTTTGGTAGGTGTCCCATGCTCCCCAACAAACACTGTGAGGGAAAGAAAAGAGTAATGGAGAAGGGGCGTTATGGCTGCAGCTCGCAGGAGTTACTACTTTCAGGTTTAATAGCGCCAATATTTTAAGTCTGCCCTGCTTCCCTCCTTTGAAAGCACAAAAACATGATGTGTTGTTGCTTTTGACAATGAATTAAAATTCTTTTGGTCTCATATTTACATTTGGTAAGGCCTTGTTAGGAGAAACTTAGATGGAATCTATCTGACAAGAAATAAGAAATAATGATTACCAAAGCAGCAAAGTAAGATGTGATCTAAAGAAATGTCAAACTTCAAAGCTCCAAGTTGTTGAGTTCTGTCAGATATTTTTATGCCTTTCGAAATTATGAAATTTCTCCTAGATTGTTCCAATAAAGCTCAAGAGCATTTTAAGCTGTGCAGTGGGACACTGTCCAAAGCAAACTAGCATTTCTAACTTTGAATGGCTTAAATGTGGAGAACAAACCAGAAGGTTACAGAGAAGCAGTAAGTGAAATTTAATTGAGGACTTTCTGTAAGGCCAGGCAAGTTTATTTCTAGAGCACATTTCAGTAGGAAGACGATTCATCATGCTACCATTAAGAAAAAAATAAAGTATATTGTATTGGCATAAAGGCAGCTCAAATAATTTAAGAAACTAAAAAAGAAAGAAACGTTCGACTGGATTCTTTGCTAATAATCTTTAGGTAGCACAATCAAAGCCACTCTGAAAACAACTAGCAAAGTACTCAGAAAGCACAGAGCTCCACGAATCACATGATCTGGATCGTTACCAATTTTTTTAGGATTTTTTCCTTGGCAAGAGCTGAAACTCTGGTAACAATTTCCTTAAAGTCGTTTATCAAGTTTATCAATAAAGGACAGTGTGTGTGTTCTGCTCTCTCCTTTATTCACTCACTTCTTTGATCAGCAGATTGAGGCTTTGAACGAGGCATGGCTCACCTTTCTTGTGTTTTTGTCTTCAGTTTGATACTTTTTGAGTCTGATGCACGAAGCTTTTGATGTCACCCTTTGGTTTAGGGGGGAACTGCTGGTTCCTCCAAATAATGTTAAATAATCTTTTTTTTTTTAAATTGATCTTCACCCAAATTAAATTGATTTTCCTTTGGACTGAGGTGCACCTTTGGTAGAAATGTCATTAAATTCTGTTACTAACCTTTCAAGTTGTACTGTAGACAGACAGACAAACTCCTAAAAGCATAACCTCCTTGGCAGAGGTAAAAAGCTGTTTCTGCATGATTGGTTCTCGTTCTGGGTGTGCAGAGCAGATTAGAGCCTGAAGACCTGAGAGCTCTGGGTGGTTGATCCACTAACATATCAATGTGTTTGGAGCGATATGATTTATAGACATACAGAGGTATTTTCAAATATTTTTTAGGACGCAGGCAGCAGCATTCTTGATCAGCTGCAGCTGTTCTTTAGTGGTAAAGGGCAACTTTTTCCTGTTTTTATGAGCCTCTGAAGGTTCAGGTCCGAGTCCATCACTACACCCAGATTTAGAGCTTTATTGGTGGTTTCTAGCTGGATTAATTTGATGAATGTCTGCACATTTTTAAAATTTTTTCCACTGGTCAAAAAACAATTAATTCAGCTTTCTTTGGATTCAGAAGAACATTTTGGCACATCTATGCATTGATTTCTTCCCTGCATTTACCCAAAGCTTGAAAAGGTTCAAAATCACCTGTTGACATGTTGGACAGCTGTTGCGTTGTACAGCTATGTGTCATATGCATACAGTAGATACAGTGGGGCAAAAAAGTATTTAGTCAGCCACCAATAGTGCAAGTTCTCCCACTTAAAAAGATGAAAGAGGCCGGTAATTTTCATCATAGATATACCTCAACTATGAGAGAGAAAATGGGGGAAAAAAAATCCAGAAAATCACATTGTCTGATTTTTAAAGAATTTATTTGCAAAATATGGTGGAAAATAAGTATTTGGTCAATAACAAAAGTTCATCTCAATACTTTGTTATATACCCTTTGTTGGCAATGACAGAGATCAAACGTTTTCTGTAAGTCTTCATAAGGTTTTCACACACTGTTGCTGGTATTTTGGCCCATTCCTCCATGCAGATCTCGTCTAGAGCAGTGATGTTCTGGGGCTGTCGCTGGGCAACACGGACTTTCAACTCCCTCCAAAGATTTTCTATGGGGTTGAGATCTGGAGACTGGCTAGGCCACTCCAGGACCTTGAAATGCTTCTTACGAAGCCACTCCTTCGTTACCCGGGCGGTGTGTTTGGGATCATTGTCATGCTGAAAGACCCAGCCACGTTTCATCTTCAATGCCCTTCCTGATGGAAGGAGGTTTTCACTCAAAATTTGACGATACATGGCCCCATTCATTCTTTCCTTCACACAGATCAGTCGTCCTGGTCCCTTAGCAGAAAAACAGCCCCAAAGCATGATGTTTCCACCCCCATGCTTCACTGTAGGTATGGTGTTCTTTGGATGCAACTCAGCATTCTCTCTCCTCCAAACACGACGAGTAGAGTTTTTACCAAAAAGTTCTATTTTGGTTTCATCTGACCATATGATATTCTCCCAGTCATCGACTGGATCATTCAAATGCTCTCTAGCAAACTTGAGACGGGCCTTGACATGTACTGGCTTAAGCAGGGGGACACGTCTGGCACTGCAGGATTTCAGTCCCTGGCGGCGTAGTGTGTTACTGATGGTAGCCTTTGTTACTTTGGTCCCAGCTCTCTGCAGGTCATTCACTAGGTCCCCCCTTTGTGGTTCTGGGATTTTTACTCACCGTTTTTGTGATCATTTTGACCCCACGGGGTGAGATCTTGCGTGGAGCCCGAGATCGAGGAAGATTATCAGTGGTCTTGTATGTTTTCCATTTTCTAATAATTGATCCCACAGTTGATTTCTTCACACCAAGCTGTTTACCTATTGCAGATTCAGACTTCCCAGCCTGGTGCAGGTCTATAATTTTGTTTCGGGTGTCCTTTGACAGCTCTTTAGTTTTGGCCATGGTGGAGTTTAGAGTGTGACTGTTTGAGGTTGTGGACAGGTGTCTTTTATACTGATAACGGGTTCAAACAGGTGCCATTAATGAAGGTAACGAGTGGAGGACAGAGGAGCCTCTTACAGAAGAAGTTACAGGTCTGTAAGAGCCAGAAATCTTGCTTGTTTGTAACTGACCAAATACTTATTTTCCACCATATTTTGCAAATAAATTCTTTAAAAATCAGACAATGGGATTTTCTGGATTTTTTTATCTCATTTTATCTCTAATAGTTGAGGTATATCTATGATGAAAATTACCGGCCTCTCTCATCTTTTTGAGTGGGAGAACTTGCACTAATGGTGGCTGACTAAATACTTTTTTGCCCCACTGTATGGTAACTTATGTTGTTGTTCCCTATTGTCTCAGGTGGGGGGAGCAAGTGGACACTGAATAGAAGGGGCTTAAGATGGACCCTTGGGGAACACCACATGTTATATTTGTGTGTGTTGTGTATTTCTGATTAAAAGTTACCTACTGACACAAAAAAGTGCCTAAAGCCAGAAAGCTTGTCCATCTTTACAGGCGCTCTAATAAAAGGGCGATTTCATCAGTGTTAAAAGCTGCGCTAATAATACCTGGAATGTGGTTCTGCAAAAGTATACATTTATACAGATCCACTGTATTTATACCAGTAGTACATTAAGTGAAAAGGGTGGCTGGGCTCACCCTTTGAGATCGGCTGAGGAGCTCAGTCACCCGGAAGGAGCTCAGAGTAGTGTCGCTGCTCCTCCACGTCGAAAGGACCCAGCTGAGGTGTTCCAGGAATGTCCCATTGGGAGGACGCCTCGCGAAAGGCACAGGACACGCTGGAGGGACTGAGATGTCTCAGTGGCTTGTGTCACCTCGGGGTCCCCCTAGAGCAGCTGGAGGAGGTGTGTGTGGATCGGGAATGCATGGATGGATGGATGGATGGATGGATGGATGGATGGATGGATGGATTACAATAACATTCATCATTAGGTTAAAAAAGTAATAGTAGTTGATGGAGCTTGTAAGGACAATGGACAACTTTGTTTTTATGATTCTTAAGGAGAATCGATACAGAAGTGGGCGTTTTTTAATATAGCCCTACACCAACCTTTGTAGAAGTGCAGATATATATTCTCAGATTTTTTTAAAGTGTTTTAAAATGGAAGACTAATATTTTTAATTAACACTCCTGGTGTGCTGCTGGTTTAGCATGAAAAATTTGTGCTTTTTTATGTTCAATTGCTTTCTTTTTGTTGGATATATTGGATGTTCTATTTGAGATAAATGGTGTTAAAGTTTAACCTTATTTAGTGAGGTCAGAACTAGCAGCAGCGAGGGAGGATTTCACAGCTCTTGATAGATATGTTATGTGACATGAAATCAAATAGTTTTCCCCGCAGAAACACTGAATAACTATCTGACCTTTGTACAGCCAAACACTGCCTGTTGGTGGTTTAGACTGACAGCTAAACTTGAGAGAGTCAGTTTACAGAGACGTGTCGCCTACAGGTTTTACATCATTTCCTTTTTTTTAGTGTTTCGCATCCAAAAATATTTGGTGAGTGGGATTGGACTAAAACGAACAGAAAGCAGAGCAGCTGAACCTTCAGATGGAGATGTTAAGAGGACTCGATGCCTGCTGGCGTTGAAACAGGACACACAGCAACTGACCCACTTTACTTGTATTATAGATCCTATTAAAATGTCAACACACTCTTGTTCAATTGAAGCAGCTCACAATCCGAATGCTTGTCCACTGCAGCTGCCATGTCCCCCTGTTCTCCTGCCCTTTGGTTATTTATTTTATTTTGTTTTTTGCATTCATTCATTTGAGCAAAGTGTACATGTCATAACAAATAAGAGTTCTTATGTCACTATGCAATAGTGAAGAGCTTTTTCCGACATAAAACCAGAATGTGGTGAAGCTGGCAGTTAGTTTAGCTTAGTTAAGTTTTTTATTAGGTACAATGAAGATGTTCTCGTAAGTTTTAATAAGGCAGAAGATAAGAAAACAAATTTTCTGAATTTACTGAGATTCTTTTTATTTTTTTAAATTTAGCAAAAATACAGCCTAAAACTTCCCATTGCTCTCTGTGTAACATACAGTGTGAGATGTTCTTTTTCCGGGTGGATCATCAAATAAGTGGTCCTCCTTATTGTAAGGCCGCCCAACATGCTCATCCCCATTTTCACTTACCGGTGGTGAGTATGACATAGTGGAAAAAATGAAAAATCTTCTTTTGGAAAATAAGCCTGTTTGAGCGATGTAAAAAGCAACTTTTAAACAAAGCGTGCACGAGCAGAAATGGGCTTGTGCAAGCTCTCGCACACGTCTAATAGCCGTTACCTCTCAGGATTAGGTACAGGGGTGGTTCATGTGCATTTTTTTATGTAAATTGAAAATGAAAATCTTCCACAATACTTTTAATATTTACTGCCCCAATGATAGCATATTAGGTCAAATGAATATTTAGCTATTTATGTTGCCGAAAGATCATGCTTATGCAATAGAAAACTCAGGGTTTTTTTTTTATTGGGGTGCTTATCAATGAACTAGTTTAATACCGTAATCAAAAACTAGCATCTCTACTTTGTATATTTGTTTTCAAAAATGCTCTTCATTTTTGCCAGCTCTTACTAATGTTTGATGTTGCATTCCTAATTTATTTAGTATGATATGTCCCCAGGCAGACATATTTTGGGATGCTGAGCTAAGTACCTGAGCTCAGGCCTTTACAAGGGATACCTGTTTATTTGTTTTTTTAAACAATAGAATAAATAGAATAACTCAAACAGGCAACTATGGTATATTTGTGACCATTTGAAGCCAACTGAACCAAAAATGAAGCACTAATTTAATAGCAGAAATCATTTGCCATACTTTTTATCTTAAAAACATTCTGATTAGGACATGAAAATAGGAGAATTAATTAATTAAAATGGTGTTTGCAAAATTGCTTTCAGTGGCAAACAGCAGGACTCTACTTTTAGAAAGGAAAGACGTGGTAAAGTTGTAATTTAACACATGCTGGTTTAAAGATTGACTACTTGCAAAATAATCCTGTAGAAGCTGACTATTTTGACAGAATAAAGTAAGACCAATTTAAAAAGAAATAGGTTAGAACCTCAAACCAGGGAGTGCAGACTGTTTCTCATACCTTGTTTACTTTGTTTCTCTTTTTATTTTATTTTCCAGGACAGTTAAAATTTCTGCATCCATCCATCGCTCTCTTCTATATTTATAATCAGAGTTACTTTCTGAACCAAGGATTGAAATAAAAATGTAAATTTTGGATATTGCATCAACACTAAACAAGGATGTATGACCAGCCTCCTTCCTGCAGCCTCTTTGTCCTAAAAAGATAAAATCTCCTGCAGACAGAGAGAGAACATTAACGTTTGATGCAGCAGGGTTATTCATGGCCTTAAACTTCCATCTACTGCAGCTGTCCCCTCATCTGTCCCAAACAGACTAAATGTTAGAAGAACCAACGTTCTTCCAACCTGAGAGCTCATCACAACCAGACAGCTTCTCTGTTTTAGCATGAAGCGTAAATCCTGCTTTGAAGAGCTATGCTTTCCTATCACCAGTTACACATGCAAAAAAATATATCAACTATTTTTTTTTACATTTCCGTGTTCGGATTGACTGTTGGGTTGATGGCTGAAGCAGCAGCAGGGATGTGATCAGGCCCTGCCTTTCACAGCTGTTCATATCCATTGGTTTAATCCATGCAGGATCAGGGCCGATCCTGCCTCAGTTGCCCTTCAGAGGAATTGTGTGACTGCCTGGTTGGGATTAATAGCAATGTACAAACACAGAGAAAACCACTCCTGCTGACATGCCCGCATGCTGACCGAGCGTCGATAATCAGATGTAAGGTGACACGGTTACAACTTGTTGGGAGATTCCTGACCTTTTGGTCACAGTTAACACTCAGAGCCCTCTGTGAAAAAGGCTGGACAGTTGATATAATGTGTTCATATTATCTCCTTTCAATTGCAGGAACGTTAAGCCATTGGAAAGGAGTCTGATATGCATCCATCTTCTACCACTTTATCTGTCATTGTCATGGGGGGGTCTGTGCCTATCTCTAGCAGTCAATGAGAAAAGGAAAGGTACAGTCATAGTCACAACCATGCATACACAGCTGTGGAAACATAAGTACAGTACTGAGTTCCTGTGTAGAAAAGGCAGACTACCTGGAGAGAGCTTATGAATGCATGTGGAGGACATGCAAACGCAAAGACCCTAAAGCCCCTAGGCTGGGGATTAGTCCTAGGATTTTACATAACAAAAGTGCTAAAAATGGAGTGACCAGACTGACTTACATCAAGTAGTGTCCTGTTGGTTTGTAGTTTATTGACCCACATGCAGAATCACTTGGAGAATCAGTGAATTTTAATGTTTTAATTACAAAAAAACAAAAGAATCTGGAAGCGGAGAACCACAGGAAGCCAGTGATACTTTCTGGTTGATCTGAGGGGATAAAAGTAGGAAGGAGATGGTTGATGACAAGTGATGACTGATTGATTTGCTTACTTGAGGGAGAAAGGGGAGGTTGCATAGATCTGTAGGGGTTCGATTCAGCTGGCTTTGCCAACTGAACCCCAAAGGTCCAGGAGAATGTCAGTGAGATCTGAAAACTTTGGTACTTGAATAGTTCTGCTGGTGAGGGAGCAGACAGGTGATGAAGACTGAGAACTGCAGCACACAGGTTAGACATTTTCCCAGCTCTATGCATTATGCTGCTGCGACTGTTGGATAGGTGGGGCAGGAGGGCTTTTGATGTCTTTAGTTTATATTACTGCCACGTATTTTTCTGGAGGTGTAGTTTTTGTTTTTGTTTTTTTACTTCCAATTTATTATGGACAGTTTCCATCATCGCTTTATCTTTGATAATTGCTGTGTAGTAACTGAAGAATAGCACCCTCCTCTGGATGTAGAGCTGATGTTTGCCAATGAGCAACAACATACGAATTAAAGCTTGTTATGTTTTATCTTTTATTATTCTTTCTATTATGTCTTCCTCTGTGAAGACTTACAAAACCTTGGTGTGAAAATAAGTTTTATAATTGCTTAAATGTATTATTCCACCATTAATTATTGCATTAAGATGCTGTTTTGGTGTGAAGAGTTTGGGGAAGATACATCTCCTAACAAAACTTTCCAAAGAAAGTTACTTTTTTCCTTTTCTAAAGAGGTTTTACTTCCCACACAGAAAATCTTTCTCAATAGAAAATATGTGGAGTAGTGTGGATCTCCAGGCTTTATAGAATAGCCCAACGAAAAAGCCTTTTTATGGCTTAGAAAGCATTGAACCAAAACAGGTCCACCCATTGTAATGGTGAGTTGTTGAAGTCGTTGTTGGCCTGCAGGTTAAACTGAAACCGGCCCATGCCTCTCTAATGGGGAGATGTTAGGGTTTTTATTGCCCTGGCTAACAGGCCCAGTGTTTTGACCTCCTGCATGGCAATGCAGATTGATGCGATAGTGGGAAGGAATCAATTCTAAAGCTGTTATATAGGTGTCGAAAGATGAAACCTGAGTCCTCCTCCGTTTAATGTTAGTTTTTCTCTCTTAATATAAATGGCATTCTTTACACCCCTTTCAAATCACCTGTCTTCTTTGTCCAAAATGTGAACATTTTGGTCCTCAAAAGTTGTCTTATGTCCTTAAGGCAGCAGAGGGTTTTTTGGTTTCTCCAATATAAAGATCAGAGCATTCCTCACTGCACTGAACTGCATACAACACTCCGCTCATCTCAGGTTTTGGGATTTTATACTTAAAAAAAGAATGGAGAGAAGATCCGGTTTGTCGAATTAAAATATAGTAGCAACAGACGAATCACTACGAATCAGAGCATAATTCTTATAAATTTCAGACAAACTTTATTTATTTAAAAGATCGATGCAAACTATTGGTACCTCAACAGACCAGGAAGCAGATTTCTCATCTCCATCAGAAACCGCACATCTGCTGGATGCTGATGGGGATTTTTTTATCTGTCATATTAAATTAAGTGTTCATTCCTCCAGGTTTTGCTCCTATGAACTTAATGATAATATCGCGCATGCTCTCCTCGAGCTCCGGGAATAAGTCGGAGCGCAGCAATACGGGAGGCTTTGCTTTGCGCAGGAGGTCTGTAGTGCTGCGCAGCGGAGACGGAGGATGTGGGATTTCGGGGTAACAGGAGAAGATGCGAAAGTGACGTTTAGACACTGTCATCAGACAACATGCGGTAATTTTTAAATGTTTCAAATCAGGTTGGGTCTGGATCCGGATTGCGGTCCGCTAATCCGTGACCTCTGCATTAAACTGAAGACAAGAGTAACGAGTAATGTTTGTTTTAAAAATTTAAGGAATAGAAAATACAGATACTTGTGTGAAAATGTAATGAGTAGAGGTCAGAAATAGGAAGGGAAATAAGTAATGGAGTAAACTATAGATACCTAAAAAGTGTACTTAAGTACTTACGTATTTGTACTTTGTTACTTGACACCTCTGGACATTAAATCCATTCAAAGGATGTATCTGGGTGCATCTGACAGCTCTCTTTGCATTGGTCCAACTGTATTTCTGGGTGAGCTGTTAGTCCGGAGCTGTCATCCTGATATTTTCATCTTTACCTGTTCTGAAAAATCAACACACCTTTAAATATGCATTAGTAGCATGTTCAAAGAAAACAAAGCGGTACTCACTGGTTAATTATCTATGTGCACACAACTGATTTCCAATGTTAATTTTAGTTTTTGACAAGGAGCTTGAGGCAAGGTAATTAAAGTAATCTGCACTTATGTGGTGAAGCAGCAAAACGTTTGATGGGAATGCTTTGTGGATGATTAGATCCTCACTCTGTGCAACATCTTATTTGCATTTAAATGCATGCAGCATTTTTTTTTTCTAGCTGTATTATCGTAGTCAAATGGTATGAATATCAGAGTGATTTGTGATGCAATCTGGAGAAGTTTATTGTTTAAATTCAATCCTTTGCTTGTTTATATGACGGTTCTGAGAGGAAGAAAAGTCCAAAGCCTGTTTATTAAATAACCCCCACCCCGGCTGATGTTGATGTCTGTTTTTTAAATCATCCGGTGAACACAGAGCAATATTACCAGATGTTTAAAGCTCCTGAGGGAATTTTAAGAACTGAGAGGTAAGCTTAAGCTCAAGATTTATTAGAAAGTACTTTGACCCGTTTTCTTAAGTTATATAGAGTCGATCTTATGAAACAGCAGATTTTTAATAAGGATATTGTAGATATGCCGTGAAAAAGTTATATTTACTACATTTTATTTACTACATCATGGTATTAAGACCAGTGATCGACCTGCTGTAATCAAATGTGCTTTGTTTGTTTGATGTTTAAACTTAAAGGACGATTTACCCCTAAACTAATGTTTTTTTTTTTAGGATAAACTGTAGAAATAGATGTCTTATACCATCTAGATTTTCCAGACATTGTTTTGACAATTTACTGCACATTTTTTAAAGTCCTGGAATTGCATCTAAAACGGATTAAAATGGATTACTGCATCCTATTTTTCATTTTGGCTTATCAAAGGATGAAACCTTACCAAGGGTGAACTGATGTTAACAGCTCCAACCTGGAAAGTTAGCAGCTTCACTTAGGGACTGATAATAAAATCAAGGCTTTTCTCCATCTTAAACATTAATGAAAATAGTAAATGCACAAAAGATTGATTAAAATAAGTCTGCATCATCTGTCCTGTCTAGTAGTATGATTTAAAATTAGTTTTGTGTCAGTCAATCACATCAGGGAAAATTTATTTAAAAAAACAACAACATTAAATTAAAGGTAAAAATTACTTGAAAAAATGAAAAAGTGTTTTCTTTGTGTTTGGTTTGGATATGGGGACCAGATTTGGGTAACTGAAAAGAAGGACACTTTTTTTTCTTTTTTTGGGAGGGGGTGGTCTGCTGGGTCGCTGACTGGATTGGACCGGGCATCCGAACCGAGCCATCAGCTCGTCGAGGGCTGGTCGAGGAACCTCAGCGGAGGGGAGCAGAGAGCCAGCCGGAAACGCAGCAACCAAACCCAACCCGGTGAAGGCTAACGAGTCGGTTCTGCTGCACTGTAGTCGACCAAAATCCCGGAAGATTTTGAAATTCCGCCTGGACATTTTTTTAGGTACGAAAAGAAGGACATGTCCAAAAAGAGGACGTCTGGTCACCGTAGGTTTGGATAATTACTGACAAAAACAAGGCAGGCAATGAATGTAAAAAACGTATGATGATAAATAAAAATAATTCTATAGATAAAATGTGAAGAAAAAATGATTTTGGTAAATAAACAATAAAAACTTATAAGAATCCATCCATCTTCTTCCTCTTATCCGGGGTCAGGTTGCAGGGGTAGCAGTTTCAGTAGGGAGGCCCAGATGTCCCTCTACCCAGCCACTCGGGCCAGCTCCTCTGGGGGAATCCCAAGGCACTCCCAGGCCAGCCAAGCCCCTCCCTGTCCACGGTCTCCCTCTGGGCCTCCTCCCAGTGGGACGTGCCTGGAACACCTCTTCAGGGAGACGTCCAGGAGGCATCCTAACCAGATGCCTGAGCCACCTCAACTGGCTCCACTCGACATGGTGAAGCAGTGGCTCTACTCTGAGTCCTTCCCAGATGACTGAGCTCGTCAACCTATCTCTGAGGGAAAGCCCAGTCACAATACAGAGAAAACTAATTTGTTGTATCTGGGATCTTCTGCAGGTCATTCATCCCTGCTGCCACCAGACTCTACAATGCAACATTACAACGGCAATAACTTGTGCAATGTATAATGTGCAAATACTATTTAAAACCTTGTGCCATAACCTGTTCTTTATATTTGATACCCAATGCAATAGCATATAGATAAATACCCATCTATATAAATACCCATATGCACCTTTTCTTCCTTTGGCACCGCCTCCACTCTGAGATCAATAAAGTCAGCTCATAAATAGGGCCATAGATGAGAGTAGGAACGTAGCTCAACCTGTAAATCAAGAGATTTGCCTTTTGGCTGAGCTCTCTCTTCACCACAACAGACCAGTATAGCATCAATCCACCTGTCGATCTCC
Source organism: Cyprinodon diabolis (assembly GCA_030533445.1). Classification (NCBI taxonomy): domain Eukaryota; kingdom Metazoa; phylum Chordata; class Actinopteri; order Cyprinodontiformes; family Cyprinodontidae; genus Cyprinodon; species Cyprinodon diabolis. The sequence continues at coordinate 10,524,998 of CM060066.1, forward strand.
CGCTCCATATTCAACTCATTTGTGCACAAGACCCCAACATACATAAACTCCTCCACTAGCCGCTCCAGTGAGAGCCGTAGATCACTCCCTGATACAGTAAAGCCAATAGAACCATATCATCTGTGAATAACAAAGACGCTATCCTAAGGCCAGTAAAATGGATCCCCTCAACACCTTGGCTGAGCCTAGAGATTCTGTGGAAAAAATTATGAATAGAATTGGTGACAAATTACAAATCAAAAAATAAAAAATTTAAATAAATATAGAATCTGAAAGTAAAAAATAAAGGAACGGTTTAACTTTTTAGGGCGTTTTTATCCAAGCAGAAACCTACCTCATTGTGCAAATTTTTTCATTGTTATAATTAGGCAAAAAAAACAATAAGCTCAATTTGAGTCTGATCTTTTCTTCAAAGGGAAGGATCTGATCCACATTTTGTAATGTTAAAAAAAAAATCCAGAAATTAATATTTATAAAACATTTTATTCAGAAAGATTTTGAGGGTAACTCTGCTGCTCTCTTAGATTTTGTTTTGTTTTTTTATCAAAATGTTTGTTTTTTCTTTTTACGTCCTGATGAAGCCGTTTTTAATTATTTGTATTCTTCTCTGCTCAAGCAAATCTTAATCACATTACTGCCTTCTGGCTGCAGAGGTCTCTTAATCACCCATTTATTGTATAGTGTGGTGGCAGAAAAAAACCTGAGACATACAGGTCAGTGGGTCCTGAGTTCACCTGCTTTAAATATACCAAAAAAGATGAACAACTCTGGATCTTAACCAGCCAAACAGAGAGTTCGCATGGAGATGTCCCTGCATCCCCAGTGAGCTTACTTGTTCTGCAGATCTCTGCGGATGAGAGCAGAGAAAAGAGCTTAAAGATATTATTAATTTATGCTTCAAAACTTTCAAATAAGTAAGTTATGTATTTTAAGTTTGGTCTAAATACTGTTTATTGCATTATATGTTGCAGACGAACAACAGAAAGATGTAAAGAATTCCTTTAGGGATCAGATTGCAAACACTTTGTGGTGGCGACACAACCCCTACAGTATTAACAGGTTATTTTAGAGGACACACGTGTCCATAATGTTTTGTACTGTACATCCTGTTTGTCATGCCGGGCCCTTCAGCCGCCTCCAGGCTTTGCAAACATCTCTGGCATTCCAACATGTGCTCCCTAAGCTTGTACTCAGAATTCCCATTTGTCTTTTCTGTGTAAAACAAAATCAGAGCACAGACTGGGCGACACCGGACTGAGGCCACTCCTCTGTATGGTGATGATTGCGTTGGAATTTCTGTTTTCATGGTTGTAAAACTTTGACTGCTGAGGAAATGTAAATAGTGCTTTAGTTTGGGGCCATACTGCTGTACGAATTGCTCATACTTCTCTCCCTGCACTCCTTTCAGAAAAAACGTTGGTTGGGACTTCAACCGGCAACTTTCTTCTACAAATTATTCAGTTACAAAAACTTAACTAAAATACAGAAACTAGTTGAAAAATTGAATCCAACTGATTTCCTTCCAAATTTGTATTAATGCTAAAAAGTTTTTCTACAGAATTCATGTCTCATAACGCTAAGGTGGCACGTTACCAGTAATTACTGGGAAGGTTAATTATAGTGTTCTTTTTTTTACCAACTTACTAGTCTAAGTGACCAGTGAGAGATGATGATGTGCAATGTTTAAATCTTTGACTCAGTCTCCCAAAATGTGTCAGCTGTTTGCTGAACTGAGACAAACTCTGCTTCACTGGCGGCACTCCCACTCCATGCGTTCAGTCAGATTCCTGCTCGCTTAACTTCAGCCATGCGCACAGCTCCATCTCTGCGCTTACAAATTGATGGGCTGTATGTCAATAAACCACACCGCCAGAAAGTCGAAAACAAGTATTTTTCATCCAGTCATACTCTTTGTGAATACATTTATGTCTTAAAATACTGTACCTAAAGTGACAGAGATAAAAAAAACATGTTTTTTTATTGAGATTTAAAAAATTACCATCAGACTTTAATAAAATAAAAACTTGAATTAACAAAATTTTTATCTGTATTTTTTTATTTTTTTTTTTACTTTTCTTGAGCTACAAAATTATGTAAAAATTGTTTCACCTAATTTGGAGGATTGTTTTCCTTGCAGCTCTGAGGGTTGCTACACATTCTTTGTTTTCTACCAAAGAAATGCCCTTTATTGTATCCAGAATAAACATGTTTTATTATTTTACTGCTGATGTTCATATTTTAATGTAAAACTGTTGATATAACCCTCATCAGAAGGCAGTCATTCTTATCTGAAGTTTTTATAGCTCTAACCAAGACAAAGGCAATAATAAAATCCTGAAAATGAGACCAAAACTTTTTTACACATCACATCAGACGCTGAAAAAAAGTCAGAATTTTACTTTAAAAGCACAGTTTTAGTTAGTACTACTAAATATATAGATTAACATAGAACATTAAGGAGTGTATTTTATTACTGTCTGATGTTTTTGTTGGTTTTGTTCTCTCTAAGACTGTATTCTATACTATGTATTCTTTCCAAAGTAGTACTTGCAAGGAATGCTTTGTTTGATAAAAAAGAAAAAAATGTTTTGGTGATGTTCACTTACATCCAGTGCAATCAAGTCATAAGCATGAGGCGCACACTTTAAGTTAGTCGAGCATAGGCAGAAAATATAGCCGGCGGGGCAGGGTTTGACAGACTGGAGATCTGTAGGTGAAGTTTGAGTGAGCAGGTGTGAGATTTAAAGCTGTGCTTCGGTCTCTGCTCGTTCAGGCTGGTAACCAAATGCTCCGATTGGAAGTACACAAAATAGAACAGAGGTAATACAAGTGTCACACACGGTGGTGTCAGACATGTTTTACAGATACCTGTCCTAAATACTGTGGCGTGGGCCATGAACACGTTATGTAATCAAAATTATTGCTCCCAATGATGGTCAGCTTTTACAGCCACTGATTTTACTGTTTCTGTTTCTCTATTATTAGTATTTAGCCCTTTAGAGCGGACATTTTTATACCACAGTACACTTTTATATTTTCTCTGTCATATTTCAAACCTTGCCCTCTTCTCCTCTGCTCGTTTCTGTGCTGGTAAAGCTGCCATCTAACAGCCAAGTAAAGAGATGTATCTGCTCTGTCTCCTTGCCTAGGCTCCACACATGCTGGGGATCCACGGATCACATCCAACCCCAGCTCGCCCTCCTCCTCTCCACACACCCCCAACGCCCTGGGAAGCGGCATCTCCGATCCGGTCCTGAACGGAGGCCTGTGTTCTGCTGCCTACTGCGGCTCAGCGGGTGGTAGGTCCGCCCTGACGGGCTCTTACATCACTTTTCTTCTTGAAATCAATCACCCCTCATGAGGTTGAAACAAACGTTTTTTATGGGATGGTGAGCAGATTTCATCCTGCTGTGGTTTGGAAAGAACAGCCAGAGCTTCAGAGTTTCAGGAACATGTTTGTCAGAAATAACAATTTAAGGGAACAAATAGAGAGGCAGAGTCACAGCCAGTCCGTTCAGTTTTTATCTCATCCAGTTTTCTTGCTTTTCACTCAGGCTTTCTGGTAAACACTGGAAGTTACAACAGACCCACAGAACCAAAGCTAAAGAAAAATTGACTTGGAGACCAGAACAACGTCATAGTTTTTAGAAGTTTACACACAGGTTAAACCTTAGAACATTATAACCCATTAACGCCACAAACATCAATATTTTATACAGATACTTTGACAGACAGACCAACATGAAACGCTTGATAATGTTCATGACAACTGAACTTGGTTTATAAAGCATTTGTCAGCATACAGTACATTTATATAAACCCCTCCTGATTCAGAACCTTTCAGAAGCAGCTTCAGTTTCAGCTGCTGGGTCTGTGTCTCTATCAGCATCTTTTAATCAAGATGGTACGGACTGAATGGACATAGTCTATAAGTTATTAAAAGTGGGTGTGGGCTTTGACTGGGGCATATTCATCTGATATTCAATTCAGTTTATTTATGTAGCACATAAATTGACAACATGTAATCTAAAGGCACTTTATGGAGACAATTCAACCAGATCATAGCAGCCAGGCAGACCAGTTCCAAACCAGCTCACATGTCAAAGGGTGAAGAGAGCACATCCAGTTGGTCACAATCACAGAAACAGGACTACACTGAAAAACAGGCCCATCTCCATGTGAGGGACCGAGTCAAAAAAACAGAGAAGCACAGGGAAGTCTTGATGAAAAAATGGTAACAAATTTATTTTCCAAAAATAAAGTTCAAACAAGACTGGGCCCATCAAGGAAACCAAATGACAAAAATCAGCATAATCCAAACCTGACACAGGAAAAGACGTACCTAACTGACACACAAGGGAAACATATATACATACTGGTTGATCAGACCATTTTGAAACATGAGGGAAACTAAAAATACATTTTCCTAAACAAAACTACAACAAAAAAAAACCAAACTAATCAGCATCATACTAAATCAGCAACCTATGAGGAAGAGGACTTAAATATTAAACTTTCCAAATATTATAGAAAACAAAACCAAATACAGAAACTTAAACCCTTTCTACACCCCTTCTAAAAGTAAGTGGAAGAGTCCAACTAGGCCTCCATGTCAATGAGGAGATACTTTGCAGCTGGGGCCTCCTTTCTCTTACTGGCTTCACTCATGACAGCCTCCCAGGAACTGGCAACTCAAATGAAAAATATATAAATGTAGAGAAACCAAACAAGCAAGAAATAACTAAATGAGTCAACTAAATGTCTGCACCCAAATAGTTAACCAATGCTAAATCAAAGTAGAAAAACATGAAATACAGTAAAGTAAAATAGAAGATTTAATGAAAGAATTACCAGACCATTTGTGTGGTTGCACATGCAGCCATCACACTCCAACATCTATAAACAAAGATATTGACGGCAGCAACACAGATGATATTTCTCTCCAGGATGGTGTCAAAACCAAACAGGAACAGATGAGGCAAAGCTACTATAAGAAAAAGCAGAGAGAGCATAACATTAGAGATTAAACTAACAATTAGAGAATAGAAATAGAATGAAGCAGAATGATGAAAAGGGGTGGCTACGTCTTCCAGCAATCTAAGACTATATAAGCATAACTATAGAGATAGCTAAGGATAACCGGAGCCACTTTTAAGTTTTATGAAAAAGGAAAGTTTTAAACCTACCCTTAAAAGTAGACAGGGTGTCTGCAGCAGACAAGAGAAGTACTTTGAATGTAAAGATCTGAGCTTAAAATAAAACTCAAGATTTGTACTTTATTATGTTGTGTAATTTTCTTTTTCTTCGAAGTGATATTATAAACTGGTATCGAAAAAAGTATAGTTCAGGAATAGGTATCGAAGTGAAGGTATCAGTATTGGTATCGGTATCAAAAATTTTTGAATGATACCCAGCCCTTTGTCTGCCTCATGGGCTAAAACTATTATTCCTGTGTCTTTGCTTTATGAGAGCTGGAAGGTGAATCGCTGCCCCAGGCTGAAGTTGGCCTATGAATTATTAAACATTTACAACTGATTGAACATGCTGATCTAAATATGTTTTAATTTTCCTTTTAGATTAAAATTGTGGTTTGCATTATGTTTTTGTTTTTTTTACCTAACTTTATTTGAGGAGAACGAGAAAAGGGATCTGAGTGGAGATGGACTGTGTCCTCAGATTTTTTTAAACCAGATTTCTCTCTCTACAAGGTTTTTTCTGTCTTCCTCACCAAAAATCTCCCACAAATATAATAAATTTTTTTAAAATTTTTAAAAAATATTTCTAAAATGTTATAGATCTGAAATGTTGCAGACAGAGACCTCAACTGAGACATCATCAGATTCTCTCTGATGTCAGCGTTTCCTTTCTGTTCACACTGCAGGAACGACCCCCAGTTCGCCGGTCAGCCTCCCCAAGTCGCCCACATTCCCTTCAGGCCGAGAGCCGTGTTCTGATGAGTGCTCCATCTGCTACGAGAACGCGGTGGACTCGGTCATCTACACCTGCGGACATATGTGTCTGTGCTACGCCTGCGGCATCAAGCTGAAGAAGATGTCCAATGCCTGCTGTCCCATCTGCAGGAGACAGATCAAAGACATCATCAAGACCTATCGCAGCACGTAAAGAGAGCAGAGGCGCAGCTTCGCCTCAGAGTTTAACTAAGAGACGGTGACGCTCAGGGAACTCTGGTACTTTGACCTTCTCCTTTAGTTTCAGGAAGGTCTTTGAAAAGTGGCTCGGTGTTCCAGGTCTCCTCCACTGGGATTGTAAAAACCTCTCAGCCAGGAAGAAGAGGAAGCTGAACTCGTCTCTCACATGGAGAGCCTTCAGCCTTTGGGATGAACATTGGGTAAAGCACATCTGTGCAGGTCATCTTCTCAGTACATCACAACTTGTGTCTGTGTGCTACTGGTTGCAGTTTGGCTTTTTATGGTGATTTTCCGTGTGTGTTCAGAGACACCTCGCCTGGCAGTGCTGAGTTTCCAAGTAGGATTGTAATCTCTCGTGTTCTCGTATAATCTAAAGTACCTTGATGGTAGTTTTTCTTTCAGATGTGGGTAGCTTTATCGTCGTGCTAGCTAGCTGCTTGCTCTGCAGTGTGGTATGTTGCACTGAAATCAGCGTTTATTGAGACTCAACTGCTGAAAACGATCTCAAACCTGCATAATCTGCAGCTCTGATTTCTAAAAGAAACCAGTCATTTGGTTACTCCTCAGGGCCAGCTGCCATTTCCTCAACGCGGTTCTTCTCCCAGTTTAACCAGAAACAACAAATCAAACCTGATGCACTGTGAGTGTTGATTATAAAGCGTCCTCCCCATCACAACAAAGGATTGTTGCCATCAGCCTCCTGCCTTAACACACAGAATTGTTTCTGTGCTTTTTTTTTTGTTTTTCTTTTCCAAAAATCCCCCACGGAGAACCAAATGATGCTGCTTCGTGGCACAGACTGCCACAGTTGTTCACTCAGAGGAGAAACAAAAGCACACGAATCAAACTATTTTTCTAGAAAATTATTTTACCTTCTTGATTATTTTAAGTGTAAGATACATTCTGTGAGAGAAGTTTCATCAGCAGCAGAGATCCTTTACAGAAACCTTCCTCTTTCAATTTTCAATGATTTCTAGCCCTGAACTTTGAGTATATCATTTATATTTATTGTAAAAAAAAAAAAGTAAATGGAGTAATAATTCTAAGGTTTGCAAGCTCAGGAAAATGAAAAATAAATAAAAGATTATCATCCAGTCTGTAGAAAGTCTTAAATCTACATGAATACATCCTCCCAGCAACTACGAAGCATCCAAATGCGTAAAGTAGAAGCAGTTCTGTGCTGCTGATTAACAACTTCACTAAAGCAAATTATAACCTTTTCAAAAACAGGACATTTGGTAGTGGGCACTTGGTTTTTAAATTAATGTTGCTACCAATGAGTTTAGAACAGCTATGAAATCATTTCTACAAAGAAATGTTTTTCATCCATGAGCCTCGCCCTGACACCACAGGCCTCAGGTAGCTTCCAAACTTCATGACAGAACAGTAAGCAAAGATGCAACTGAATGAACCATCTTCTAGAGCTGGGGTTTCCAAAGTAGGGGTCAGGGCCCCCCAGGGGTCCTGAGATGTTTTCACAATATGGAGGGCCAAAATGTGTATCAAATAACATAAATGTGAATGTCCCAAGAAATAAATAACTGCAAGATATATTTATTTTTCCAGTACAATATTCAGTATTAAATATTATATTGAGCTAAATTTGAGCTAAATAATTACATTTCCTGTTAAATGATAAAAAAGCATTTTTAAAATTATTAAATAAATAATTCATTTTCATTTTTAATAAGTATTATTTAAAAATAAACAAAGTAAAATAACTATATGTCTCTTTGGGGTCACTAGTTGGTTGCGTTTTTGCATTGTAGCATCACAGGCTGAATTATTTTGGAATCCCTGTTCTACAAAGATGCTTGTTGGCTTGATCAGACCAGATTACAGATGATTTGTTATAAAACACAACAATGTGTTGGAGAAATAAAATGAAACAAACGCAGATTATCAAGCTAAACCCTTCATACCAGCTGTCAAGCATGGTGGTGGTAGGGTGATGATCTGGGCTATGCTGTGCAGTCACTGGATTACATTGATCAGGTAATCCATTAACTCTTTTCCTATGAATTGTACACTAAAACTTGAGGCCATCTCAGTCCATCCTGGGACATCAGGAGCAGATGGAAGATAATGAAGGTGTAACAACGGCCTAGTTAAAGTGCAGACCTCAATCTGACTGGGACGCTGTGAACGGATCCTTGGAGATATTTGCATCATGGATCCTCTGTGGATTACACACAGCTTAGAGATGTATTCATTCTATGATCCGACATTAATGAATGAGGGATCGTTTCTCCCTCATGGCAGGATATGCAGGAAGCTCTGCCTTGTTTTTTATGGATGCGAATTGATTAACGAGGCTCTGACTCCTACTGCTGCTGATGGGGAAGTTTCAAATGTCCCTCCCACATTATTATTTTAATTCGCTGCTGCTTGAAGTGTTAACTCACCTTTGAATTTTAATTTATGAGTTTAAAGAAATTTATTCACTTAAACTGAGGAAAAATAAACATTGGTGTTATTTTAAACTAAGTTTGTCTGCATTGATGAAAAAACGCTTTTTTTTCTTCTTTATTGAAAACATGAAATCACAAAATGTTGGGGGGTTTTTGTACCTAATGCTGCGAAGAGTCGTTTGCAGTACAATCGAAACCAGATTTCAGGTGTTTCTTTTTCTGTAATTTATGGTGTTTATTTAGCCAGAGCCTTTCTCTCTCCTCTCTATGTTTATAGCACTTATTATATCAGTGTATGGTAATGGAAATGTCACTTTATGAGGCTACTGATTGTAATCTTGTAAGTGTTTAGGCCAGCGTTGCATTCTCCTTATCCTTTGCTGACCAAATCAGAAAGAGGAAGATATTTTAGCACATAGTTTTGTGTTTGTGGGTGCCCTCTGTTGGTTACGCTTCAAAATAAAAACAACAATCTTTAGTCTGCCTGTCAGACATTTTACCTGTAAATGATTTTATACGTTCAGTGATTCAGTTTTTTCTTATCCTTCATGCACAGAACTCAAGACGCTCCTTGAATGTTATAAACTTGTAATGTATTATTTATTTGTCCATCACTGATGTGAGGACCTACCTTTGTTCGTTCTGCTTTTATTTTTTTTCTGTTCTTGCTTTTTTTCTGAATCTATTCGATGTCGACAGAGCTTGGCTGTGTCCGTTCACTCACACAGCTGCTCATTTACACTTTTCTTTTCATCCTCGCCACGTCTGGATCAGAACTTTCCTATTGTCCACACAACATGAAACAAGTGGACCAAATGTAGAAGAGAATCCAAAAAGAGATGCTGTTGGCTGTTCCTGCAGAAAGGGAATTAGTTTTGAAGTCAGAATTTTACCAAAAGTGCACATACGTGATAAATGCAGATACAAGCACTTTTATTTAAAACATACACACCTGATCTACTCTCAATGCAAATTTTCAACATGTTAATCATGCAGATTCAATACCAGTGTGTCACACCTATGTCCTCTACTTTTTATGCTCCTCTGGATTCTCTCCTACTCTCTGAGGACTTGTTTATGTGGCTAATGTCAAATTTTGTCACTTTGAAGTTAGAAACAACCCGAGAAAGTAAACTGCCTTTGATAGGATACTTTTCAGAAAATCCCGCCTCTTAAAAACGTACGGCTTCACTGGCTGCTGCTAGTAACATTAGCAGGTTGTTGTTCTCTAAAAGACTTTAAATTGGCTTGGTTTAATTTAATCATGAATGTGTACTGAGAGCAGTAGCAATATCCCAAAAATGTGAATGTTAAATGTGGAACTTCGTTTGACCTAATCTAACGTTAGTTGGTGATTTTACACTCTTACTTTTCAGGAAAAGCAATGAAGGCTTATAAAAGTTTAGACAGCTAGTTTTTGCATACCGAGCGGAGGAGGTTGGCTCTTGAATTCCTTGTGCAATGAGGCGTCAGGCTCAAATATATAGGGCAGCAGTTGCAGGACCCGTTTCTATAGTTATCCATTTTAGTGTGTATATCTGCCATGTTGGCAAACCAATCTCCTGGAATGACGTCACACTTCCCACTTTAGTATGGGCAAAAGAGTGGGAACTTTTAACGTAATGTTTTATTTAGAATCATTAATATCCTAATATCTCATAACTCTAGTGTTGACTTTAATTAATGATAGTAGAGCACTTTAAATGTACGTTTCCTCCCCATCTTTAAGCACCTGGTTTTATTACCAGCTGTGTGACACATTGGTGGCCTAATGGTGTGGAGTCTGCACACAGAAAACAATCAAATTGTTCGTTATGAGTGTTTCACATGTGTATTGTAAATCAAACTGCTGTTATCCGCACTTTTAGTGCACGTCCACTTTTGATAGAAATCCGACTTCAAAATCAGAAGCTGGAAAAATTACATACATACATTTTATTTGGCTTTTTTTTATTGGTGACGCAGTGGCTAAAAACATGAAGAGTTGTATTATGTTGCATCTTCATTTGAATCAGCAGTGTGATTTGGATGAGTGTGGTTAATAAACTTTCCAGATGTGTTTGAGCCAAATGTGTTTGACTCATTATTAAAATACTGCCTTCACCAGATAAGAGAATGATAGCAAGGTTACAACTTTACAAGCCAATACTTATGCAGATACATTTAACACATTTTTTGTAATCGGGAAGTAAAATCAGAGAAGCATTTACTCAGAATAAAATGTTTTTTTTTTTTTTTAATGACAACCCAGGGTCAGGAGAAGTAATGATTATGTATAGTATTATGTGGACACCTTGTTCCTCAGCATGCTTCACCCTCTGGGTCCTTTTAGGTGTCTGGTTCTCAACATCAGGTGTTTCTGTATATGTGAGCTCTCTATTTCAGAGACTTTAGCAACATGCTGCAAGCCTCCCCGTTTGTTTGCTGCATTATGTCAGAGGAGGTGCAGAAAGAAAGATGAAAGCTTTCATCCATGACAGAAAGTCTTCACTGCTCCTGCTTGATGCATGGGGAGAGCTAAGGGGTCACCATGGCAAGGGCACAGTTAGACACTAGGGGGTGCTAGAGCACCTTTTCATCTGGACTAACAGGGCCTCCGAAAATTATTAATAATTCATACTTCCTTCTTCACAGTGTATGGTTTGTTTCAGAATGCCTACATTAACTGACAAGCATCTTTTGTTCATTTTAGTGAGCACATATATATTTCATAGCTTACAGTCAACACATTTTTAAACTTTTTTTATGGGTCTAGTTAATTCAAGTTATACAATAACCTCTCATTCGTAGCTCAATTACTGTGATATACCTTATATTGATATTTTACCAGAATTTCCTTTGTTACAGCGTTAGTTTAGATGCGGCAGAGGATATTTTGCATTGAAGCTATTGAGGGAGAACAAATAGGTTGTCTTCAGTGAGTAAAAGATAAAAACAAGTAATGAAAGTGTCAAATCTTGCTCAGAAAGTTCAACTTAAAGGTTGGTTATGACTCAGTGTTCAATCTTTAAAGAAATCCATATCAGTCTTGTTGCTTTATTAATCCTAAAAATATATAAAATATCCTTGAATTGCATCCCTGTTTTGATTTTTCTTCATTGTGGTGACCCTAGATCCTCCATGACAGCTTGTTTATCAGTCCTTCACTAAATCATACGGGTGGCCTTGCCATAGTTTCTGATCTTAGGTTTCCTTGAGGTCAAGTTAAGTAATCAGAATCTTCAAATACATGACACTTAGAAGGATGAATGATGGTAATAATGAGCCTAGGCCTTTGAATAAAAGACAGGCTCAGTGCAAATAAACCAAATTCTAGCTCCCAGCTTCTCTTCCTTCACCTTTTCATTGCATCCTTGCACAGAGGAAATGCAATGATGCTTGTTAATTTTTCGTCATATTTTATATTTTAAAAAGATAAATATTTTTAGATTTTTTTTGTTTTAAAAACTTAGACAAACTTTGTTGTCATTTTGTACACACAGAACAAGACATCAAGACATTTCCATTCCTAAAGTGCAGAAGTGGTAAAATATAACATGGTGATCAAATGTAAACATAAGACTAGTATATGATTTAAAGTTTTCCAACATTCAGAGCTTTTTTTTTTCTATTTTATACAACATTCGACAGTCTAATGGCAGTGGGGAAGAAGCTGTTTTGGAATCTGCTGGACCTTCATTGAATTCTTCGCAGCCTCTTCCTAGAGGGAAGCAGGGAGAACAGTCCATGGTGGGAGGGTGAGGGGTCATTGATGATGTTACGGGCTCGGGACACGCAGCGCTGGGATGAAATGTCTTTAATGGAGGGAAGAGGAGCCCTGATGATCTTCTCTCCAGTCCTCCCTACTCTCCTCACCGTCTTCCAGTTTGCAGCGTTGGAGCCTCCACACCACACAGTGAGACAGCTGGTCAGAACGCTTTGTGTGTATGAATGTAATTCATCCCCTCAAGAAGGAGCATTTACCCCCTAAACCAGAAGCTGGCAGCATTGATACTTTAAAGTGGAGCATCATTCTTACTAATTGGACCATTTAACTGTTAGTAAATAAACCGGCAACCAAAATACAGAATTTTTTCACATCGACATATAGATTTTAAAGATGACAAAACAGGATTGATGGTCTTTTCATGTCTAGTTTTTGAGACCTTATGAGGGGAAGAGGAATTTATGGACCTCTGATGTGCCAATAATTAATTAGTATATAATGTGGAACCATATATGATTAATTTAGACTGCTTTAGCAAGGGCTTCATAAAAATTTTGATTGAAGTGGTTTTGTTGGAAAATACAGATGTTGTGATTGAGATCATCTTCCTGTTAGTTCAGTGTAATTAGTGTAGACTGACCATAAGCTGATGTTGGTGCCTATCGGTTTTCGGATAGGTCGCTGTTTGGACATCCCTATAAAAATGTCCTTTCTCTGCCATTGGATTGATGAAAGCAGAGGTGAGTGGAAGAAAAACCTGCAGCAGTTTTTCCAAAATATCCAACAAACACTGGATTTAATATGCCTCAGTTAAATTATTTATTGGTTTGCAGGTTACATGTTTCTTTTATGTTCCTGTTATGTTTGTGAAATATTCTTGCAGTGATGTATTATTTGAGACAATGACAGTTTAAAGAGAGCAGTGAAATTTCAATACATGAAACTTAAACACTTAGCGGTGTGGGGGTGAAAGATGAGTGATCTCTGCGATCAGGTGGTTGGCTCAAGACTTCCTACTGTATGTGGTGTTTGTATGTTGTTAAACCAATTAATCTTCAAGTGAGAGAGGACCAGTTATTCAGGAGTCTCTCTGCGCCTGCCCCAAAATTATCCATGACCCCTGACCATGACCCAGCTCAGTTTTTAACGTTGTGCTCATGGTGACATTTCCCCACTCTTATCTCCACCTGATTCAGTTGTTCTCAATTATAGATTACCTGACTGAGGGTTGTGAAAGGGGGTGAGCAACAACAACAGGAAAAGAATAAACCCATATGACTGCACTTACCATTCTTCAACTGAGCATTCACATCTCTGCCACAGATCACCATCTTCAATGTTAACATCCAAAATTATTAGGTTTGGAGAACAAAAGGAGAAGAAGAAAGGAGCCACTAACAAAAGAATTTCATTGCAGCCTAAATGTAGATATTACCTCTGGAACTCACAGCTTTGTTCACATAAAGAGCCACACTGTTTAAGCAGAGGATTCTGGTACCCAGGCAGAAGAAACAGCACCCCCAGGTGGAGATGTTCAGGTATGTCACCCTGTTATTTCTTCTGCTTTAGTTCAGGCTGGCTTCGCACTCACCTTTTGAGTCAAAACAGTTGGCTGAATGAATTAAAATTTTAAAGTAGCTATAAGCTGCTCAGAGGCACAATTCAAGGGTTTTCAAATTAAATACTGGCAACTGTCAAATGTCTTTAAATAATTACTTAAAGGAAGCTTAAAAGCTAATTTATTGTAATTCTTTGAAGTAGTCCTCAAAATATTCTACTTCTGGGCGTTCTTCTACACTCTGCTTCTCATTTAGTTTCTTTTCTCTATCATCCTTGCAGTTGAGAGTTCATAAAACATCCCTGTGTAATTTCTAGCCACTAGATCTGTAACTTCTAGGTTTAGAAACCCTGAATGCATCTGGTACCACTGCAATGTCGCTGAATCTACCACTTTTTATCCATGTATAACAAATAAGGGTAAGTGCTAATCCAGAGTAATTCTGGGATACATTTCTAAATAGCTTTTCCATTTCAGAAAGAACTTAATACAATTAGAACCACAGTTGAGTTTGTTTTATGTAGTTATGTTATTCTGTGTTTTCTTGTTTATTGGGTTCTTTTTCATTTTGTGTTAGCTGGAGTCCACCACCTCTGTTTAAGGTTGTTTTTTCTCTCTTAACATAGATGGCTTCCTTCACACCCCTCTAAAACCGCCTATTTTCTTTATCCAAAATGTGAACATTCTGGTCCTCAAAAGAATGTCCTTGGTCCACAAGGTGTAGATGTCCTGCAGAGTCTTGTCCAGAAGGGGGCGCTCTGTTGGGACATGCATCAGTGGAGAGGTTGTTTGGTTTCTCCTATATAAAGATCAGAGCATTCCTCGCTGCACTGAACAGTATATACCACTCCGCCCATATTCAGTCTGGGGGTTTTATCTTTAGGATGCACTAGTCTCTGTTTAATGGTCTTGTTTGGTTTGAAATGTACTGGGATTTTGTGTTTGGAGAAAAATCCTCTTGAATTTTTCAGACTCAAGCAACATAAGGGATTGTGATTTTCTTGCATTTAATTTTCTCACCGCTATCTTCTGCTGCGTGTTTTTTGGATTTCCTTGCTGATTTGATAAACGCCTAGTTTGGGTATCCACAGGTTTGGAGAGCATCTTTGATGTGTTTCTGTTTTTTTTGCTTCCCTTCTGTTTTAGTAGGGCATGTTCTGCCCGGTGTTGTAATGTTCTGATGACTGGGAGTTTGTCTTCCAGTGGATGGTGTGAGTCAAAAAGAAGATACTGGTCTGTGTCAGTAGGTTTCTTATAGACTTCAATGTTTAGGCTTCCATCTCCTTTCATGCTCACCAGTCAGTCCAGAAAGGGTAGTTTGTTGTCCTCGGTACCTCTCTGGTGAATTTGATGTTGTGGTCAACAGAGTTGATATGTCTTGTGAAAGCTGCCACTTCTTTTAGCTTTAAGAGGTATTTTTCTTGAGGATGGTATGGGGGAATTAGCTCCAATGGTAGAGTGCTCGCTTAGCATGCGAGAGGAAGTGGGATTGATGCCTGCATTCAACATCTATTTAGGTGACACCACACATTGCTTTCATTGTGTTTCCCATGCAAAGTCAGTACTAAGTGGTTGCTTGAGCTCAAAGTGAAAGAAATGGCAAATCAAGACATTTTTTCTAAATTATCAGGTTTTGATAATGGTACATTAGCTCACACCTGTTTCATACAAAATGTCTATGTTAGGCTGCATGTCTTTCACTCTATGCAAAACTCGTTCTTCATGATTTTGTGGATAGGAAGGCTTTCCTAGTGACAGGAAGAGGTATACATGCCTGCATTCTTTCCCTGTTCACCATCTTAATAATTGAAATTAGCCATACAATGTGTTTTATTAACTTTAATTACATCAACAACATTTAGTGGCTTCTTCTTGCGAACAATGCATTAAGTCTTCTGTAGCTCACAATGCAAGAGACATTAAGTGGTACTCCATTCCTAACGCAAGAACAGATCCAACCTAGGTAATTAAATCCAAATAACAGTACAAGCAGGAACCCTCCCCTTAGCCTTTGAATATTAATCAACAAAGAGAAACCCAACAAACTATGAACAGCGGCATGACAAATACTATATTTGGCATCACAATAAACTCAGTCCAGAGGAAAAACTGCAGAGGCAAAAGGTGATGAAACTCAATGCTGGAACCCACAACCCAATGCACCTCCACCTTTGTCCACACAGAAGGCCTCCTGCTTAAAAGCCAAATGAGCCGTACAAAGAAGATGTCTTTTTCCAATAGCCAACCTATTTCTAACACTTTCAAGTGGGGTGTTGCAACCATAATCACAAGGCTTCGTTTAGCAAATCAGAAGGCGTCGACTGAAAAGGAATTGAGTGTGTGATGGTGAGCTTGTGTTTGGAATAATAAATGGAGAGTACTCTGGCTGTCAAAAATGAATGGCTATTTCTACTGGGAAAAAAGAAATAAGCAGTTGACTGAGGAAAATCCGATCTGACAAGAAGTCATAGTAAAGAAATTGGAAAAGAAAACCTTTATTTACCATCTTTCAAATAGTATGACCTCCTTAAAGAGAAACATAAAGCAAGATACAAGATACAGATATGAGGTAGCTGCAGGAGATGTGAAGTTGTATGTACGAGAATGGGCAGTTTGAGTTCAAAGCTAATCTAAGAAGGCAGCATATAACAAGGGTGGGATTCTAACCCACATGTGCAGAGCACAATGCATTTGCACTCAATCGCCTTAAAATATCGGCCACCTCGTCATTGTTCTCGCTATGGGGACCTCAAAGGGAGACCCTAGAACGACTAAGGATGACTGAAGTCCTGACTTTCACTTTTTATGAGTAAAAGTCGATTTCGGAGATCTCTTTCTCGTGGATGGTATGGGGGAATTAGCTCAAATGGTAGAGCGCTCGCTTAGCGTGCGAGAGGAAGCGGGATCGATGCCTGCATTCTCCATTCAACATCTATTTAGGTGACACCACACATTGTGCTTCACATGCAAAGTCAGTACTCAATGGTTCTTTGAGCTCAAAGTGAAAGAAATGGCAAATCAAGACATTGTTTCTAAATTATCAGGTTTTGATAATGGTACATTAGCTCACACCTGTTTCATACAAAATGTCTATGTTCGGCTGCATGTCTTTCACTCCATGCAAAACTTGTTCTTCATGATTTTGTGGATAGGAAGGCTTTCCTAGTGACAGGAAGAGGTATACATGCCTGCATTCTTTCCCTGTTCACCATCTTAATAATTTAAATTAGCCATACAATGTGTTTTATTAACTTTAATTACATCAACAACATTTAGTGGCTTCTTCTTACGAACAATGCATTAAGTCTTCTGTAGCTCACAATGCAAGAGACATTAAGTGGTACTCCATTCCTAACGCAAGAACAGATCCAACCTAGGTAATTAAATCCAAATAACAGTACAAGCAGGAACCCTCCCCTTGGCCTTTGAATATTAATCAACAAAGAGAAACCCAACAAACTATGAACAGCGGCATGACAAATACTATATTTGGCATCACAATAAACTCAGTCCAGAGGAAAAACTGCAGAGGCAAAAGGTGATGAAACTCAATGCTGGAACCCACAACCCAATGCACCTCCACCTTTGTCCACACAGAAGGCCTCCTGCTTAAAAGCCAAATGAGCCGTACAAAGAAGATGTCTTTTTCCAATAGCCAACCTATTTCTAACACTTTCAAGTGGGGTGTTCCAACCATAATCACAAGGCTTCGTTTAGCAAATCAGAAGGCGTCGACTGAAAAGGAATTGAGTGTGTGATGGTGAGCTTGTGTTTGGAATAATAAATGGAGAGTACTCTGGCTGTCAAAAATGAATGGCTATTTCTACTGGGAAAAAGAAATAAGCAGTTGACTGAGGAAAATCCGATCTGACAAGAAGTCATAGTAAAGAAATTGGAAAAGAAAACCTTTATTTACCATCTTTCAAATAGTATGACCTCCTTAAAGAGAAACATAAAGCAAGATACAAGATACAGATATGAGGTAGCTGCAGGAGATGTGAAGTTGTATGTACAAGAATGGGCAGTTTGAGTTCACAGCTAATCTAAGAAGGCAGCATATTAACAAGGGTGGGATTCTAACCCGCATGTGCAGAGCACAATGCATTTGCACTCAATCGCCTTAAAATATCGGCCACCTCGTCATTGTTCTCGCTATGGGGACCTCAAAGAGAGACCCTAGAACGACTAAGGATGACTGAAGTCCTGACTTTCACTTTTTATGAGTAAAAGTCGATTTCGGAGATCTCTTTCTCGAGGATGGTATGGGGGAATTAGCTCAAATGGTAGAGCGCTCGCTTAGCGTGCGAGAGGAAGCGGGATCGATGCCTGCATTCTCCATTCAACATCTATTTAGGTGACACCACACATTGTGCTTCACATGCAAAGTCAGTACTCAATGGTTCTTTGAGCTCAAAGTGAAAGAAATGGCAAATCAAGACATTGTTTCTAAATTATCAGGTTTTGATAATGGTACATTAGCTCACACCTGTTTCATACAAAATGTCTATGTTCGGCTGCATGTCTTTCACTCCATGCAAAACTTGTTCTTCATGATTTTGTGGATAGGAAGGCTTTCCTAGTGACAGGAAGAGGTATACATGCCTGCATTCTTTCCCTGTTCACCATCTTAATAATTTAAATTAGCCATACAATGTGTTTTATTAACTTTAATTACATCAACAACATTTAGTGGCTTCTTCTTACGAACAATGCATTAAGTCTTCTGTAGCTCACAATGCAAGAGACATTAAGTGGTACTCCATTCCTAACGCAAGAACAGATCCAACCTAGGTAATTAAATCCAAATAACAGTACAAGCAGGAACCCTCCCCTTAGCCTTTGAATATTAATCAACAAAGAGAAACCCAACAAACTATGAACAGCGGCATGACAAATACTATATTTGGCATCACAATAAACTCAGTCCAGAGGAAAAACTGCAGAGGCAAAAGGTGATGAAACTCAATGCTGGAACCCACAACCCAATGCACCTCCACCTTTGTCCACACAGAAGGCCTCCTGCTTAAAAGCCAAATGAGCCGTACAAAGAAGATGTCTTTTTCCAATAGCCAACCTATTTCTAACACTTTCAAGTGGGGTGTTCCAACCATAATCACAAGGCTTCGTTTAGCAAATCAGAAGGCGTCGACTGAAAAGGAATTGAGTGTGTGATGGTGAGCTTGTGTTTGGAATAATAAATGGAGAGTACTCTGGCTGTCAAAAATGAATGGCTATTTCTACTGGGAAAAAATAAATAAGCAGTTGACTGAGGAAAATCCGATCTGACAAGAAGTCATAGTAAAGAAATTGGAAAAGAAAACCTTTATTTACCATCTTTCAAATAGTATGACCTCCTTAAAGAGAAACATAAAGCAAGATACAAGATACAGATATGAGGTAGCTGCAGGAGATGTGAAGTTGTATGTACGAGAATGGGCAGTTTGAGTTCAAAGCTAATCTAAGAAGGCAGCATATAACAAGGGTGGGATTCTAACCCACATGTGCAGAGCACAATGCATTTGCACTCAATCGTCTTAAAATATCGGCCACCTCGTCATTGCTCTCGCTATGGGGACCTCAAAGGGAGACCCTAGAACGACTAAGGATGACTGAAGTCCTGACTTTCACTTTTTATGAGTAAAAGTCGATTTCGGAGATCTCTTTCTCGAGGATGGTATGGGGGAAATAGCTCAAATGGTAGAGCGCTCGCTTAGCGTGCGAGAGGAAGCGGGATCGATGCCTGCATTCTCCATTCAACATCTATTTAGGTGACACCAGACATTGTGTTTCACATGCAAAGTCAGTACTCAGTGCTTCTTTTAGCTCAAAGTGAAAGAAATGGAAAATCAAGACATCATTTCTAAATTATCAGGTTTTGATAATGAT
The DNA here is from genome assembly GCA_030533445.1 of Cyprinodon diabolis. Classification (NCBI taxonomy): domain Eukaryota; kingdom Metazoa; phylum Chordata; class Actinopteri; order Cyprinodontiformes; family Cyprinodontidae; genus Cyprinodon; species Cyprinodon diabolis. Next base: position 10,544,708 of record CM060066.1, read on the forward strand.
ACATTAGCTCACACCTGTTTCATACAAAATGTCTATGTTTGGCTGCATGTCTTTCACTCCATGCAAAACTCGTTCTTCATGATTTTGTGGATAGGAAGGCTTTCCTAGTGACAGGAAGAGGTATACATGCCTGCATTCTTTCCCTGTTCACCATCTTAATAATTTAAATTAGCCATACAATGTGTTTTATTAACTTTAATTACATCAACAACATTTAGTGGCTTCTTCTTACGAACAATGCATTAAGTCTTCTGTAGCTCACAATGCAAGAGACATTAAGTGGTACTCCATTCCTAACGCAAGAACAGATCCAACCTAGGTAATTAAATCCAAATGACATTAAAAGAAGGAACCCTCCCCTTAGCCTTTGAATATTAATCAACAAAGAGAAACCCAACAAACTATGAACAGCGGCATGACAAATACTATATTTGGCATCACAATAAACTCAGTCCAGAGGAAAAACTGCAGAGGCAAAAGGTGATGAAACTCAATGCTGGAACCCACAACCCAATGCACCTCCACCTTTGTCCACACAGAAGGCCTCCTGCTTAAAAGCCAAATGAGCCGTACAAAGAAGATGTCTTTTTCCAATAGCCAACCTATTTCTAACACTTGCAAGTGGGGTGTTCCAACCATAATCACAAGGCTTCGTTTAGCAAATCAGAAGGCGTCGACTGAAAAGGAATTGAGTGTGTGATGGTGAGCTTGTGTTTGGAATAATAAATGGAGAGTACTCTGGCTGTCAAAAATGAATGGCTATTTCTACTGGGAAAAAAGAAATAAGCAGTTGACTGAGGAAAATCCGATCTGACAAGAAGTCATAGTAAAGAAATTGGAAAAGAAAACCTTTATTTACCATCTTTCAAATTGTATGACCTCCTTAAAGAGAAACATAAAGCAAGATACAAGATACAGATATGAGGTAGCTGCAGGAGATGTGAAGTTGTATGTACGAGAATGGGCAGTTTAAGTTCACAGCTAATCTAAGAAGGCAGGATATTAACAACGGTGGGATTCTAACCCACATGTGCAGAGCACAATGCATTTGCACTCAATCGTCTTAAAATATCGGCCACCTCGTCATTGTTCTCGCTATGGGGACCTCAAAGAGAGACCCTAGAACGACTAAGGATGACTGAAGTCCTGACTTTCACTTTTTATGAGTAAAAGTCGATTTCGGAGATCTCTTTCTCGAGGATGGTATGGGGGAATTAGCTCAAATGGTAGAGCGCTCGCTTAGCGTGCGAGAGGAAGCGGGATCGATGCCTGCGTTCTCCATTCAACATCTATTTAGGTGACACCAGACATTGTGTTTCACATGCAAAGTCAGTACTCAGTGCTTCTTTGAGCTCAAAGTGAAAGAAATGGCAAATCAAGACATTATTTCTAAATTATCAGGTTTTGATAATGATACATTAGCTCACACCTGTTTCATACAAAATGTCTATGTTTGGCTGCATGTCTTTCACTCCATGCAAAACTCGTTCTTCATGATTTTGTGGATAGGAAGGCTTTCCTAGTGACAGGAAGAGGTATACATGCCTGCATTCTTTCCCTGCTCACCATCTTAATAATTTAAATTAGCCATACAATGTGTTTTATTAACTTTAATTACATCAACAACATTTAGTGGCTTCTTCTTACGAACAATGCATTAAGTCTTCTGTAGCTCACAATGCAAGAGACATTAAGTGGTACTCCATTCCTAACGCAAGAACAGATCCAACCTAGGTAATTAAATCCAAATGACATTAAAAGAAGGAACCCTCCCCTTAGCCTTTGAATATTAATCAACAAAGAGAAACCCAACAAACTATGAACAGCGGCATGACAAATACTATATTTGGCATCACAATAAACTCAGTCCAGAGGAAAAACTGCAGAGGCAAAAGGTGATGAAACTCAATGCTGGAACCCACAACCCAATGCACCTCCACCTTTGTCCACACAGAAGGCCTCCTGCTTAAAAGCCAAATGAGCCGTACAAAGAAGATGTCTTTTTCCAATAGCCAACCTATTTCTAACACTTGCAAGTGGGGTGTTCCAACCATAATCACAAGGCTTCGTTTAGCAAATCAGAAGGCGTCGACTGAAAAGGAATTGAGTGTGTGATGGTGAGCTTGTGTTTGGAATAATAAATGGAGAGTACTCTGGCTGTCAAAAATGAATGGCTATTTCTACTGGGAAAAAAGAAATAAGCAGTTGACTGAGGAAAATCCGATCTGACAAGAAGTCATAGTAAAGAAATTGGAAAAGAAAACCTTTATTTACCATCTTTCAAATTGTATGACCTCCTTAAAGAGAAACATAAAGCAAGATACAAGATACAGATATGAGGTAGCTGCAGGAGATGTGAAGTTGTATGTACGAGAATGGGCAGTTTGAGTTCAAAGCTAATCTAAGAAGGCAGCATATAACAAGGGTGGGATTCTAACCCACATGTGCAGAGCACAATGCATTTGCACTCAATCGTCTTAAAATATCGGCCACCTCGTCATTGCTCTCGCTATGGGGACCTCAAAGGGAGACCCTAGAACGACTAAGGATGACTGAAGTCCTGACTTTCACTTTTTATGAGTAAAAGTCGATTTCGGAGATCTCTTTCTCGAGGATGGTATGGGGGAATTAGCTCAAATGGTAGAGCGCTCGCTTAGCGTGCGAGAGGAAGCGGGATCGATGCCTGCATTCTCCATTCAACATCTATTTAGGTGACACCAGACATTGTGTTTCACATGCAAAGTCAGTACTCAGTGCTTCTTTTAGCTCAAAGTGAAAGAAATGGAAAATCAAGACATTATTTCTAAATTATCAGGTTTTGATAATGATACATTAGCTCACACCTGTTTCATACAAAATGTCTATGTTTGGCTGCATGTCTTTCACTCCATGCAAAACTCGTTCTTCATGATTTTGTGGATAGGAAGGCTTTCCTAGTGACAGGAAGAGGTATACATGCCTGCATTCTTTCCCTGTTCACCATCTTAATAATTTAAATTAGCCATACAATGTGTTTTATTAACTTTAATTACATCAACAACATTTAGTGGCTTCTTCTTGCGAACAATGCATTAAGTCTTCTGTAGCTCACAATGCAAGAGACATTAAGTGGTACTCCATTCCTAACGCAAGAACAGATCCAACCTAGGTAATTAAATCCAAATGACATTAAAAGAAGGAACCCTCCCCTTAGCCTTTGAATATTAATCAACAAAGAGAAACCCAACAAACTATGAACAGCGGCATGACAAATACTATATTTGGCATCACAATAAACTCAGTCCAGAGGAAAAACTGCAGAGGCAAAAGGTGATGAAACTCAATGCTGGAACCCACAACCCAATGCACCTCCACCTTTGTCCACACAGAAGGCCTCCTGCTTAAAAGCCAAATGAGCCGTACAAAGAAGATGTCTTTTTCCAATAGCCAACCTATTTCTAACACTTGCAAGTGGGGTGTTCCAACCATAATCACAAGGCTTCGTTTAGCAAATCAGAAGGCGTCGACTGAAAAGGAATTGAGTGTGTGATGGTGAGCTTGTGTTTGGAATAATAAATGGAGAGTACTCTGGCTGTCAAAAATGAATGGCTATTTCTACTGGGAAAAAAGAAATAAGCAGTTGACTGAGGAAAATCCGATCTGACAAGAAGTCATAGTAAAGAAATTGGAAAAGAAAACCTTTATTTACCATCTTTCAAATTGTATGACCTCCTTAAAGAGAAACATAAAGCAAGATACAAGATACAGATATGAGGTAGCTGCAGGAGATGTGAAGTTGTATGTACGAGAATGGGCAGTTTAAGTTCACAGCTAATCTAAGAAGGCAGGATATTAACAACGGTGGGATTCTAACCCACATGTGCAGAGCACAATGCATTTGCACTCAATCGTCTTAAAATATCGGCCACCTCGTCATTGTTCTCGCTATGGGGACCTCAAAGAGAGACCCTAGAACGACTAAGGATGACTGAAGTCCTGACTTTCACTTTTTATGAGTAAAAGTCGATTTCAGAGATCTCTTTCTCGAGGATGGTATTGAGGAATTAGCTCAAATGGTAGAGCGCTCGCTTAGCATGCGAGAGGAAGCGGGATCGATGCCTGCATTCTCCATTCAACATCTATTTAGGTGACACCACACCTTGTGTTTCACATGCAAAGTCAGTACTCAGTGCTTCTTTGAGCTCAAAGTGAAAGAAATGGCAAATCAAGACATTATTTCTAAATTATCAGGTTTTGATAATGTTACATTAGCTCACACCTGTTTCATACAAAATGTCTATGTTCGGCTGCATGTCTTTCACTCCATGCAAAACTTGTTCTTCATGATTTTGTGGATACGAAGGCTTTCCTAGTGACAGGAAGAGGTATACATGCCTGCATTCTTTCCCTGTTCACCATCTTAATAATTGAAATTAGCCATACAATGTGTTTTATTAACTTTAATTACATCAACAACATTTAGTGGCTTCTTCTTACGAACAATGCATTAAGTCTTCTGTAGCTCACAATGCAAGAGACATTAAGTGGTACTCCATTCCTAACGCAAGAACAGATCCAACCTAGGTAATTAAATCCAAATAACAGTACAAGCAGGAACCCTCCCCTTAGCCTTTGAATATTAATCAACAAAGAGAAACCCAACAAACTATGAACAAATACTATATTTGGCATCACAATAAACTCAGTCCAGAGGAAAAACTGCAGAGGCAAAAGGTGATGAAACTCAATGCTGGAACCCACAACCCAATGCACCTCCACCTTTGTCCACACAGAAGGCCTCCTGCTTAAAAGCCAAATGAGCCGTACAAAGAAGATGTCTTTTTCCAATAGCCAACCTATTTCTAACACTTGCAAGTAGGGTGTTCCAACCATAATCACAAGGCTTCGTTTAGCAAATCAGAAGGCGTCGACTGAAAAGGAATTGAGTGTGTGATGGTGAGCTTGTGTTTGGAATAATAAATGGAGAGTACTCTGGCTGTCAAAAATGAATGGCTATTTCTACTGTGAAAAAAGAAATAAGCAGTTGACTGAGAAAAATCCGATCTGACAAGAAGTCATAGTAAAGAAATTGGAAAAGAAAACCTTTATTTACCATCTTTCAAATAGTATGACCTCCTTAAAGAGAAACATAAAGCAAGATACAAGATACAGATATGAGGTAGCTGCAGGAGATGTGAAGTTGTATGTACGAGAATGGGCAGTTTGAGTTCACAGCTAATCTAAGAAGGCAGCATATTAACAAGGGTGGGATTCTAACCCACATGTTCAGAGCACAATGCATTTGCACTCAATCGCCTTAAAATATCGGCCACCTCGTCATTGTTCTCGCTATGGGGACCTCAAAGAAAGACCCTAGAACGACTAAGGATGACTGAAGTCCTGACTTTCACTTTTTATGAGTAAAAGTCGATTTTGGAGATCTCTTTCTCGAGGATGGTATGGGGGAATTAGCTCAAATGGTAGAGCGCTCGCTTAGCATGCGAGAGGAAGCGGGATCGATGCCTGCATTCTCCATTCAACATCTATTTAGGTGACACCACACATTGTGTTTCACATGCAAAGTCAGTACTCAGTGCTTCTTTGAGCTCAAAGTGAAAGAAATGGCAAATCAAGACATTATTTCTAAATTATCAGGTTTTGATAATGATACATTAGCTCACACCTGTTTCATACAAAATGTCTATGTTCGGCTGCATGTCTTTCACTCCATGCAAAACTTGTTCTTCATGATTTTGTGGATACGAAGGCTTTCCTAGTGACAGGAAGAGGTATACATGCCTGCATTCTTTCCCTGTTCACCATCTTAATAATTGAAATTAGCCATACAATGTGTTTTATTAACTTTAATTACATCAACAACATTTAGTGGCTTCTTCTTACGAACAATGCATTAAGTCTTCTGTAGCTCACAATGCAAGAGACATTAAGTGGTACTCCATTCCTAACGCAAGAACAGATCCAACCTAGGTAATTAAATCCAAATAACAGTACAAGCAGGAACCCTCCCCTTAGCCTTTGAATATTAATCAACAAAGAGAAACCCAACAAACTATGAACAAATACTATATTTGGCATCACAATAAACTCAGTCCAGAGGAAAAACTGCAGAGGCAAAAGGTGATGAAACTCAATGCTGGAACCCACAACCCACTGCACCTCCACCTTTGTCCACACAGAAGGCCTCCTGCTTAAAAGCCAGATGAGCCGTACAAAGAAGATGTCTTTTTCCAATAGCCAACCTATTTCTAACACTTGCAAGTGGGGTGTTCCAACCATAATCACAAGGCTTCGTTTAGCAAATCAGAAGGCGTCGACTGAAAAGGAATTGAGGGTGTGATGGTGAGCTTGTGTTTGGAATAATAAATGGAGAGTACTCTGGCTGTCAAAAATGAATGGCTATTTCTACTGGGAAAAAAGAAATAAGCAGTTGACTGAGGAAAATCCGATCTGACAAGAAGTCATAGTAAAGAAATTGGAAAAGAAAACCTTTATTTACCATCTTTCAAATTGTATGACCTCCTTAAAGAGAAACATAAAGCAAGATACAAGATACAGATATGAGGTAGCTGCAGGAGATGTGAAGTTGTATGTACGAGAATGGGCAGTTTGAGTTCACAGCTAATCTAAGAAGGCAGCATATTAACAAGGGTGGGATTCTAACCCACATGTTCAGAGCACAATGCATTTGCACTCAATCGCCTTAAAATATCGGCCACCTCGTCATTGTTCTCGCTATGGGGACCTCAAAGAGAGACCCTAGAACGACTAAGGATGACTGAAGTCCTGACTTTCACTTTTTATGAGTAAAAGTCGATTTCAGAGATCTCTTTCTCGAGGATGGTATGGAGGAATTAGCTCAAATGGTAGAGCGCTCGCTTAGCATGCGAGAGGAAGCGGGATCGATGCCTGCATTCTCCATTCAACATCTATTTAGGTGACTTCACATGCAAAGTCAGTACTCAGTGCTTCTTTGAGCTCAAAGTGAAAGAAATGGCAAATCAAGACATTATTTCTAAATTATCAGGTTTTGATAATGATACATTAGCTCACACCTGTTTCATACAAAATGTCTATGTTTGGCTGCATGTCTTTCACTCCATGCAAAACTCGTTCTTCATGATTTTGTGGATAGGAAGGCTTTCCTAGTGACAGGAAGAGGTATACATGCCTGCATTCTTTCCCTGTTCACCATCTTAATAATTGAAATTAGCCATACAATGTGTTTTATTAACTTTAATTACATCAACAACATTTAGTGGCTTCTTCTTACGAACAATGCATTAAGTCTTCTGTAGCTCACAATGCAAGAGACATTAAGTGGTACTCCATTTCTAACGCAAGAACAGATCCAACCTAGGTAATTAAATCCAAATGACATTAAAAGAAGGAACCCTCCCCTTAGCCTTTGAATATTAATCAACAAAGAGAAACCCAACAAACTATGAACAGCGGCATGACAAATACTATATTTGGCATCACAATAAACTCAGTCCAGAGGAAAAACTGCAGAGGCAAAAGGTGATGAAACTCAATGCTGGAACCCACAACCCAATGCACCTCCACCTTTGTCCACACAGAAGGCCTCCTGCTTAAAAGCCAAATGAGCCGTACAAAGAAGATGTCTTTTTCCAATAGCCAACCTATTTCTAACACTTGCAAGTGGGGTGTTCCAACCATAATCACAAGGCTTCGTTTAGCAAATCAGAAGGCGTCGACTGAAAAGGAATTGAGTGTGTGATGGTGAGCTTGTGTTTGGAATAATAAATGGAGAGTACTCTGGCTGTCAAAAATGAATGGCTATTTCTACTGGGAAAAAAGAAATAAGCAGTTGACTGAGGAAAATCCGATCTGACAAGAAGTCATAGTAAAGAAATTGGAAAAGAAAACCTTTATTTACCATCTTTCAAATAGTATGACCTCCTTAAAGAGAAACATAAAGCAAGATACAAGATACAGATATGAGGTAGCTGCAGGAGATGTGAAATTGTATGTACGAGAATGGGCAGTTTGAGTTCACAGCTAATCTAAGAAGGCAGCATATTAACAAGGGTGGGATTCTAACCCACATGTGCAGAGCACAATGCATTTGCACTCAATCGCCTTAAAATATCGGCCACCTCGTCATTGTTCTCGCTATGGGGACCTCAAAGGGAGACCCTAGAACGACTAAGGATGACTGAAGTCCTGACTTTCACTTTTTATGAGTAAAAGTCGATTTCGGAGATCTCTTTCTCGAGGATGGTATGGGGGAATTAGCTCAAATGGTAGAGCGCTCGCTTAGCGTGCGAGAGGAAGCGGGATCGATGCCTGCATTCTCCATTCAACATCTATTTAGGTGACACCACACCTTGTGTTTCACATGCAAAGTCAGTACTCAGTGCTTCTTTGAGCTCAAAGTGAAAGAAATGGCAAATCAAGACATTATTTCTAAATTATCAGGTTTTGATAATGTTACATTAGCTCACACCTGTTTCATACAAAATGTCTATGTTCGGCTGCATGTCTTTCACTCCATGCAAAACTTGTTCTTCATGATTTTGTGGATACGAAGGCTTTCCTAGTGACAGGAAGAGGTATACATGCCTGCATTCTTTCCCTGTTCACCATCTTAATAATTGAAATTAGCCATACAATGTGTTTTATTAACTTTAATTACATCAACAACATTTAGTGGCTTCTTCTTACGAACAATGCATTAAGTCTTCTGTAGCTCACAATGCAAGAGACATTAAGTGGTACTCCATTCCTAACGCAAGAACAGATCCAACCTAGGTAATTAAATCCAAATAACAGTACAAGCAGGAACCCTCCCCTTAGCCTTTGAATATTAATCAACAAAGAGAAACCCAACAAACTATGAACAAATACTATATTTGGCATCACAATAAACTCAGTCCAGAGGAAAAACTGCAGAGGCAAAAGGTGATGAAACTCAATGCTGGAACCCACAACCCAATGCACCTCCACCTTTGTCCACACAGAAGGCCTCCTGCTTAAAAGCCAAATGAGCCGTACAAAGAAGATGTCTTTTTCCAATAGCCAACCTATTTCTAACACTTGCAAGTAGGGTGTTCCAACCATAATCACAAGGCTTCGTTTAGCAAATCAGAAGGCGTCGACTGAAAAGGAATTGAGTGTGTGATGGTGAGCTTGTGTTTGGAATAATAAATGGAGAGTACTCTGGCTGTCAAAAATGAATGGCTATTTCTACTGTGAAAAAAGAAATAAGCAGTTGACTGAGAAAAATCCGATCTGACAAGAAGTCATAGTAAAGAAATTGGAAAAGAAAACCTTTATTTACCATCTTTCAAATAGTATGACCTCCTTAAAGAGAAACATAAAGCAAGATACAAGATACAGATATGAGGTAGCTGCAGGAGATGTGAAGTTGTATGTACGAGAATGGGCAGTTTGAGTTCACAGCTAATCTAAGAAGGCAGCATATTAACAAGGGTGGGATTCTAACCCACATGTTCAGAGCACAATGCATTTGCACTCAATCGCCTTAAAATATCGGCCACCTCGTCATTGTTCTCGCTATGGGGACCTCAAAGAAAGACCCTAGAACGACTAAGGATGACTGAAGTCCTGACTTTCACTTTTTATGAGTAAAAGTCGATTTTGGAGATCTCTTTCTCGAGGATGGTATGGGGGAATTAGCTCAAATGGTAGAGCGCTCGCTTAGCATGCGAGAGGAAGCGGGATCGATGCCTGCATTCTCCATTCAACATCTATTTAGGTGACACCACACATTGTGTTTCACATGCAAAGTCAGTACTCAGTGCTTCTTTGAGCTCAAAGTGAAAGAAATGGCAAATCAAGACATTATTTATAAATTATCAGGTTTTGATAATGATACATTAGCTCACACCTGTTTCATACAAAATGTCTATGTTCGGCTGCATGTCTTTCACTCCATGCAAAACTTGTTCTTCATGATTTTGTGGATACGAAGGCTTTCCTAGTGACAGGAAGAGGTATACATGCCTGCATTCTTTCCCTGTTCACCATCTTAATAATTGAAATTAGCCATACAATGTGTTTTATTAACTTTAATTACATCAACAACATTTAGTGGCTTCTTCTTACGAACAATGCATTAAGTCTTCTGTAGCTCACAATGCAAGAGACATTAAGTGGTACTCCATTCCTAACGCAAGAACAGATCCAACCTAGGTAATTAAATCCAAATAACAGTACAAGCAGGAACCCTCCCCTTAGCCTTTGAATATTAATCAACAAAGAGAAACCCAACAAACTATGAACAAATACTATATTTGGCATCACAATAAACTCAGTCCAGAGGAAAAACTGCAGAGGCAAAAGGTGATGAAACTCAATGCTGGAACCCACAACCCACTGCACCTCCACCTTTGTCCACACAGAAGGCCTCCTGCTTAAAAGCCAGATGAGCCGTACAAAGAAGATGTCTTTTTCCAATAGCCAACCTATTTCTAACACTTGCAAGTGGGGTGTTCCAACCATAATCACAAGGCTTCGTTTAGCAAATCAGAAGGCGTCGACTGAAAAGGAATTGAGGGTGTGATGGTGAGCTTGTGTTTGGAATAATAAATGGAGAGTACTCTGGCTGTCAAAAATGAATGGCTATTTCTACTGGGAAAAAAGAAATAAGCAGTTGACTGAGGAAAATCCGATCTGACAAGAAGTCATAGTAAAGAAATTGGAAAAGAAAACCTTTATTTACCATCTTTCAAATTGTATGACCTCCTTAAAGAGAAACATAAAGCAAGATACAAGATACAGATATGAGGTAGCTGCAGGAGATGTGAAG